>JAYDZF010000019.1:7237262-7249218 GCA_034509105.1 Microcambeva barbata | reverse complement strand
TACATTACAACGAAATTCTTTCTTCGCATATCCCAGCTTTGGAAGCCGGGGTCATAGCGCAGGGTCAGCCATCATACCTCAGCCTACCTCACTCCATCATACCTCAGCCTATGCTCACTCACATCACGCTGAATACACTGTTTATTTTTAAGAACACTTAGTAGTGATTGGGCGGCACGGTGGCTTAGTGGGTAGCACTGTCGCCTCACAGTAAGAGGGTCCTGGGTTCGATTCACGGGTTGGGTGGTCTAGGTCCTTTCTGTGTGGAGTTTGCATGTACTCCCTGGGTTCGTGTGGGTTTCCTTCGGGTACTCCGGTTTTCTGCCACAGTCCAAAGACTTGCTACCAGGTTGATTGGAGACACTGAATTATCCTGTAGGTACCTGTAGGTAACAACTGGAATTATCCTGTAGGTTGTTTCCATGTGCCTTGCACCCATTGAAGAGCTGGGATAGGCGCCAGAACCCCTCCCCAACCCTAATTAGGATAAGGGGTTAAAGACAATGAACTGAACTGACCTTGGTGATGATATTGACACTTCTGGGATTTTGAAGACCTTTTCTGGCTAATTGGCAGAGTATTTGTGTGTTTTTGTATTGAACTGTTATTTTGGCCCTAATTTGTTCAGTTCCTGCTCTAAATACAAACAAAAGGCTTAGCAGCTAATGAGGATTAAGTGCCAAGACTTTATTTAAAGCCAATAATTTTCTCTGAAGACCCATTCTGTTTTTCTATTTGTCTGTTCTAACCTGGTGAATTGTAGTAAACCGGTTATATGGCCAACTTATAACAAGAAATGTCAAAGTTAGAAGTTTGTTGAGTTAATTACTTAATATAGTGTGTGGTGTATTTAAATATTTTATTCAGTTGAATTAAAATTCATATTTAGGCAGACTTTCAAGATCTATTTTTTACTTTGTAGACACCCCAAGACAAGAGTATTGGGACAATAATCTGTGAGTCAAAGATGGACATTTTTTGGAACACACAGGATCCGGTTACATCTGGCGCAAAGCTAACCCCACATTTCACATATTTCCTTTGACTTACAATGTATTTATTTACATTTAAAAGAATGTTTATGACAGGAAACCCCCAACAATGCTGCAATGGTTCTGCTCTATATACTTTGACCAAGAAGTTATTAGTAGTAATAAGCTTTTAGTTTAGCAAAACTGCCCACTTCAGGCTTCAAGTCATTCTCTATATTCCTAAATGATAAGCAGGAAACAAAGAAAGTACACGAAATTTCAGCTATTTTAATTATGTGCATTTATAAATTGTAATCTCCTGCAAATTTATTCCTGCAATAATTAACTTCATACTTCTCTATTCCCATGGCAATTTTGAAGCAAATAATTTTTCATTTCTATGCATTCACTGACAAATCATTTAATGTATAACACTGATATTGACAAAATTGCTGTAACATGTTCAGTCAGTTACAAGATCAGCAGGCATATGCACTTCTTAGCAGATTAAATTCGAATGATTTGAGGACGTCGCATGCTTGGCTGTGCTGGTCAGAATATACAGCTTTACTATTTCCAGTTCAGCAAAATTTTCCGAGATGATCTATCGAGCACTTAAGTTCAGTAGGCGCTACACAAGAAGAATGCCATTGTCAGAAAACCATGTGGCCAGAAACAATTTGTCATAAATTGTGTTATCAGATAACTGAGGTAGATTATTTTTTTCACATGGCATTTAGTCTTACAAAGCATGTTATCTCCTCTAATGACATTAATGTCTAGACAAAAATGTGGGAAGAGTTTGATTTCTGACAAATTTATATGGCTTAGTTTATTTATTTATTTAGCTTTTTTCACCCGGCCATATCCAGTTGCAGTCTTGCCACAGTGTGGTGTCGAACCATGTATTGTCATCCGCTATGAACCATGTGTTGTGGAACTGCCTTAACCAACTAGTATGCTTCTTTCAGATGCTCCCTATTATGTTTTTAAGCTTGATGCCCTTTGTAATGAAACGGACAGAAGAGCGGCATTATAGTGCACTGGTTTTGTGCATCTTTGAAGCTGGGATTGCACCCAGCAATGCCCGGGTTTTGAACAGAGGGAGTTCTTATGGAGAGAATCTTATCTCTATCTGTTTATTTTTTTAGTATAGAAGCCACAGAGAGTGACAGGGGGCTCATTACAAGGCTATTACTTTGATCTCTTATATGTGGCGCAGTGGTAAAACACACACTATCACACTTGGCTGGGCTAAGCTGCATCGAAGATTGTTAATTTAGATGTGGGGAATTAAGCCGGATAGGGTGACCTCATAGCTGATGCAACTGCGACCTCTGCTGGCATATCGATGCTGCTTGCTCAGAGGTGTGAGGAAATATTGTATATCAGGATTGCAGTGGGTGACAAAATGCATATGGATGCTGACCTCTGATTGTGTATATTAATGCATGGGTGTAACTAGAGCATTAGAACATTGAGAACAAATGAATGTTCTTGAAAGAAACATATTAAACATACAGGTATAGGAGTGGCAGTTTTCTTTGTTGTGTGCTCATACTTTTTCTTTTCTTCAGTCTTTCCTTCTGTTCTTAGTGATTGTTTCACTGGGGGATTATCACTGGTGCCCGACTAGGCTGAGCTGCCTCTTTTGATGACTGCTTGGAGGAGCTTAAGCATATGTCCCAGTGAGGCAAACATCCTTTTTTTCTGTCTAAATACATAGAGTGGAATATCCTTGTCTATCTGTTTCATGTCTATGCTTTGGCTTGCGAATTAATTATTATTATTATTTTTTGCTGTTGTTTTATCCACCGGTAATTTCAGCTAAATGAAAATATGGATTTTAGTTTACCTAGAGCCCCGGAGATGATGGCATAAAATGGTGTCTCATTAGTATTCCAAAAATAGTCTGAACTAAAAGATGTACTGGTGTTGTAAATAACTCAGAAATGGAGACAGAGATAAGGTCACTGGAGTGGCTACTATAATAATGAAGTGAAATTAACTGGACCTTAATTAGATTATTGTACCTCTGAGGCATGACCGTTGTTCACCCGACATTACCTGTGATGCAGTCTAAATATTCTCATCAGCTAATTCACACCTGGTTCTCAGAAACTCGTTTCATTCACAGTGTGCTCATCCTGCTTCCATTCTTATATTTTTAGGCCTATAATTCATTCAGCGTAATCTTCTAATATTGTCTCATTTTATCAGCCTATACTATTACTGATAAAAGTTGTGATGTCTTTCCACAAATGTAATTTGTTCTGTTTTACTATATACAATATTACAAATTAAAATATGAATATTAATGGTCCCTTTCTATAGTGACGTTCTTCAGCCTTACTACCCTCAACCATGCTTGAAGATCCTCTGGCAAAGGTCTAAGCTGTTGTCCGTTTTAAACCTTAAACCTCTATTTTAAATCTGTGTCCCTTGTCTTGTAATTTATCAGCACCCAAACTTTGGACCTCCCTTCCAAAATTGCTTTGGGACTATTCCATAATCTCTTTCCTGTTTACTGCATGTTACTCTTCTTTTGGTACTTTGTTATTTGCATTGTAAATTGTCCTTGTGTATGTAAAAGCTGATATTTGAACTTAAATTATTGTTATTGTTATTATTATTAGTAGTAGTATTGGGTGGCATGGTGGCTAAATGAGTATCATTTCAGTTAAAGAAGGTCAAGAGTTCGATCCCTAGTTGGAGCAGTCTGGGTCCTTTCTCTGTGGAGCATGTTTTCCCCATCTGCATCGATTTCCTTTGTTAAATTGTACTATAGGTCCATAGCCACTAATATGCAAAACCCAACATTGTAGTAACCATCCCAAGCCCGGATAAATTCGGAGGGTTGTGTCAGGAAGGGCAAAGAATGGTTTACCAAATCTCTAATTATAGGGCAGTATTAATTCCTTGCTTCTCTGTCCTGGGAAATCATCACAGTAGCTTTCTTCACAGCTCAATACTCACCAGTTTTGTTAAGATTTTTTATGTATGCTGGCACTTCCAATTGACTCTTGATCCTTTGGTGAGACTCACAAACTACAGTCACGTTACATTACATCATAGCCCTATTAAGATAAACTTTATTACAGATAAATGGAAGATGATAGAAGGCAGTCTGAGCAGATGTTTAACATAGTAGAAGTTGTGTTCTAAAGAGGTTATGCTAAAATCAACATTTTGTCATGTTGGCTACATTGGTGAAGTTATAGAAGTGACTCACATTTTGTCTGTGATTTTAACAACACCCTGGGCAACAAAAACAATATGAGAATCTGGCTCTATTGTTGTTTACAATATGTTATATAAAGTCTGCTCCATCCAAGGGTAGCCAAAGTGGACCGTGGCCCACACCATTGATTTGGCATGGTTCCTGGCATAACCCACCGATTTATCTGGGCTGGATAAATGCACTGGTTTGAGGTTATGTGCCTGTTAAAATTATTTTATTTAAATCTTACAGTAAGAAACTTGACATCCCTTCAATCTAAGAGTGGCATTGAATTTTATAATTTTTTCCCATAAAGAGGTTTGGGAAATCTGCACTCCATGGCATGTCATGACACATCAAACCCAAATATGATACAAAATAGTAAAACATATAATAGAGTAGAAAAAATACAATAAAATTAAAGCATTGAGTTTAAGAGTGTACATTTCTTGATGAAGGTCATTACAAGGTGAGCTTGAGTTACAAATAACAGTTTTTTCTCTGCTATTGGGGCTAGCGACCCAAAAACCTTTTCTTGTACTCGCATACAGACTATGTCATCTGTTAACAAAGTAGCTAACTAGACAGAACCCCATTATAATCATACAATCAGCTAAAAGTTTAATTAGATGTCGGCTCAGACTTGTAGCCTTTGCAGGTTAACCAATCGTTCTGTGTGATTTATAAAAGAGAACCTTAATCCTTGAACAGTACAGAATGAAAAGCAGTGATGATTTATGAGTTTGGAGATTAAATTTCTTCTCTCATCCCATCAATACACTTTTTTGTCCTTTCAAGGTTTTGCTACAAGGAGAGGAGATAAGAATTCGAACCAGCATATCGTAAATAGAGGTCAGCCAACAACAGAAATGCCATTAGCTCTCTTGCAGAAAGTCCGCTTTGTCTTTCACTGAAACTCCTTCTCTTGATCAATATCATTTTCATTTTTAACAAGTATATTGAGGCTTTTGATGTCATATTTGTGTTAAGCTTGTGCCCATATTTCATTGACATCCAATTGTCCAACTGTTTTCTAATACTACAGGCATTTCTTCTTTTGTTCATGCAGTAAAAAAAACTACAGTGGTACCTTAACTTACAAATTTAATTGGTACCAAAGGGCTGTTCTTAAGTCAAAATGTTTGTATGTTAAATCTAAGTTTTACATAAGTAATAATGTAAAAATAATGAATCTCCCAAACCCCTGTACACAACCTTTGTAATGTCATATATGGTCTATTTTAGTATAATTTCCTATAAATCTTAAATTATAGAACAAATTAAACAATTATAAACCTCCCACATCATATTTCCATACAGTATGTGTGCTGTACCATACACCATAATACAGCCCTTTAATTTTCTTACCATTATGCTTTCTATGGGGTCATTTTGATGTTAAATTTTACAAAATATTAGGCAAACTCCGGAAAACATTGCCAGTGGTCTTATTGCCTACATAGTCAGCTACTTTAGTAAATAGGGCGTTGAGCAATTAAACTGTAATAGGGTTTAACAGGAGATCATTAGCTGAATGTCCAATAATCATGAGGTGTCGTCCTAACCCTGTAAACATCACCACACTTAGTTTGAAGTTAATTTTCTATCGAGTGGGTGAACCATCAATAAAGCATATATTTAATCCCATGGTGTGACACTAGTGCATTAGTGTTTGGGAAAACTAAATGACAAAGTATGCCAATCAGTCAGTCACTCTGACTCATCACCTGAGTAATTGTTAAGATGTTTTTCAGAAGATGGTATCTGAACATCATTTACACCTATGTAAGATGCGATACAATGGCTACCATTGCGCACTGACCCCAATTATGTCAATCAAAGACATTATATTCAATTAGTGTTTACCTCAGATACGTGTGTCTGCATTTTTGGAAGCAATCTAGTCTGGAAAAGGTTGTAGTAATAAACTACAGTGTATATATGGAGTGCAGCTGATCACACATGTATTATATATTTCTTTTTAACACATCCAATCCAATCACTCCTATTTTTTGTTTTGTAAAATGAATGGGCACTTCAAATAAAAGATAGGACAGGGTAGGAAGCTGAGTACATCTACTGCATTGCGTGTTACTTACTGACCTTCTTCGAGATCTCCATACCGTATCATTTTACAACATCACACACAACACTCACTATTACCTAATCAGGGTTGTGGGGGTGCTGGAGATCACCCCAGCTCTCAACAGGTGCAAGGCACACAGAAACACCTTGGAAAGGGTGCCAGTCTGCCCCAGTGGCATGGTGCCAGATATTTAATTACTATTACATAAAAGTTTTCATCCATGTTTATATTTATGAGTTATGCCTGTGTATTGATCGACATAAACTTTGAGAAAAATGTAGGCCTTTAACTCTCTCTGCTCAATGACTGACCCTGCAATCTGACCACAGCCTACAAACAATCTGGGATATGCAAACAAAGAATTCACTTGTAAGAAATCCATTGTAATGAGATCTTTACTCTATAGTTGAAGATAAGTGGGCACACTGGACAATAAAGGCAGCACAGACATTTAATTCACCTTTCTATGGTCTCTACTGGACAATAACCGTCACTGGAAACTTTAAATGAGAGGCATTCCTCTAGCTGAACTTTTCTGTTTTTCCACTCTCAGAGGAACAGCAGCTCTCTCTTGTCCTTACTGTTGCTGATTTAAGACAGAGCCAATAATCAATCAACCCCAGTTCAAAAAGAGTAGATGAGAACAAGAACCAAAGTCTGCTGAGGAAAGAATATTGCAATGGAAACATATCCCCTCATATATACTGAGTTTAAAAGATGTTGTGGATTTAATAATTGGTAAACCTGTTTATGCGGTCCATGGTCCAGTAGAGCTGCATTTAGTTTAGGCTAATGTAAAATAATTGGGTCCCAAACCATTGGGCTATGGAGTTTTTGTCTTGTGTCTTGTTCTTTTAGCACATTCAGCTGTTAATAACCAGTAGAATTTCAGGACCCTGTGCAAGGTGCGTTGCAATGAGCATCGCTATCTTACACCTCCCTAACTAGTGTGTTTTTGCACATTGTACCTGCTGACACACTGACACACCCTAAATGAAGCTGCATGATGAGTGGTTGACGGCTCACCTACAGTATTGTATTTAGAATACTCTTTTTTCCACACAGTGAAATTGACATTGTCCTCCGCACTAGTGAACACTAGGGGGCAGTCAGCACACGTGACTGGAGCGGTGGGCAACCCTAGCCGTGGCACCCAGGGAGCAGATAGAGGTTGGGTGCCTTGCTCAAGAGCACTTCAGCCATGACCTGTCAGCTCTGGGAATTGAACCAACAACAATCTTATCATTTGTCTTGTATTCACACTTTGATGGTGTTGTGCTTCGGAACATGTTGAGTTTAAGACAAACGTGGAGTTTCAGGGTACAACTTTCTTGATTAATAGAGTTGAGTTTAAAAAAGAAGTTTGAAGGACGTTGAGTTATATATATATATATAGTTATAGATTGTTATTATCATTTATTTATTTATTCTTTATCAGAACCTCCTACTGAGGTTTGGCAGGATAAGTTTAGGTGTTTATAGTGTGTTATCTTTGCTATGCTATATTGTTTGGTTTGCACTTGTGTTCCATGTTGCACCAAGGTCCTTTATTTAAGCATTTACATGTAAATCGATAAAATGACCAAATTCACTGCCAAATTATTTGAACACTTGAATCCTACTGCTCTGATTGACAGACTGCTCAACCCTGACTATCACCAGAGGGTTCTCTTGTAACAGTCCAATTACTGGACCTAGGCCAACCAGAACTTTAATCCCATGGCTGGCTGCTCTGATACTAACGCCTCAAAAAACTTCACCTCAGACAGGGTTCAGACAGTTGATGCAATAGTTGGGTCACCTGGAAGGCCACAATATATCCATATTAATAGGAAATGTTCTTATTTTGACAAAAATGTAAAACTGTAAGCTCACCCACAGTACTGATGAGTAATATTTCCTATATTCCCCTGCATATAAGCCCTGGGTCAAAATATGATCTTTTTAATTGAAATTGTTTTTCATTTATAAGCATAATTCCCATTATACTCACTTCAAGGTTCCCTTCAACTGCCCTTCAGAAATGCCAATTCTCTAGCTCTGAGAGGCTCAAGATATTGCCACACCAGGGAGCTCTTGTGCCTTTTTGGGGTTATAAGAAATACAAGAGAGCAATGGCACTTCCAGATGCCACTTTAAAGGATAGCTCTCTCGTGACCAAACATTAAACATCTTACCTGACATTCATAGTCTTCAGGGATCTCATCCTAAAACATATTTCACTCTTCGTGTCAATTACAATTAAAAAGATTTTAATGATAGCTGTTTAGTTTCAGGTATAGGAAATCTGTTACAACACTTATCATGGAATGTGGCTTAATGCTTACCACTTTATTTACTTGACTCACGTCTATGTTTTGCTATGTAAACCTGCTAATGTGATGTTGAGTTAAATTAAAACTTTAAATTTAAGGTAACCAATTTCTTAGCAAAGCATGTCGAATTTCAAATCTTTCAAGGTTAGGGTAACACAAGGTTAGGGTAACACTGGCTGCTGGTCTTTCAAAGGGGAAGCTTATTGGTAGCTTACATCATTAAAATTGTCAATTCATTTAAACATAAATTCTGCCCTCCATTCCTAATTCCAAGTAATTTCACCAAGCAAATACTAAGACATGGGTTGCACTTTGTCTTTCAACCATCTTGAAATAGATGTCAATAGAGATGGTATTCAGGCTTTTGACTGATCCTCCAATCATCTTGCAGAAGCTCACTGAGTCATGTGAACATGTCGCCTTGTGTTTTTTTTTTAATTATTAATAAACATCGTTCAACATCTCTGTGTGTGTCCGCCCCTACTTATTTAAAACGACTTATACATTCATTAAAATGAACATAAAGACTCATTATCCGTTTATTATATTATGAAATGAAAATGTATATATTCCTTCACATGTAATTTATGTGTAATAAATAACTTTAATCTAAAGCTCACATTAATCTGGTTAATTAACTTAATCTTGCCAGGCAATTTGTGGATTATGTTTATGGATTATGTTTATGTTTATTAAGTTTTATAGTTTTCTCAAAAAGAAACACAGGATACATGTACTAAATGTACTCTTGAGCTCAGTTCATTTTCAGTTCAATCATACAGCCACATTTCCTGGGTCACGCCGCCCCTCTTAACTCTTTCAGCATCTCAGGATTTTTGCCTTTAATGACCAGTATGGCACCAACTATCACTATGACGTGGTTCACGGTTGTTTTAAGATCAAATTTTAAGGATTTAACAAAGCACAACCAGGCAACACAATTCTCATTGTAAAAATCGGTGCTGTCAGTGATGGGGACTGGCAATCTGGTAGGGATTAATGAGGAAATTAAATGCTCAACTCAAAGACCTTGAATAAAGGTCTGCTTTACTCTGTATAAGTGGCTTTTAACAATGTATTGACTTGAAGCATCCTGCTAAAGAAACACCGAAGTGGTTTCATTTACATTTAAATGCTTTTATCCAGAGCAACTTACAATAATGACTGAACATGATTTTTGAGCATTTGAGGGTTAAGGGCCTCACTCAGGGGCCGAATAGTGTCAACCTAGGGGTAACCTGCTGGTGGTGGAGCTTCAACAGCTGCACAACACCAAATCCCAGCAAGAATGGCAAAACATAAATAGGAATTATCCACTCACTCACTCACTCAACTGCTTAATTGAAAAGCCTATACCAGTTTTCAATATACGAAAAGCACACAGAAACATTATGGACAGGTGCTCCAGTTTTCTCCCACAGTCCAAGGATATACAGTCAGGTTAACTGGAGATACTAACAGTGCCACTAAGTATGAGTTTATGTGAATGTGTGTGTATTTGACTGATAACCTGTTTAGTGTGTTTCCAACCTTCAGCCAGTGAATCAGACCAATTAACCATCAACAGGATAAAGAGGTGGTAATATGTATAATTTATTAATAAATAAATATTTTTGTGCCAACATGCCATTTGAAGTTAAAGTGAGCAACCAACTTTAATCAGTTTTTGTGCCGCTGACTTATTGGAAAATTGCATCTAAGCCCAATTTCATATTAATTTTACGCATTTTAAGCAGAGTCTAATTTTTCAATGAAGCTTAAAATACTTTGTAAGTCAGCACTGCACTGCAAAAAATTCTTGACTTGACGTTCTGTACAAAATTTACTGCATCTGGCTTGGTCTAATGAGTGCAGTCTGCCCCATTTACCTGGAACAAAGAGAACACCAACTGGAGTAAATTACTATGGATAGTAGATACCAACCAGGCATGACATTATGAGAGCCAACTTGAAATGGCTAGAATAGTGGATTAAATTGTCTCAAAAGCTGCAGTTTGTTCTAGGTGTTCCTGGTCTACAGTGGTCAGCCAAGGCTCATTGGCGTATGTGGGGAGAGAAGGCTGGCCTGATCCAACAGATGAGCTAATGTTGCTCAAATTGCAGAAGTTAATGCTGGGTTCTGATAGAAAGGTGTCAGAATACACCATGCATCACAGTTTATGTATACACCAATCAGTTACATGTGGAACAAACAATGAAATTGATTTGTACATATATATGCAATTGTATTTATTTTCTTGGAGAATTTTGAACAGTGAAAAATCATAAAATTGCGGTGCTAGACAGAAACACTAAAAGTACAACATGACAACAATTAAGTTAAAGCACAGCCTGTTGTTCGGAATTGTTTTGTTTTAATAATTTGATCTCCCTTTTTAACCAGCTGTAAACAAAAAAGCACACACAATTGCACACATCAAGTGTTTTGCTCCTGGCTCATAGCAGCATGCTAGGAAAAAAGTGAGAAATATCACCCAGAATTTCTTTGACTCACACTTGTTAGAAACTAATAAGTTTAGAGGATTGTTCTAGTTCTCTGGGTGAGATGCTCCCTTTGATATAAAACAGCTTTAATGATCAAAAATAGCATTTATTAGTAGTAGGGTTTGCTTAACACTGGAGTGTACCACACACACATGGTTTCACAAGACACAAACGTATATCTAAAAATGTCAGCATCTCTAATTAATCTGATACCATCTCTTAAGACTGTGTGCTAGTCCATCCTATATGTCTCCAAGCCCTGAGAAAGTTAATGGAACTTCTCTAGAGTTCTGGACAGGCTTTGTAAGTGATATTTGTGCATGTAGCTCCATATTGTAGTACTTGAAAAATCTAGTATCTCTAGTAATCCCTTGCCCATATGGTAGTTCTTTATGCAGTGCTGTATGAGAAATCAAAGATCACTGGTGTTCAGGTTAATCTTGCCCCCCTGGCCCTTACACATGGGAATTCCTCCCAAGTACTTAAAACTGTAGAGGGAAATATATGCCAATCGTTTTCAATGTGTTTGAGGTACATTGTTGTCAAACACTTCACAATTTCTCACTATAGTAATCCTCTGGCCATCTTTGCTCATCAAAGACTCCATGTGTGTCCAAATCTGTGCCATAATCACTCTATAGTGCACTATTTGGGGGTGGCGGACAACCTGGTGCAACATTTTTCAGTAAACTTAAATATTCATATAATGCACTGCAAAAAATAGTGTACAACCAGTGTACACTAGCTGGTCGCAGATGTTTGGCTGAAAGACTAGCAGCAATGGTGAACCTGAGCGGTTACAAATTGCAGGAGTTACAAGTGATAGCATATTTATCGAGTAATCATTTTCCCGAAAGGATTATTGTAACCATACAGCTGA
>JAYDZF010000019.1:7093314-7104036 GCA_034509105.1 Microcambeva barbata | reverse complement strand
GACTCCCTGCTAGGGATTTGAAGAGGAAGCAGTATGTGCAAATTCAGCTGCAAGCATTCTAATCCACACTATATCACAAGAGCACATTACCCCTACTCTAAAACATCTACACTAGCTTCCACAACAATACTGAATACAATATTAACTGCTGGTGCTAGTTTTATATCTAAAAAGTCTCCTTACATTGTATTCTCCTACTTGATCTCTTCACTCTTCCATAGGGCATTGATTGTCACTGGCCCAAAGTTGTGGAATAATATTGTTATTTTTATAGTCATGGTTTGCATGGCCTAGTAACTGGCATCACCTGAGGATTTTTTTTTATTTAACAGTGTTCATGTAAAAAAAAGTGTTCATTAGGACATAAACAGTATTTTATTATACTTTTAAAACAAAACAGAAGTATGACAGTATAGTGCTGCTATTCTAACAAGAACTGCAAAAACATTTGTTACAATACACCACTTTTAATGGGCAAAATATTTTTATAATTAAATAATTCATTAAAAACCATAATATGGAAGTAATGTGGAAGTTTTGTGGTTGAATGTTGTCTGTTAAATTAATATTAATTTCCAATGCGTTGTTGAAAAATAAATGCAGAACGCTTAAATCACTTAATGATCGTTTGACAGTGGTTATATTAATAAAAAGAATATATATATATATATATTACACAGTGTTCAGTACTATAATTTAAAAATCTTTAAATACAAAGATATAGTCTCTAAAAATGTTTTATGTTAAAGAACATGTAAACCAAACTAACAACATAGGCATGCTACCATTAAAGGTCATTTTAAACATGATGAAATGCTATACCTCATATATCTTACCTTTAAACACTGTAGGCACTCTGTAGTTAGCTAGTAAACTAATAACTCCCCTGCTAAGTACTTTCAGAAAGAGATAAAATTATTCAACACTTAATCTTTTTACACCCGTTCAGGATGAAGACGCATGTAAACATTAGCACAAGAACTGCACCACAGTGAATGTGTAAAGGGTGTCCCAGTCTTCTTGTGTCTTCTCTACAGGGGGTTCTTATCAGATCCCTAATAGTGAAATACAGTAAAATATCTTTCATCTTTATTTATCTATCTGTCAGCTTAGGCGAGTCTGTACCCTCTTCATCCTCTTCTTTCTCGTCTTTTGCCCCAATGAGCCGCTGCCTTGCAAAGTCTTCAAAAATTATGTCATCATCACTGAAACAATAAGTCCAAATGTTACCATAAAACCTTTACCCTACATTTTATTTTAGTCACAACATCAAACAAAAAATGGTAAAAATGGCAATAGTATATTATCTAGAAGCTTTATCTGGAGCTATCCTGATTGCAGTGCATCCCAAAGCTGCTGGAGAGTTGTGTAAAGGGTGGTTTAGTGGATCCACAGTCAGAACCCACAGATTAAGGTGGTACCACAGATTCTTACTTGGTCATGCTCTTTCAACCAACGTCGGTCATTGCTATTTGACGTAGGCTTTTTAGGGTGGTACTGTCACCTCACAGTGAGGTCTTGGATTTAATTCCTGGGTCCTTTCTGTGTGAAGTTTGCATGTTCTTCCCATGCCTGTATTGATTACTTCCAGGTTCTCTGGCCTCCTCCCACAGCCAAAACATAAGTAGGTCAGATAGATACTAACATCCCAGAGGTATTTGAATGTGTGTGTGTGTGTGTGTGTGTGTGTGTGTGAATCAGACACACAGTGAAACCCCTTACTAGGATAATCCACAAGTAACACAGACAGTGAATGCAAAATTCCTTTTTGTTTTGGCCACACATCGTTGAAAAGAATAAAATTACTTACTTTGTGTCAAACTCAATCAGGTTTGTGTCTATGGGTGCTTCATGTTCAGACACTGAAACACGAAAAACACAGTCTGTAACTCAAAACATTTAGAACAACCACCATGACCCCACTTTAGTGTTTCTAAAATCCAAAAAATGACAAATCTGATTTGACAAAAACATTTTCATTCCATTCATAAATCCTCTTACAAGGCCATATTCATGGTACTTTTAAGTACAAGTAGCATGTTTCATTTCAGGGAAGGGGCGGGCTTGTTTAAGATTATTATGTTTCTGGTTCATGTTCAAATCATGTTGTATTAACATTTAGCCATTTTGTAATGCATGCCAAGTCAAGCTCTTTATTGTTTTGTTCCATTAAAATTTGAGATTTCAAAATAAGTGTGGTAAATAACAAGAATCACAGTTAAATACTTTACTCCACGGCATTTTAAAACATGTAATTTCAAAGTTTGACATTATAAACAAGTTTAGAAACACATACCATCTTTGTAAATTGATTCTTCTATTGGTTTAGGGTGCATTAATGTGAAGGGCAGCTCTACTGCAACATCACTAGAAATACAAAAAGGAGAGGAGAGAAAGACCATTCATTGAAATGACATGTCAATCCTGAAATTCGCTTATATGGATGTGTCAGTAATACTTAATGCTTTCCTGTGCTTGCACAATGGCCTCACGTTAAAATACTGTACCCTGTGGTATGTGTGTGAATGAATGTGCAGTAAAGGTATTTGCAAATGGTCGTTAACTGTACCTTGAAGCAAGATCTCCAAGGAGCCTGAGAAAGGAAATAAATTTACTCCTGAAATTAAATTATTTTTTTTAAATTAACATTAACAAATGTATTGCATAGAACCATTTAATTTACACAGAATTAAAAATACAAGTAAACAAACTGGCAAAATCAATTGTAATATCTGTAAAAGCTTTATTTACAATTTTGTACATTCTACATTGTAATTTCACAATCATTAAAAACAAATAATTATTTGTGACTTTATTTTAATTTCTTTAGCCACAATACATGCTTATAAAACTGTTCCACTTGTTCAGTTCAGTTCATTGTCTTTAACCCCTTTATCCTAATTAGGGTCGGGGAGGGGTGCCTATCCCAGCTCTTCAATGGGTGCAAGGCACATGGTAACAACCTGGATGTGGTGCCAGCCAATCACAGATACCTACAGGACAATTCAGTGTCTCAAATAAACCTGGTAGCATGTCTTTAGACTGTGGGAGGAAACCAGAGTGCCCGGAGGAAACCCACGAGGACACGGGGAGAACATGCAAACTCCACACAGAAAGGACCTAGATCACCCCACCCGAGGATCGAACCCAGGACCTTTTTACTGTGAGGCGACAGTGCTACCCACTAAGCCACCATTCAACGTGTGTGGTTTTATTTTGTTTTAATACAAAATTGTAGTCAAATAATACATTTATTAGTAACTTAAAGCGTGACAAAATACATACAAGTCACTGAAGTAAATAACTGTTCAAACTTACCCACCACGAGACACCACCAGTTTCACTTTTACTTTATAAGACACAATGATACCCAGAATTTCCTTGTTGGCACCTTCTCGTAATCTTTGAAAAATGTATGAGATAGACAGCCAGTGTTACAAACAAAGTACTGCTATTACAAACAACCACAGCTGTAAGTAAAATAGATCATTAGAAAGTACTCACAGTGTACTTGAGGCTAAATTTGTGTCTTCGTGTTTGAGCTTTCCATCTAGAGCTAAGCCACGCTTCTCTCGATTGTTGGCAAGAAAGGGTGTAAGTGTGTATACTTTACAGAACGTTGCACTTGGAGCCACTATGTCACTGAACAGACACAGTAAATTACTGACATTATAGCGCAGTGTTGTATAGATTGTTTCATTATGTGTGCTTAGCATACATACTCTGAGTCTTCAGTTGCTACTGGGCACTTGTACTGAGCAGTGTTGAAGAGACAAATATCAGCATATTGACGAACTGTAACAAATAAACATGTAAAATCATTAGAAAACATAAAAAAATTTAAATAAAATAAATGAAATTAAAACTCAAGATGCTAATAAAACCTGAAATCTTCATTTTCTTGACCGTCTTGTTTGTGTTGTTTGTGACATGAACATTGACACTTATTGGTTCACCGTGGTAATAAATCTGAAAGAGAAAACAAAAAATGTTGGGTTAAGAAAGGTGTTTTCTTTAATTATTGAAAATCTGTTAAGCTAAGCTAATCCTACATTTATGACGTAACATACATTTTAACCACTAGATGGCGACTTTGTCCTTACTAAACATTAAGCTTTCTTTTTCTTGCCTGTTTAACCAGCGCCATTTCTAATTCAGGGGAAATTTCCCCCATGTTTCCCCATTACGCGCCAGAAAGTAAACAGGCTCTTTAAAATAAGAAAATAGTCTTTTGAATTTATCAAATCAGCGTTGATTTGATAAAATGTGATGTAAGATTTACGCATTTGCTTTTTGTTGTGGAAGGAATCCGTTTTGATAAGAATTGTTAGCGTGGGTATTTTAGGTTGTGTCTACAAGTTTGAGAAATGAATCCACTGTATTTGAACTTTTGGGGGAAACAGTACTGCCCTAGTATATCCAATGTTCCAAACAAAATGTGTGTTCAGGGGAACTTTTTACCTCTTTGTCAAGGGAGGCCTCAAGGTGTAACGGTTTGTCGGACATGAGGAACTGTCTTGTTGTCTCTGCCATTGGTTGGGGACCTGGCTTCTCTGGAGCATACTGGACTTTTCGGATGATGAGACGCACAGAGTTCCTACACCAGTGTTACCATTAAAAACAAAACCATGATGATTTGATGAGTGATACTATACATAGCCTAGGCACCTGAGTATAATGTTATATACAAACTACAATAAATTGAAAGCTGCATTATCCAGCAGTCTTGGTTAAAGAACTTTGGTCTGCATGGTGTTCTGTGTACATTTAAAA
This sequence comes from Microcambeva barbata, assembly GCA_034509105.1. Taxonomy (NCBI): domain Eukaryota; kingdom Metazoa; phylum Chordata; class Actinopteri; order Siluriformes; family Trichomycteridae; genus Microcambeva; species Microcambeva barbata. The sequence goes on along the minus strand of JAYDZF010000019.1, from coordinate 7,099,263 downwards.
TGGGATATTATTGGCAGAATTGTAGGATACCATTGACTCATTCATTGTCTGTTTCACAGACATTAAATCATATTCAGGGTTGTGTAAAATGGCAAACCTGGCAAAATATATGAAACACCCTACTTTTGGTTGCCAGTCCACCACATTTGCCAGTCAATCACATAGAAATTACACATTTGCACCAAGGATAATTTTGACTGCATCTCTTTGTGACTGTTAGGGGTTTGTACAGATCACATCATTCTATATATATCTTGTATTGTACACAGAGGAAAATCATGCTGGAACAGGGGAAAAAGCATTCCCCAAACATATGGATTGGCAACATGTAGGGGGGCATCACGGTAAGAATGTGTCAAGACTAACTACTGTGTGTCTGTCATGAATGTAACCAAACAAACATATTTGCTGGTATACATTAAATGGTAAAATGTACCTGGCACATGTACTTATATTATAATATGTACTGAACAGGTGCTCTACCTTTTGTGAATTTTTTCTTCAACATTTTCAGCACAGAATGCTTTTACTTCAAAGTCAACCCCACAAGCCTTTTGAAGATGTAAAGAAAAAAGGAAAAAAAATGTGTTATCCTTTATTGTTTTGTATTTACCTTGGGATATCTGTCCATTATGATATACAAAGCATACCTTCCCGGTGTCTTCTGGTCCAGGTTGCAATGTGACAGAACAAGGCAAATTGGGAGGTATCTGTTAGAAAACAGTTGAAATACATTAAAGCATACATCTGGCAAGGAATCAAGAAATATTAGAAGATGAAAATGTTAGATGTTAGCAAACCTGTCTTTGTAGCTAGTGGATGTAATATTTTATTTTTATATATTTCCATATATACTTGAACTGAGAGGATTAACACATTTTATTATAGCTGGTCTTATTGTATTTAACAACATCTTTATTTTCTGCTATTCATTGATGCCATAGAAAATCAGCACCCTGACGTCATCATATATCATTTCTGTGTAACAGATCTCCTAACAATGTCAGAATTCCCCAGATGTGTGGTTGCCAGGATATTTCACTGGTACACCTGCACTGGTATTCTGAACTGTCTTTGATTCTAAACTAAGTTTGAATCTTGGCATTTTTGGTGGTGCCTGTGGCAGACAATGGGATATGTTAATAGTAGTCAGTAGCCCAATGTGCCTATAGAAAAAAAACTAATGTGACTCTTCATATGTGAGACTGACCTCATGCACAAATTAACAGAATTGGAGAGTTTTATTGGCTGCACTAATCGTTGAGAGAAAGTGGCATAGATAAAATGTTACCTGAGTTAATATAGTTCGTCTAGGAGTTATTCATAATAATATTTAATGTACATATATAATTATTTCATTCCACAAATTAGAGTAGTCATGTTTCTTGTGTTCATAAGAAATCATGCTTTTGACACCTCCATTTTTGTGTCCTATTACCCTGTCCAGCATTTTGTTAAAGATTTATTTACAATTATTGTTAGATAGATGATTACAGATTTATATAGTAAATGAATTATTTAATCCACATTTGTATTTTACTTATGATTGTCTGCTTTAATACACAGGGCTTGGGTGAGCTTAGCTAGTGACGTCATCCTAAAAATTATACTGGATTTTTTTCTCACCTCCACAATGTGTATTTGGTAAATAGAAAAGTGTATTGTACAATATATATTCTTCTTATCCTTATTCTGCTCTGTATACGAATATTATTATTTTTATGTATTTGGCATAGGGTGGCACAGTGGTAAGTGGGCGGCACTGTCGCCTCACAGCAAAAAGGTCCTGGGTCCGATTTCCTTTCCACATTGGGTGTGCATGTTCTCACTGATATTTTGTGGGTTCTTTCCAAAAGCTCCTGTTTCCTCCCATGGTCCAAAAACATGCAATCAGGTTAATTAGAGATACTGAATTGCCCAATAGATGACATGACTGTGTGTGGGCCTTGTGGCCATTGAAAAGCTGGGATAATATTTGAGCTACTGCCACAACCCTGATTTGATGAGCAGTTAATTGAGTGAGTGGGCATGTGAATTTGGCACGAGACTGGGTTCATCATACCTATTAAAATAAATAATAGAATGGGACAGCTGCTAAGAATTAACCTCAAAAGTGAAGGGATATGCATGCTCTCCAAGCTTTTTTATCAGTCGCTCTTGTAGGCGTGTAAGACTTTTCTTCTCCTCTGGCACAGGAGGGAATGCCTGTATATTGGCCACGAACAGGTCCTTCCGGAACGTCAATCCAAGAACATCCAAGTCCTCACGTCCATAACGGAAAGCGCACGTCAGCGTTACAAAAACTGTAACAAAGCCAATAAATCTGCTTAGTAACCTTTTAAGATAACTACCTTGAGCAATAATATACCATTTAGATAAAATGAAACACCATTGTTGTTCCATGAAGACATCTTTCTAAAGACTTCTGCTCACCTTTCCTCTCCTTTAAGTACTCTGGATCAATTAAAACCACACCATCTGCAAAATGGATGAGGAGATGAGTTATAGGTATTGGCTGGCTATAGTTATAAGCTTAATTCCTCAGCCAGGGATAGGAACACACCAAGCAATGCAAATGAAAAGAACAAAAACATTTTAATAACTTAACTAGGGCATACCAACAGGCTCTACAATGTCCACATGGTCAACAAAGTCCCGCTTGCCAAGATACACAGTTAGCTTGAAAAAGACAGGGAGAAGTGATTTACAAACACCAATGTCATGACAGTGACATTACACAGTTACAGTGGAACCTTGATTTAATAGACTAAAAGCAAGGAGTACTGGTAGGTAAATAGCGATTGTCAGAAACTACGAGGTTTGAGTCTGAAAAACACAACACAAAGGTCCAAAAAACATGATAAACAGTAAAAAAAATTGTGTACTGTACTAAAAAGAAATGTTTTACCTTGTATGTGTTTTGTGTTTTTTGCTGCTGAGCAGTGATGGTGTGTAATTAAGTACTAGTGCTATAAAAAAATAGCATAAAAAACCAAGAAATAGAGAACAAAAGTGAGCCACCCATCAAAACAAAGGCTTTAACTGATTTTGCAGGTCCCAGACCACACATTTAGTTTTCCAAATGTTGTTCGTTAAATCTAAACTCCTTTCAATGTCTATTAAATCACGGTTCTGTTGTACTTTATCTTTTTTTAACAGTCTTAATCCTGTTATTTGTTACAGTCATAACATGAGGTCTTAAATGATTATCTATGTTACATAAGTTGAAATAAGTTTCACTTACCTTTCCATTTGGACTTGCCTTCTTGAAAACCCTTTCAGAAAAGAGGAAAAATACAATAAACAATTCTAGCTACAACTCTGTGTTATATACATCAAAAATCTCTGGTACCCCCTTGACACAGGTTCTGTATGATAGTCTTACACTTTCAGCAAGTAATGACGAAAGCTGTGGTTTTCATGCTCATGAGAAATTGCTAATGGATAGGTGAACTTGATATTTTGTAATTAAATTGATGTAGTGGGTTTACTTTTGGTAAATATGGTTGGAGCTTCCTCACCTGGTTCTGGTTCAGGGTCAGCTGCAACTGAATCTATTAATTTTTCCATCCCATGATTATTCCAACTATTATCAATAAAATGCAATGGGACCACCTTCTGGGCTCACCGCCCATGTTGAGAACCACTGTTTCATATTACATGTTTAGAAATGTGACAATGCAACAATGATACAGATTTTATTTACATTTACAATAAAATGTAGCAAAGTAATACAGTGGAGCTATTATATTTTAGTTTTTTCTTGCATTTGCATTGTAAAATCCCAGATAAAGAAAATGAGCTTTAAAAAGAAGCTCAGTCTTTGATTTAGATTCAAGGGAAACAATCTCAGGAATAGTTTTATAGTAATAATTAACCCTTTTACTTAAACTTATAGCAAGTTGATGGTTTTTACATAATGTGTTCACCTTGTTGTTGGGAAACATAATATATCAAGTACATCAATGTATTTTTTATTTAATATTACAAATTGAAATACCTTACTGAGTACTCTTAATTATACTTATATAATAATGTATGTAAAGCTTTACATACTTCTCACTGCCATATAAAAAATACACAGGTCCAGCATTATTATAACTTCTATTATATAGAAAATATGCATAAATATTGGAATACAGCAAGCTCTGATGTTTTTGATAAAAGAACTACAAAACTAAACTGTTATCTGTGAACTAAACCTCCTTGTTCATTAGTGGTAGCTTTCATGCGACTAGATTTGAAGGGTTTTCTGTAGTTAAGCTTCCACCTTTTAAAATCATGTCGAATTAAGTGAATAAATGTAGTGAACTAGTTATTAAAAGGTCACTGGTTTAAGCCCCACCACTGCCAGGTAGTTGGGATGTTAAACCTCAATTGCTCAGGCGATGTACTGTTTACACTGTACTGTACAATATTGTAAGTCACTTTGGTTAAAAGCCTCTGCTAAATGCCAAAAAATGTAAAATGTAAATGTAAAATGAAGTGTGACAGCTACAAAGTGCCCGTAAGTGTGAGGAAGTGCTCGGGTAAGTGGGTGGATGGGGAACAGACTGCCCACTGTCCAGCTCTATTCAAGTCTTTCTCCAGGATAGTACTGAACACTTCAACCCTGATCAGGATGTTGAATATAAATAATAAGGTAACATGAAACTTTCCAGCACCTGCCATGAGATTGCAGAGTAATACATGTTTTATTGTAATATAAAGCGTTTACATATAAATGATTCACAGTCAAATTTTAGCACGTATACGTTTTTACTGTCAAAATATAGGGATCGTATTTTGCTGCCGTTTATACGAATAGCAGCCATAAACACATTTGTCTGATTCTGGTTAATGGCTTCTGAAGCAGTTACTCAGCCCTTCTGTCTGAAAAGCCTTAATGGTGCCATAAATTAGGGCCTGGTGTCTGAACCAGCCTCAGTTGACTCCTGCACATCTTCCAAGCTTTATCTCCTAATAAAAGGAGTGCCATCATGATTGAAGATCATTGATTCACAGGAAGTAAAGTACAGCAAATTTTATGGAAGAACAACCTACTTTTATTTATGTTGGTGTTTATTATTTTTGAAGTCTGAACTTTACATACATTTTGGTTGGGCATGCATGATGTGACAGTAATAATGATTTAAATATGTATGTAACTGTTCTTTTTTGGGAAGCAATGATTGGAGCACATGTTGCCCAATAATAAATTTCCCCCCTTTTTCTCTCGAATTTAAAGCATAAAGTCATTCCCATGTTTCATATCCCTGTTATCTATAATGTTTCTACTTCACTTAATTGTAACTTAATAGTGGCAGTAGGTACAGTGCTGTTGGTTTGAATACCCTAACTTTACTCCTCCAACTGTACTTCTGGTCTTTGTAGCCAAACAACTCAACAACTTGAGTAAAGCTAGCTTGACTGTTGACAGTAACACCAGTCCACCTTACGTAATAGTACATATGATACTAGTGGTTATTTGATAATTTAAAGCCATTTGAAGAAATGATTATGACTTTATTTTTTTTACAAACACAATGTTTCATGTACATTTACATAAACACAGATTACTATTGTGTTATGTTTTAAGCTTAATTTTAGTTGTTTTAGAGATGCTAGCGCTCCTACACACCTGTAAACATTAGGTTTTCAATTTGATTTCCTGAAAGTTACAGTCTGCCTTTCTCATCTTACATCAATCTAATTTCCTTCTAATGTCTTTCATAGCTTTCAATGGTCTCCCTGTTTCAGTATAGTTTCTTCTTCATTGTGCTCAGATTTTATGCATTTTAAACCACACATGCTTGTTAATAGCCCAGCATTGCTCAGTAATGTTGTAGAAATGTGAAGGTTTCTTTATTAAAACCTTACGAATTATCTGTGGTTTTCTATACTGAACTACTAATTTCTATTCCTTTTTATAATTGCTGAACAAACAACAGGCAAAGGTTTCAAGCTTAG
>JAYDZF010000019.1:6386527-6402402 GCA_034509105.1 Microcambeva barbata | reverse complement strand
CCTTTGTAGTGACCTTGCATGCCTTACACATTAATTATGTGATATTGGCTAAGGCAGTTTTCATGGAGGGCCATTGACAGAAACCTTTGTATTCTTGATCAACTAATAAATTTCCAGCATCCTCTCTCCAGCAGCTGTTGAATTCACTGTAGTCAGCATGGCTCCAGACACCTGTAACAACCTACACAGACTTTAATAAGTCACTACCAACCCCTGCTGTGTGTGTATAAATATATAATGCATTAAATTAAAATATATAGATGCTGCAAGCCACACAAAGCGATGCAATATCCAAAATGTTGGTTTATATTGTATAGTAAAAAAAATAATAAATAATTGTGTGTATTCATTCATGTTTGAGAAATGTTTACCAGCTGCTCTCTCAGCGGACGTTTTACAAAAATTCATGAGTAATTACTTTTGTTTATAGAGACAAGACCCACTACATGCTCATTAGCCTTACTATAAATTAAAGTGCTTAGACTCTCCACAAGGACCTTTTTAAAGCTAGCCTCAGTTCAGGTGTGGGTTTAACTAAGCCTAAACTCTAAATCAATCTCTACTTCTGGATTTTTTTTATCGGAAATATATTAAAAAATGTCAAAAAGGAAAAGCATAATATCAGATATTTACCTGTGACTTTATAAGGTACAAAAACCATTGATGAACTTTGTAATGGACTGGCGCCCCATCCAGGGTGATACCGGGTGCCCATGTGCCCATTGAAGAGCTGGGATAGGCTCCAGAACCCAACTCTAATTAGGATTAGTGGTTAAAAAAATGACCTGCACTGAAAGACAATTGGAGTGACAATAATAAGAAATTTTTTACAGTTTGCACAATGAGATACAAAGAACTACATCAATTTGTATATATGTACAGACTGTAGATTTACATTATTATGACTACTTTCTACTTATGACAGCTGCAGAACATAGTTCATGAAGAAAGCTCGTGACTTGGTGAGTATATAAGGTGTGAAAAGAATCTCTTAACTTTTTGGGGTATAAATTCATCCTTAACGATCACACACAGCTTTATTTGCTGTTTGCCTTTCCAAAAGTGGATGAGATCTTCCAGCTAGGCAATGTGACATGTCACATGGCTAGAAATAGAATGTTGGCTCAGTGGGTAGAACTGTAAAGCAAGAAGGTCATGGGTTCGATCTCCAGCTGTGTGCCAGCTGGGTCAGTTCTGTCTGGAGTTTGCATGTTTTCCCCTCTGGGAGCACCAGTTTCCTCCCTTAGTCAGGTTAACTGGAGACACTGAGTTGTCCTATAGTGCCGTAATATTGTAAACTATTCTCTGTAATGGTCTTCCATATAGGCCGGTGAACTCAAGAGACAATACACCAAAATATCAGAAATTGTTTAGAAATGTCGATTCTCATTCTGTAGGAGAGAATAAAAATCAAAAACATAATACAACAGACAAAAGGCTTTACAAAACGTGTCCATGTTATTAATTAAAACATGCTATTCACAAGCACATCTGTTGTTGTAAGACTCTTGTTTCAGAGAGTTGTTTAGAGAGGGCTTCGGTCGACCTGTCAGTTGATTTCATGTGAATTGGGGCATAATTACTGTTTGGTTCGACGTGTTGCTGGCTTGTGTAATCATCATTGTACACACAAGAGTTACACACACTCAAAGAACAATCAGTCTCTGACTAGATTACACCCACATCGATGCATACATGTTTTGGTGATGCCCGCATCCCTTAGGTCTATTCAGAAAGCTCTTCTTCAAATGTAAGCACTGGCAGTGGATACTGCCAATAATCACATCTCAAGAAAATCCAGTCAGATGGGTGAAAGATTTTACACAGGATTCTCTTCCGGACAAAACCCTCCCGATTTATCCAGGCACTGGTTAATGTATCCTAGTCTTCCAGAGGAAACCCATGAAGACACAAGCAGAACATGCAAACTTTGCACAGACAGGACCCGGACCACTTCGCCTGGGGATGGAACCCAGGACCTTCCTGCTGTGAGGCAAAATAAACTAATAATAATCAATGTCATTTTTAAAAATAATAAAAAGTTAAATCGATGTTAAATCAGTGAAGCAATAAAAAGATTCGCCCGTGCATTTCTGTCCACATAAAATCTGAACCTAATGACGAGCACATCTGAAACAAATGTGAAAAATTGTATTAAGTGTGTCACAATGTGATTAGATTGGCACTTTAAATTTTAGAAACTTCCAGCTTTAGAATTAAACCGCAGCTGAAACTGGGACACATTTCTTCATAAAAATGAAACATTGCAGCATATGCCACATTCAGGCTTAAATTTTATATTCATAGTTTCTCCTGATATTAACCATGGAGGGCAAAGCAGGAAAGATATAGTGAATCTTACACGTCAGAAATAGATTTGTGCAAATCTACATTGTGTCACATAACACGTGCTTGTGAAAAATGCATGTGGCTTGTTTTAGCCCTGGCAACCCCAAAAAACTCTTTCTTCAGTTTGTAATGAATTGGGTTAGTTAATAATAACAAAAGACACTAAATAAGGTGTTGGTGGCACGGTGGCTTACTTCGGTTTCTTCCCACAGTCCAAAGACATGCAACCAGGTTGATTGGAGAAACTGAATTGTCCTGTTGGTACCTGGAATAAATTAGTGCCCCATCCAGGGTGTTAATTTGTGCCTTGCACCCGATGAAGAGCTGGGATAGGCTCCAGCACCCCTCCCTGACCTTAATTAGGATAAGAGGTTAAAGATAAGACAAAATAAGGTTAAACAAACCAAACACATGACCTATTCTAAATGCTAACACAAAGGGTTTTTTTTCCCCCAAATCTTAGTCAAATATCTTTAAATTATTTATTTTAGTAATATTTCTTTTAAATTAATTTATTTAACAATCATGAAATCATAAAAATTACTTCGTAATATGACACGTATGCTTATTTAATGTCTTAACGCCTATTGTTGCAAATGCACAACATGATTTAATTTTATTTAATGCTAGCTTTCTTATAGTTTAATATGTTTTCAAGGGTTCGTGTTTGTTTGGTTCTATAAGACCTACTCATCAAGGTCAAAGGACTCAACCAATCATGCCTCCTAATGTAGCAGTGACAGGGGTTGCAGCCTGCTTGGACATTGAAAATGGGGATCGGGGACCAGAAAAGGTTGGGAAACGGTGGACTGTATGATTAAATTAAGCTACATGAGGCCTTATGATAAAAAATATAACCATGAACTACACAACAAGAGTAAACAATACTAAACAGGACTAAAGGTATGCCAACATTGGTCTGTGTTTTAATATAGTCTTTTTTTACTGCCAGCAAACAATATTTATTGAATGTGTCATACTGAAGAGCTTAGTGGTGTAGCAATAACAATGTGAAACAAATATCTTTGTTAAATTTACCTGTTAGTATATTTTGTTTAACCGTTCAGCTGCTGTCAGATCTCATGACAATAAACCTTTTGTTCTAGCTTTACCATTGTTTCCGATGAAGGAGCAGTGCCATTTATCTTACTACTGTACTATACTGCTGAGAAATGCTACCTGTCATGAAGGACTGTGTACCCTGGTGACAGATGAAAAATACTATATGGTATTTGATGAGTGATCTGGGCCCTTGGTCTATTGTGCTACTAGGGCAGTTAATAACATTCTAGAGATGCTCTGTTATAAACTTTGTTCACACTCAAGCGCATTGGATCATGTCTAGCTAAATCGTTTCTAACAGTCATTAAAGTTGAGATGTTTTATCTGAAAGAGGGCAAAGTTCTGAGAGTTCAGACTGTCAGCACTGGAAAGGTAGTGGAAAATCCTGTAGCTCCAACTGAGCTCACTTCAACTATACATACATGAGAAGTGAACTCATTCACAGGACAAAAAGATCTAACTAAATTTATCTGCAATAAGTACATGTACTGTATTGTTTTCCTATTCAATATTATGAATATCATCTGACACATCTGGGTGCCCATGTGTTTACTGCTCTAGTTTCCCTTTGCTCTCAATCCTCCTGGGACCAGAAACTCCCATGGGCATCTTTTTTTTCTAATAAAAGCATTAGCTGTGCTGTCAATATGAATGTTGTGAAGGAATCTGCACCATGTGTCACAATGCACCATGATGTACTCATCAACATGCTGACATTTCTTGGGGCCCTATTCTTGTTCACACCTGTCATGAGGAACGCAGCTGGACACTGGAACACCCCTGCGACCCTTCTTGACTGTACATCTACTGAGAGTCACTTTTTTATGACCAGTAGCTAATATCCAGAGTATGTGTGTATTTTACAGACAGCAGCTGGATGGGCTGGGAGTGATTCAGTAAGGCCATGGCAGGTCGTCACAGATATCTGAAGCCATTCTGACTGCATTGCATCTCACACATGGTTAGTGTATATGATCTGCATGGACAAATTCAACCCAAATTGGTTCAGAGATCCTTCCACATCTTGTTTTACCACCAACCCGACACTCCTGTGTGAAATGACTGTGTAGTATTTCAGATTTGTCATTAATAGTCATCAGATGGAAAACAGCAAGGGAAGCAGTAGAGAATCCTATCAAGCTCATCACCGTGTACCAATCATATTTAGACTCTTATCTCTGTTCTTTGCCCTGCAATGAGGCCAATGGGACGTCATGTGTTTCTGTCTAGTGGGAATTTTGTTTTGTAGCTCAAAATGTAATCGTATGCTAAGTTTCAGTTCAGTTCAGTTCATTTTCTTCACTTTCTATCTTTATTAGGGTCAATGAGGGGTGCTGGAGTTGATCCCAGCTCTTCAATGGGCTCAAGGCACACAGTAACAGCCTGAACCGGGCACCAGTCCATCACAGGTACCTACAGGACAATTCATTGTCTCTAATCACAGTGTCACAGTAAGGACATAGTTCACCCTACCCGGGGATCTAACCCAAAACCTTCTTGATGTGAGGTGGCAGTGCTACCCACAAAGCCACCGTGCCACCAACCGTGACCTGGCGGTTAGAGATCTGAAATTGTGATCAGAAGGCTGCCAGTTCTATTCCCAGAGCCGATTTTGCTGATCTTCAAGCAAACCCGACACAGGACAAACATAATCAAATTGAACACAAGTACAACTTTCTTTGAGCAAGGGTGATCATTTCATCTATCAAGGAAGGCTCGGCTCAAGGACATGTCAGACACGTCAGATACAGAGATGTTACAATTCTACCGGTTTACAAATCAGAATCGCAATTTATTGTGGGGTCTGTTGGGTGTGCTGTGTCTCTCAGACGTAATAAAAGACGTGGAATGTTTGTCTGCACAACAAACACAAGTCATATATAACAGATGTCGACAGATGCTTTTCCTCTGTACTGGATTTCACCCAGTTTAATCAAAACAGATGAAGCACTCTGGGACTCTTGATGCAACATCTTCAAAAGATGTTGGACAAGGTTATGATGAAATACATTAAAACAGCTTAGTGGTTGTTTACTGAGACAATATTGTACTGCTCTGGTCTTATTTCTCTATTTCAGCACCGTCTCTACTAAAAACAGTATGTGAGTGATGACGTTATGTGGAAACCTGACTGGACCGATCAGAATTGCTATAAAATGGACATTTCACGCTCAAGTGTAGTTGAGATGCTGGAGAAAATAAGTTGAATTTAATTTTATGGTTTGTCAACCTTAAGTTGTGGGCTACCTTTTTATCTGCATTAGTTTGTGCTATAATGTGATACGTGGTGTGTAATAGAGTTGGAATATTGTGGTCTCAATATATTTCTATATTTAACGTCCCTAATTGCATAAAGACTTAAAAGATTGACTGCTGTAGTTATAGTTATAGTAGGGATCTACTAGAAATCAGAAAACAAATATTTAAACAACAAAAACGTTCTCCACAATTTCATAACATATTTGTATTTAACTAGACGGGTTCAAGTCCTAAAGAAATTGCAGTGATTGAACTTTAGCTATGGTAGCATCTGAACACTCAATCATGCATACAGAGGTGTGGTAGATTAACCTGCCTGATCAATAGGACAGGGGCAAAAAATATATTAAATGGATACAGTGTGCAAATAGGCATGGGGGCTTAGTCGCCTCACAGCAAGAAGGTCCTAGGTTCGATCCCCAGGTGGGTCGGTCCAAGTCCTTTCTCTGTGGAGTTTGCATGTTCGCTTAATGTGGGATTCCAACCAGGTTGATCAGAGATCTGAATCTTCCTGTAGGTACCTGTGATGAACTGCCACCCCCCCACCCACCCCCCATCCAGGATATTGCTGTGTTCCTAGTGCCCGTTGAAGAGCTGGGGTAGGCTCTAGCACCCCACCCCTAATTAGGATAAAAGGTTTAAGAAAATAAATTGAATTGTTCTTGAGAATCTGTGTTGCTGCCAATCTTGGCCGGGTCGTAACTGTGAAAGAGATGTGTGATCTTACCTGTGGGATTTAATTAAATGTTAAATAAAAAACAAATAGTCGTCAAGCCATCACAATCTGGTTAATCGCTCAGATCCCCATTTTTCCTGCTTTTAATATCAACTTCAATGAATGATTAGTCACAGTGACATTAAATTAATGTAAACACAAAATATTCTTTATTTTATTTCCCCTTATTACCTAAAGACTACACAGATTGACTGCTGTAGCTCTAAAAGGTATCTACATTGGCATTTTATTTACAGCTCATTTCTCATCCTCTTATGTACAGGTCCGAAGAGAAGCGTTAGAAACACAGTGTTCAAAACCAACCAACATAAAAAATAAAGTTAAAAAAGGTCAAATTGAAAGTTTACAGCCATTGAAATCACAATGCAAATAGTTTTCATCCAAACCAAATACAGTGATGTAGGGTCACTGCATCCGACATCCGGTCCACGATCAAATAATAATAAAAAAAAATATTAAAATGCTCGACGGCATGATACAGGTCATTGCATTCCGCATCTTTTTAAAAAATTATTTTTCAGTCACACCAGACATTTTCACAGAATCAGCTACCGGACACCAGGACCGACACGTTATCACCATTTTAATTCCAGGTTAAAATTACACAGGCTACGATTTGGAGTCCAGTAGAGGCAGTTGAGCTGCGGGACACAAGGACAAGAAGCAGGATTTTTTTTTTTAAACAACTGCGTTGCGGGTTGCCAGATCGGCATGCATTTCCACCCCTCCAACCCCTCCGGCCTGCAGGTCCCAGTGCCTCTCCGATGGGCGTCGTCAAGATTCCGACCCTCGGACGTCCCAGGTTCGATTGTGTTCGGGATTCAGTGCTGCTGCACAGCATGGCACCGCATAAGTTAAGGAAACGTATAGTTCTGTCAGGGCAGGATGTATTATTGTGCTGTTTGTTCTTTAGATCTTCTCATGATGCACTTAAGAGCTTTAAGAGCAGCACGTTGTCAAAATAAATACTGTAGAGGAATGGAATAGTCCACGAGAGCAAGATCAGACTTCACTTCTGTGTAAAATCCAAACAAATTCATTCAACTGAACAATATATGTACATATTTATATTTAATTCCAGGTCGGAAAACTAGGCATCATTCAAGTACGACAATTAGCAATCTGGGACGACAGTTCACATTTTGGTAACGTATTCACATATTAGGTATACTGACAATTTGACTATTTCAGTAAAATATCATAATTTTAATACAGAAACTTTAGTTTCTCTATATTTTCCGACATTTGATTTATTTTTGTTGTCTTTTTATTTCTTTCTTATTTTTGTAATAAAATTAGAGGAACAGGAATCTTCTTTCTGTTTGGTGTTTCGGGGGCTTTTTTAGATGCTTGCGGTTCATTCGGCGTTAGCAGGTGGACGTGTCTCCACAAGGCAGAGCTCTTGGCACTGTGGTCACACCGGGGCTTCACATCATCCATACTGCGTGTCCTTGGTCGGTGCTTTTGCAATTTCTGTTTGAATTTAAACAAACACTGAAGCAGTCGAGAAACTGGGACGTCACTAAGTGAAGTGAAGGTTAAAAATTCAAACAATAAAACAATATGTTTTTTTTTTTATTATTTCTTTTTGTGCAGTGGGTGTCCGGATTGGCAGGCATCAACGTCCTTGTTTGGCTTTCAGGTTTATATATATATATGTCTGTTCTTGAGTGTGAGGCAAAATAAGGCAGGATGGATTGAAGCTGAACGCCAATCTCGGCAGCAGGACCGGCTAGTGATCGAACGGCGTTACAAGCCATCTTCCAGGATCCTTTTGAGCTGATCTGTGGAGGGACCTAAATAACCAATGCTGGCGTGTGTCGTCCCTCGAGTCGGAGAATAGAGCTCGAGTTAATGCAGTGCTTTTTGTCCCAAAGCAAGATGACCAAAATGTTCAAAAACAAAGCGCTCACTTGTCTTTGGCTAGAAGTCCCGGACGCTAAGACTAATCGGTCCACCCGGTCACTTCGGTGTCACCTGCGCCCCATCTCGCTCTGCCTCAAGAAATAAACATTGCTGACACTATCAGCCAGCTCGGGGAACTGGTCTGCGGGGACGATGTAGTATCCCTCGTATCCCTGGACACGACCCGAGCTGAACAGCTGCTGCCTCTCGATGTCGGTCCAGGGCCGCGTCCCGTCCTCGCCCTGGCGTAACCGGTGGCGCTCGTGCTGCCAGGCGGCCACCACCGCTCTCTGCCGGGTCATCTCCAGGACGCGAGCTCTCTCCTCGTCAAGGCTGCTCCCGTAGCGCACGTTCAGACTCAGAGCTCCGTGCTGCACCTGAACGTCCGTGATGCGCCGGGCACGACCGGCCACCACGGCGTTCACCTGCTGGACCGTCACGTTGGTCCCCGACTCCAGGGTCCGCCGTCCCGCGGTCATCCCCAGGAGCGCCAGGTCGTTCTCCGCCGGAGACGATTTCACAAAGTAGTGCATGTCCATCCCGGAGACAGTGAAATGGAGGTCCTCAAGGTAGACCGACTGGTCCAGGATGGCAGCCAGGCGCCGGCCGTCCTCGCTGGCCAGGCTGATGATGTCGGAATTCACACGACCCTCTCGGATGGCGAGTTTGACACCCTTGCCGAAGACGGACGCCCCGGAGGCGAAGAGGTTGCGGAGCGCGGATTGCGGGCAGCCAGCACCGCTGGATCTGTAGATCTGGTCGAAGCGCTCCAACCGGACGAAGGACTTGAGCTGTCTTTGGACCTCACACTGCACCCCGAGGACAGACTGCACACACAAATAAAACATGAAAAAGATTTGTACTGTACCTCTGTATCTGTATGGCAAAGCAACATTACCAATACACAAATACGTTTTTAAAAAATTATCCATAAAAGTGTGGCCTAACATTTAGTTCGACATATACTTCCTTGAAAGACATACATGTTTAAAAATAAGAAACAGAGACGTCAGAATACATCCTACATTTATAACATTTATATTTATATAGGAAACAACATATGATGGGGTGGGTAGCACTATTACGTCACAGCAAGAACGTCCTGGGTTCGATCTCTTTTTTTAAATTATTCGAGTAATCGGTTAAGAAATTATTCTGCTTTAATAAAGAGCATAAATACATGAGATGAAAACAAACAGCTACATTTTATATAGTTTAAAGAGAATATATATAAAGGCAAACACAAATAAATATTTTATTTATAACCTTTTTTGTTTGGAGCAAGGCAAAAAAAAAAGTTCTGTCAGGCTGAGCTCTGTTAGATGAGGTGAAGTTGTGTGTGTGCTGGTTGCAATGAAGAAAAAAAGTAAGAGTATCAACACACAATGAGTTTGTTTTAGTTTGCTCGGTCGGATCTCCTCTGTTATTATCTCTGTTTACATTTTGCAGTACACACTATGAGATCTCGGTTCCGTCCCAAATCACACTTTCTTACTGAACAGCAGGCAGAAGCAGCAAACGTGAAATTTAGTGAACTGGGTGTGAAAAGCCTCCGGTTCAAGTGCTGTTTCAGGATGCGATTTGGGACGCAGCCCTCGAATTTTTTGCAACGCCGACCCACAGGATGAACGCGAAGCTCGAAAGTAAACGATTCCTTGATGCTCTTTTTGTAATCGCATTACTCGAGTTACTCGTTATTCACATTTTGAGCTACTTACTCTGCACATTGTGTCACACACGTATGGAAACAAAATAAACACAACATATTTAGTGTATCACTTGTATCTTGTCTCTATAGACCCTATAGACTCGGCAAATGTATTGTTCACAAATTACCTGATTACTGGACAATGTCATTTGTTGTACAAACAAATTGTTTAAGAAAGGTCATTTATTTTTAATCATTTTTCCCCCAGGAAGGCACAGTAAGCAGCGCTGTCTCCTCACAGCAACCAGAGCAAGACGTTTTCCCCCTGTGGGTTTCCCCCGTGTGCTCCGGTTTTCTCACACAAGACCAAAGACATGCGGTCGTGCTAAAGATTTTTCTCTGTAGGCACCATATTGTGCTGCACTGAGAATTCTGACACTTTTCTATCAAGACCCACATTAACTGCTTCAGGAATCGGAGCTATACTGACCGCTGCATACTGTGACTGGCTGCTCTGACCCTTATCTAGCCATCACGATTTGGTCATTGTGAGAATCCTTTCATGTTTTTATGACATCAATATTAACGATACAAGCTCACTTGCTACCCAATTTATCCCACCTTCTAGCAGGTGCTGTGAAGTCTTATTCACTTAACCTGTCAGTAGTCATAATGTTATGGTCGATGTATACCCAAACAACTATAGGTTCAAACTCTTCTGGTAAATTGAACATTACATTAAAGCCGGTTCGGTTTCTGTGAGTGTGGCTGGGCTGTAACAGCAGGCTTGATTGCCCCAGCAGTCTCTCTGGGGTAACTCACTCCCAGCTTGTGCATGACTGGTGATCTCAGCAGGAAATCTTTTTTACTTCTCAAGTTCAGCAGCTCATCTGAAGCCCCCCCCCCCCCAAAGTCTGCTTTATTACCATTTCCGATCAATTTTCATTTGTGTAGATTTTGCACATGCATTTCATTTATTGAATATTTTATTTAATAGGTTGTTCCGAACTAATAATAGCTGTGACCCTATCTGTAATTTTATTGACCAGAAAATCAAAAACTAGGGGAAAAAAAAGTTTACTGTCTAGGCCAACATGGATGTTGCGTGAAATGTGGTTCCTTGGGGCATGACCAGCAAACCTGTCTTCTAATATCCTTTGACATGAGTTTTCTGCCCCAGAGAACATGTGAAGAAAATGATTAAATGGTGAGGGAGGGTGGTAACTGGACACTGGCACGGAAAAGATCCTGCTGAGAGAAGGTTATGACTGAGAGGAGAGACACAAGGATGGAAAAGGATTGAAAGAACTTTTTTGCCTTAATAGGTCTTGTTATACTGGACAAATATAATAATAATAATAATAATAATAATAATAATAATAATAGGGCGGCACGGTGGCTTCAGGGGTGGCACTGTCGCCTCACAGTGAGAAGGCCCTGGGTTCGATCCCCGGGTGGGGTGATCTAGGTCCTTCCTGTGCAGAGTTTTCATGTTCTCCCTGTGTCTGCATGGGTTTCCTCCGGGTACTCTGGTTTCTTCCCACAGTCCAAAGACATGCAACCAGGTTGATTGGGGACACCGAATTGTCCTGTAGGTACTTGCGATGGACTGGCGCCCCATCCAGAGTGTTACCTTATGCCTGGCGCCTGTTGCATCCCTCCCCTCCCCTAATTAGGATAATGGGTAAAGACAACTGAACTGATAATATTAATAAAAGTAAAAATGATAATCTGAACAATAATCTGAATAATAATAATAATAGTAATAGTAATAATAATAATAATAGTGATACTACTACTAATAAAAACAATAGAATTACTGACAAAAATAATAATTATAATAATGAATACAAAAGCCAACTGTTATGAATGCTTTTTTAATGCCATTGTTAAATTTAACAACAATAAATAAATAAATAAATAAGTCAGGCTTGATCTGCTTACTACTTCATCCAGAGCATCCAATCAAACACTCACTGGCTCATTCACACCTCCGGGCAATTACCAGTATCCAATCTACACGACAAGCTGCTGGCATTTCATTAAAACGTGTGAGGAAACCAGAGTACCCCCAGTAAACTGATTACAGATTGTAAACAGAGCTGCTATGATTATTCTGTCCGTACGTTAATATATTTGTGCTGCTGTATGTATCATAAGTAATTTGTAGATGTAAAAATAATCCTACGGCAAGTCAGCAAGTAAAGGAGTACTCTGCATTGTCCCTGGATGTTTTAGGTTTACATTCAAGGAAGACTACTGAGAATTGTCGGTTCTATTCAGTATTTCATTCAATTGATGATGTTTGTGAGAGCAATCATGCCACACTGAACTCTGGGATATCCTCCCAAAGGATGTATCTTCTGCTCATTCCTTCTACACAGAATATGGTTCATACTTGGTGATGCCCTAGTAGGCAGCATTTCAAGGCATCTAGGACTTTGAACTGCCTCCTTTTCGGGAGCTCATGCAGGATGACGTAAAACGTGTCTGTGTAGATGGCAGCCTAGGTTTTCAGTTTCTTGCCCTGACTGTACAAAACTTGAAGCATTACAACATACAATATAGTCCTAAACGTGTATTTGTGCAGTGGATGAAAAAAAAACTAGGTCCTGACACGTCATCCTTCACACTCTGTAGCAGGGCGGGGTGTAAATGGATGACTGGGTCACAGCAGTTCAGCTGCTAGGAATCTCAGACTGGACACATGGCCTGGAGAACGCTTCACACCTTGCCACCCTCATTTGTAGCATGTCAGTTTTTTGACATTAGGCACACATTAGCCGATGTGTGTGTGTGTATGATTGTCCTGTTGTCTAGTACCGTGATGCCCCAGCCCTGAGAATAATGCATCATTCAGGTAGCATGGTGTGGTCAGGCCACATACAGAACGATGAGTCCAGGGCACTGATCAAAGTCCGGAGCTATTGCAGGATGATCATTAGGCCACATGCCCCTGTCATTTTTCAGTTCTTCATGGTGTGTGAAGCCAGAGAAAGTGGCACAGAGAGGGCCAAAGATTAAAAATGAGCAGCCACTTCCCTGCAGTTTTATGAAATTTCCCAGCATCCATCATGTCCCTGCTTCAAAGGGATGTCGATTTAATTACGAGAAGTCGGCTGATTTAATGAAAGGCTAAAACGATAATAAGCAAGCCCTGCAAATAACTTCAGCTGTGAATAAATGTAGTTAAAATAATTATTAACATGTCTCAAGAAAAAGATTTATTTCAACAGTCAATGTTTTTAAAAACGATTCCCTGCTTTTGTGTATAATGTGTGTGTAACATTACCCAACTTAAATAATACTAATTCATTTGCAGAAATTAAAATTTTGCTCAATGAGTCTAGCAGAACCATTTAAAATTAAAATGTTTCATGCATAATACATATTATTAAAATTACAATTTATTTTATGCAGCCCAGTTAACATCACACTTGATCACAGTATGAGTTCCTCACTGGATACTACACAATTATTACTTGAAAAAACGACCTATTTAATGAATAAAATATTCATGTTGAAAGAACACAATTGCTTTTTAATACTGTTATTAATTGTTTTGCTGTGTATTGTAATTATTTTTTTCTGTTGTTATTACTGTACTGCAATATAAAATATTAATATTAATTATTAGTATTATCATCTATGTAATGCATAATGGTTAGTTCATCAGTTCATTGTCTTTAACCCCTTATCCTAATTAGAGTCGGGGAGGGGTGCTGGAGCCTATCCCAGCTCTTCAACTGGCGCAAAGCACAAGGTAACACACTGGATGGGGTTCCAGTCCATCGTCGGTACCTACAGGACAATTCAGTGTCTCTAATCGACCCGGTAGCATGTCTTTGAATTGTAGGGGGAAACCGTACCCGTAGGAAACCCATGCGGACATGGGGAGATCATGCAAACTCCACCCGGGAATCAAACCCTGGTCCTTCTTGCTGTGAGACGACAGTGCTACACACTAAGCCACCATTCATAACGGTTAATACTTTTTTTTTTGTTTCTATGAATTATCATCATCATGCAGTTTCATGGCTCACTTTGGCTACCTGATCTCTGAAGTGTGAATCCATCACTGTCACTTTTCTCATATACTTCTTTAGTGCTGTTCTGATATGGGAGCTCGTCCTCAATAAGACAAATTTATTTAAAAATATGGCATTACATTAATCACTATGGTAATGAGGGAAACATTCTGTTTGAGAAAGTAATCAAAAATGTCATAACATGTCTACATCTCTGAGTTGTGATGATGAGAAGTGATGATAAAAGTAGTTATTGGAAGAGAAGTAGGGATGTATATAAGTAAGGGGCTATAAGTAAGACATAAATTATTAACATGCAGTCCAAACCTTCTGCTAAAAAGACATACAATCCTTTCTTGTGTAATTATAAGATCAATATACAATAAAAGAAGTGCTACCAGGACACTTTTTTCAATGGTGTGATCTCAAACCACTAATTGCTCACCAGCGTACTATTCTGACATTTCGCGGGCAAGCCACGTCTACCTCCTCGGCTATCTCTGAAATTATTTTCCATTACTAGTAAATGCAACAAAAAACATTTCTGATCAACAGCAGGCTTGTTTTCCACCCATTACCAGTTCAATGAAAAAAAAATGTTGAGGGCTTATTAAACAGCAACAAAAAAGATGCTTTTGTCACATATTTAATCTCCGAATGCAGCATGCATTACTTAAAAAACAACATACTTCAGACTTATGAGAGCTGTGCTACTTTTGTTGAGGCTATAAGTATATATTTTTTAATGCAGCTCATTTAAAAGCTCATAAATGACCCCATTATTATATCACTAAATAGCAATTTGGTCAGTAATTACAATAATTTACTTCCTCCCAAAATAGTAAATATTTTTTGGGTGTAGGGTTAGTTTATTAGGGTTGTGCTGGTTAGATATATGATATAGATAAAATCATCACACATTACTGGCAGATTTGATGTTAGCAATCAAATTAACCAGTAATATGTTAATCTATACGTTTGGAAAACTCAACTCAGCCTGACCATTTCTGAGGATGCAGGGACAAAATTCTTAGAACTGTTGCTGGATGTTCTAGATTCACATTTATCCATTAAGGTAGATTGTGCTGTGTACTGTAGCCTCCATTTATTCCCTCATTCTCTGAATGAAACACAGCCATCACTCAGCAAACAACATACTTCAGACTTATAAGAGCAGTGCTACTTTTGCAGAGGCCATTAGTGATTTTTTTAAATGCTGCTCCTATAAAAGCTCATAAATGACCCCTTAATTATATTGCCAAAAAGCAATTTGGCCTATAATTACGATAATTTACTTTTTCCTCCCCCCAAAGAAAAAGACAGAAAAGAAAATGATGTTATGTTGTTAGTGGGGTTGTGCTGATTTAGGAACTTGAAAGTTAATGCTCTGTTTCACTTGATTTCAGTTTGATAAGGAAGAAAAAAATGCTCCAGGTCAGGCAGTGTGTAATGTAAATGAAATGGAAAAATCATCTACAAAGTATATAAAAAGTAGGAAAGTATAGTTGCATTATCAGATGTTCTGAAAGCCAGTGGTTCCCGATGGTGGAAAGAATAAATTATTAGATATAGCAGCAAGAATGATTCAATTTCCAAAACACTATGAGTGGTGTTGTCTCCTATCACCATTAGGTGGGAGAAGCATCTTTACTTTTCCATTCTGTCATTGCTCTATTTAAAAAAAATTGTACGTGTTGTTATTTATTTACAGAATTCATGGGATATTTGTTAACCCTGTGAAATCATCCTCTGATGACGATTTGACAAGTAGGAGGAAAAAAAGTTATCATGAGAATACAAGTAATCTTTTAAACTGTTTAAAAGTTCATGTGCAGATCAGCTTTGTGTACAGAGAGACACAACCTGATTAATTCCTTGTACATGGACT
>JAYDZF010000019.1:6338874-6350184 GCA_034509105.1 Microcambeva barbata | reverse complement strand
GAGCATTTAAACACAGACTGGATATGACGTTCATGAATGATATAGAGTGATTTGCTGTTAAATTTAGTTTAGAACTGACATCCGGTAAAATGTAGGGAATGAAAAGATTATACAAGGAGATTCAATCGAAGGAGGCCCCGGATATTCTGAAATACCTCTTGCTAGCATGAAGCAATGTGAACCAAACTATGTGCAATGTGCTCCCCCAAACAGAAGAGCCTTTACTTATGAACTTGATTTACAAACAATTCTTACAAACTTCCTAAAATTAGGCAGCATTGTATGCCAAATAATTGATCTATTCCCAAACCTAAATAATAATTGATGTTAAAATTGTAGAAACGTTTATTTTCATTATTTAGTTGTAAAGCTTAGTAAGCGTTTGAATGACCTGATTGAGAAGGCGATGTCAAATTACAATCGTCTTTATTAGATAGTTCCCTATGTTGGCAGTAAGACAACACAGGGATCTTCAAACCTAGATGCCCATACATTGGAGTAATTGTTAACCTCCATTATGTTGTGGTAGTTTAGAGGGTAAGTGGTGGAGTACCTACTATTACTTCATTGAGTATTTGAAACTTTTTCATACCCAGTGGTTTACTGATAGTTATAGTGGTTGGCACTATGTTGCTGACACTTTATTGCTATAGCTGCTCAAACTATGAATGTACTATGACAACCAATTAAAAAGATTCAATTTACAGATTTGTGTTGCTAATTTATGACCATCTGAAAATAATATGTAAGATGTCTTGCCAACGTATTTGGTGTTAAGACTGCTATGAAATGATTCTTACCTCTGGGGTTTGTTAGTGTCGCTTCCACGGCCTTGCCTCCATCCCCGCAGCGTGTCTCATCATAAGGAAGACACTGGTCCCCCGTTCCCGCCACAATCTCCAGGTTCTTAGCTACATCCTTCACAACGTTCAAGGACTTGATCTTGAACACCTTTCTGGTGCTGGTGTCTGACAGAAACAGAGCTCCTGAAACTGGACTTGTGGCCAGATAGTACTTGTGAGCCGGACTATTACTACAAATAGGGGGTAAAACAGAAGAAGTAATGTTAGTATATTTATTTACATAATAATGTGAGATCTATAAAACTCAGACCTAGTAAGCAGATGTTTCTACAGTGTAAGAAACCCCCTGAAATGTATACTCACAATATATTTATTCACATACGTCATCAAAGTCTGAAAATCATTATGCTTCACTGTTTGAACTGCTGCAGACATCTGCGAGCTATGTTAATGCTTTCCTATTCAACGTGTGCACCTTCTATTAAACAATCAAATGGGTCCTGTGCTGAGTAAACCCCCCAGGTGGCTAATGTGTTGTCGGTATGCTCAGGTAGGTGTTCTGCCAATTTCCCTTGAGAGGGGAACTTTCTTATGAAGATATATGTGCTCTGAGGTCTGGTATCTAAAAACATTACGCATTTTCGAGCAGAAACGGCACACTGCTCAGCAAATAGCCTATTACACAACAGAGTCAGGCTGACACAGCCATCCCTCACATCCACACAGGGGGCTCGGCTACATCAATGCCTGACAAAATGGCTCCAATCAAGCTGGAGTAAGAGAGTCAGCTACCTGCTGGAAACTAAACTTCAATCGGGAGCTGGCTGCCGTTCCCTCCTTTGCAAGCTAATCAAATAAAACGGGTAAAGAACCGGCCACTGCAATTTAAAGTTTAAACCACTGAATAATTTCGGGCATGCAGTTGGGCATTTCAATGAGACCTGGCATGTAGGCTAACTCCAAGGCTGACCGATTTCCATTTAAGAAGGTCTAAGAACCAAACGATTTCTGACTCTCTGGACTCCAAGACACTCATTTCAACTAACTGGGCTTCAACCGATTCAAAGATTCATTTCCCACATATCCCAGCTTGTCTGGAAACTGGGGTCAGAGCTCAGGGTCAGCCATTGTGCAGCACCTTGGGAGCAGACAGGTTTAAGCACCTTTCTCTAGAACTCAACAGTGGATGCTTAGCAGAGATCTCAACATTTTAATCTGTAGTTCAAAGCTCTACTACTTGGCTATGGCAGAAGTTGCTTGACCGGGAACTGAGGAAGGCGGAACAATGGGTGAACTGCCTCGTTCTCTAACTGTCTACATAGGCAGCTGTCTAACTTGTGTTGCTTTTATTAAGTAATTGATTATGTCGCATATTTAGCATAGTGCCATGTAAATAAATGAAAATTGATCTTTAATTTGTTTTTGGTGTATGAGTGTATCTATTAACAATTTAAGCATTTTTGGTACACAGGGGTAGCTGTTATTTGTTCGAGCTTGTTGTGCCACCTCATTCCTTTGGTTTAAATGGCATGATGCTAACTGTGCTTGCTCAGTAAGTGAAACCTGATGTAATAATAACCTGACACCCACAGGTTTTGTTATAGATCCAGTAAAGTGTCTAAATGTTGACAGCAGGCCATCAGACGAGCTCTTGTGGGCCGTATTAGGCCTGCGGGTCACCTACTGGCGAACCCTGGTGTAAACAGCCGTGCCACAGCCATGGACGTGAAAGGAGAAAGGAAAAACCCAGAGAAACAGATCTGCCATGCTGCCAGCTTCGATTTGTTATGTAGGATGACAACTGACCTTCTGCGGAAAGGTTTGGAAACAAGCTAGTCTGGCTGACCTGGGGCCAGAATGTCATATCTGCCTCTGCTGACCACTCTGACTGATGACCTCCATTTAAAAGTGGAGCAAAACAGGTTTGTCATGGAAAGTTTCAGTCTTGCTGTAGAAAAGATGACCTATCTTATAAAAGAACTGTCTATGTTATTGAAGCGCTGTACTAAAGAACTACACTCTAGACCCTTTTCCTTAGACTTAAGATTGTCTCTAGACTCATCATATGTATGCTTGTCTTCATAAACAAGCTGTTAAGCTATAAAAAATCACTACATCTACTTCTACCTTAAACCACCCATCTGACCAATTAAGACAAAAGTCTTTGTCAATACATTTTTGGCTATACTAAGCCATAAGCAGATGTTCAAAGTAAGCAATTACATTTACTCATGTTACTGTAAAATTGTTGTTGTTTTTGTGCACTTTTTAAAGTAAATTTTACAAGCTGTACTTAATAAAATTTTAAATAACTGTAATTCTCTACATTTTAAATAACATCCATCACTGATGGAAAACTAAATGCTAGAATCAAATTTGGGAAAATGCGTTAGTGATTAGGGTTGCCCGATTACACTCGTTTTCAGTCCCAAATCCCTTTAGTTCAAATCTGGCAACAATGTACACAGAGCGTACACAACGAAGGGTTATACTGTTTGCTTTTTGCGATGGTCTGTGATAAGCTGCATGTTATACATACATAATGTTTTAAATATCAATTTCAATTTGTTTGCATTAGACAAAAGAGACAGCGCCCTACACACACCTTCTGTTAAAAATAACTAAGTATCGTTTAGTCTGAGTACATTTGAAATGAATTACTTTTTACCTGAGTCGATTGAGACGAGTACATTTACTCTAGTACTGTCATTTCAGTACAACATTTTGGAACTCTTTTCACCTCGGCCATAGGCTGTCAAATCTGGAATGATAGCCCAGTCAAGATAAAATGTGCCACAATTTCCTACTACAAGAACTCTGACCTGCTGGTGTTAGGATCCATCAATAGAACTCCTTGATAGATTGGCTTTATATGAAGACTGCATGGTAGCAGCTGGTATTTGCTACACTACTTTAGCCCAGTCTTAACCACCACAAGCATCCTGTCAGTCAACATAAGCACCACGCTCTCCATCATACAAGACAGATGTCTGTGAAACACCTTGTCCTCGGTGACAGAGAGTGCAGTGTTTTTCAGCCCATTCGATTTCGGAACGTCCGAGGCGTTTACGATGACGGACTGCAATCTGTGACATCAAACTTCATTAATGAAGTGCACCCGCGTAAGGTGCTAAAAGCGGTTAAGTATGTAATTTGCCACAGACCAAAATGTCAAGCTGTGCTGTATGTGAGGCACTCAGCCCCCCCCTCCCATTCTGCAGGTGAGGAGGTGGTGATTACTGTCGTTACACGAGCCCTGTCCCCCGAGGACAGAAAATATTTAAAGCGCTGAAACAGGGCTTATGCTAAGTCCGAGACTGCGGCTCTGTCTACTCGTCTGACATTTCGAATAATGGCCGGGGACTTGGACTCGCTCAGATATACTGGCACAGCTATTTCTGCAAATGTTTACTTTAGTGTGTGACCACGGCTTATGAACGCTTTCACGATGTGCTTCGAAATAATGCCTGTCCAATTCTACCAGCAGTTTAAGTTGTCGTCTCACTGCCCTTTTCATAACTGTGAGGGAGGTACATGTTTTGATTTATTTAGAGAGACGCCGTTTCAGGGTGTTTATGGAATGTACACTCTCTAAAAATGTGTTTCCAGAAGAGTTGGAACTAAGGATGTAACCACAGTAACTGATTAAAAAAAGGTCGGAATCAAATCGATCTGGCATGACTGGTGTCACTGTAGATATGCCTGGTTGCAAGATTCAGGGCCAAACTGGGATTGATTTAAAATTGCTTTGATCAGTAAAGGATTATCGCAAACAGGATTTTATTTTAGTTGTTTTAGAGAAATAATAAAAGGAAATTCGTCATAATTTTGCTTAATAAAAGTATCATGAATCGTTAAATCCCTATAATATGCAATAAAACTAAAAATCTGTTAATTCACCTAAACCTTTATGATGTTTAATCCTGCCCAAGTACACAACTCCAAAAGTTTTTGAACACACCAGTTTGGTGACCAAGCAGTTAAGGACCTAACATTGGCACCATGTGAAAAGCCCTACAACAATGGCTATAGACATAAAAATATTTATTTTTTCATGAATGCCTGAATCTTTTCATGATTTTATGAACTGTAGATAATAAATACTTGAGTTTTTTACAGTCATCTTTGTCACTGTGGTGAACCCTGGCACATTCTTGATTGCTATGACTAAACATTAAGTGGATGCTCACATGGTCTTGCATTTGGTTCATTCCCAACAAGATTTTAACAAGCATCACAATATATCGTTTTATTATTTACAGAATCCTGTTTGTGGCCTGAAAATGTTTCAAAATAGTAAAAACTAAAAGTGACCCAAATTCTCAAAATGAGGTGTTTTTATATTGTCATAATACAAGCAGCCACTGCACCCATGAATCACCAAAGAATGGCATGCAATCGCGCTGTAAGAAAGAAGAAACGATCCCACATAAATCTCTTACCTGTGCCTGAAATCTTTATTTCTGTACAATGTTGTAAAAAAGAACAGCAGGAAAAAAAAGAGAAGTAAAGGAAAGAAAGATGAGAAAACAGTATTAGAAATAGAAAAGTAGATTTTGTTAGTTTTTAGTTCATGCAGTAAGAATTTGAAAAAGCCTTTTTTGCTGAACCCCCTGATTGCAAAACACACGCTCATCACATTATTACGTCCACTGCCCAATATCCAGAGTAGCCAGACAGTACAGGACCGCAGCTAGACAGGCTGGGAGTGTCCCAGGTGTCTGGAGCCATGCTGTCCGCTGTGCATCCCACTGCAGCTGAGGGATGTGGGAAAAAATCCATACAGCAAACACAACATGGATGCTCAACTGGGTTCAAGTTTGGGGAATCAGGGGGCCAGGGTAGCACTAGAAAGTCTTGGATATTTCTAGCCCATTCAGTAAGCACCTGAAATTTGCAGGGGTTTGTTCATAGAGACCGATTGCTTTTATATCGAAATGTAGCCGAATGTACATTAATATGTTTTTTACATAATTAATGAATAAAATTGCATTAAAAAATGTACATGATGTGCACGGATGGGTTGAGAGCGCCTTCCACAACTTACATACCCGCAACAAAGCAGTGGTCATAATAATGTGACTCGACAGTTTATTTCCTTCATATGAGCCATGCAATTTATCGGGTTAATTTTCCTCTCCATTTACTCAACCCTCCATTATACCTAATTCAGAATTTTATTGACCATATTATCTAAAAAGAATCCGTGTATGTGACTGTATAAATCAGACACGACTTACCTGAGCTCCAGGACGCTGGTGACATTCCCGGTGGTGAAGATTCGACGGATATAGTTGAAGTCGCCAACAAATAAGCTGCCGTCTGAGCCACAGGCCAGAGCCACCGGAGCTAGGAGTTTATTCCCATCAGCCAGACCGTTGCAGCTCGGACAGGAAATGCTGCGTCGTCGTCCATTACCCATGATACTACCGATGACAGGGGGCTGCTGGGAAATGAAGACGTTCTCACCATTGCCCTTGTGCAGGATGCCTAGAGGGAAGGACAAACTATATTACGCTGACATACTAGGGGCAAAAAACCCCACCAGTGAACATGCTAGTATGTTTTCTTTTCTTTGGATTCCTAAGATTTGAGAAAATCATCATGTTCGGCTTTACTGACAATCAATCAAGGACAATTGTTTGTATGTTTGTTTAGACAGAACGCTGTTTGAACGCTTTTCAGCAGCTGTTCAAACAGCTTAAATCAAGCACAGTTATTTTTATTTCAATTTGTTTAAATCAATAAATCTGACACCATTGTTCACAAATTATACCTTGATCAGGTCTAACACTGACAGGTGAAGTGAAAAACATGGCTCCTGGGTTAGTTAGTGTGGGGAGAGTATTTAGTGGGGGATTTTAACGTCATGTTTTCATCAGACGCCTTTAGCGGGTTTTTTTTTTTGTTCCTTCTTGTTGTTTATTGGCTGCTGAACTGTGGAGCATCTACAGATGTTTTGAGACATATTCGTGGTTTCATTTAGGGGTTACGTCCCAAGAATTGGGGGTTTATTGTAGTTAGGATTGGTTGACTTTAAACACCAGATCAGCCATTGGGCTATGTTCACGGCATGAAAAATCTGTCGTTATGATAACTTAGAAACCAGAGTGAGTGCGAGAGTGCATGAATATGATATTGAACTAAAAATCAGAGAGATTTCGGTTCATAGGAAGTACTCTCTTCTGAGAGGTTTGTTTTCCTGCTGACTGAATTGCTATTGTTGACAGATCGAAGTAGTGCCTGCGATCCGGACGTGCCTGTTGTTAGTACGCCTCATTTAACGCCGAGTGTGTGTAGACGCAAACGCGTCCTGAGAAAAAGTGTCCGGTGCGTACGCTTTCTTTCTTCAAAGGAAGGGATTCGGTGGAAGGATAAAAAAAGGACCATGTAACAAAAACAGTAATACAGATGAAAGAGAGTGGCTGAGCTGTCAGAGGGTCAGAGGCGTGACGTCCAAAGTGCTGAAATAACTGGAGAACTGAAGCGTTGCTGATGGTTGAACGGCAAGTCAAGAATGAATGACGCTCACAAGTGTATAAGGAACAGGCGTAACATTACAACCACCTTCCTTTTAGTATTTAAAAAACAGCCCTGTAAATTGGATGCTGTGTATTCTGTACACCATACTGTCAGAACCATCATTCACTTGTTGTCAACAACAAGTAAATTGTTTGATTTTACTATTTTTAAGTATTTTGTTTATAATGGTCTTATTTAGTGCTATTTGTCTTAATCTTATTCATAATTTTGAACATTTATTAGCAACACAGCTAGTGACTGTTTTCTCTTCATGTTGTTTGTCTTTCTTTCTCTCTCTCTCCATCTCACGCTGCCCTCCCTTATGTCATTATGTTCCCATGCACGGCGACCTCTGAATTCCAAACAAGCCTAATTTGGTGGGGAAACCGCAAACCTGGTAACTCTGCCTCTCAGTGGTCATAATGTTATTCCTTGTCAGAGTATAACTTCAACCATGGTGCTATTAATAAATCTGTGCATGTCTGCATTTAGAATCGAGAGTGTACACAAAAAAAGCATACAAAGTGTTTGGTGTCCATCACACACTCTGGTCCAATATGTGTGTGTGTGTGTGTGTGTGAAAGAGAGAGAGAGATCTCACCACTCTGAATGTTAAGCGCGTGGTGTTTGTCGATGCTCCAGCCCCCCAGGTTAGACGCTGTGCTTTCATACCCCTGTAGGATTGCGGTCCTTTTCTCCCACAGGATCATATCAGGACACGACTCGTACTCGAATCCTACAGACACTGTCCAGAAAAACACACACCACAATCAGCATCTAATGGAAACTACCTGTACGACTAAAGAAATCATGTACAAATGCAAAATGTGTCTGCTCCACACTTCTGACAAGTGTGCAGTGCATCAACACTTCAACTATTTCCCCACACAGACTCGGAGGCCAATTGTTTCCGCTAGACCTGAAGCGTTCAAAATATCAGTACTAGTGTGCTAGTGGAATGACCCCCTGTGCCACCCATGTTTAGTCCAGTCTTATCCCACACACACTTGGTGGCCAGTTTTGTACTCTACAAGAACTGCTGATTGTTCCCGTTAGATAATGCTCAACCAACCTTGAATGCTAATGCAATGATTTTTTTTACATAGAAATTAGACATTAATAAATTCTACTCACCAAATGCCTCGGACAAGCCGTACACCTTCTGGCTGTAGACATCGGTCTTGTCCCAAACAAAGTCATAAGAAAGGCTGGGCGCTGCAGAGAACCACTTCCTAAACAGACGGCCTTCCACGGCCACCATAAGGTGCACCTTCATAAGGCTGAAGGGGATGATAGCCTGGGTCAATGTGACTCTGAGCACGGACTTATACCCTGCCGTGCGGCCGCTCAGGTAGCTCAGGCGCAGATCTGTACCAGGGATCCGCACTTCTTCCTGAAGAGCCTGTACAAACCAGAGATGGATTCATCCTCAAGTCCTCTAATCGGGGTGCTAAAGCAGTATTATAGGATGGAAAGATTGCAAGAGTGGGACTTAATGGATTCCTTGACATGGCACATATTTTATGGACTGTAGCAATGAGTCCAGATGTGCAGCTGTAATGGGGAGATGAAAATGTGCATTTTGGGAGCTAACACGTTACCCGTTCGGAAAATCATTACCTAGATGTTTGACATTTGTTTTTTTTTAGAGACACAAGACTAATGATATCTTCGGATATAAAATGTTGGGATACTAAGGACTCCTTATCTAAAATTAGCAAAAAAAATCTAAAATTTATTTATAAGCTACATTAATTAATGATAGTTTATAAAAATAATTCCTCACATTTGGTTCTTGAATTTAGCACCATAGAAAGAAAATCGTGTTGTGCTAAAAGCTGACTCGGCTCAATGCCACACCCTTAGCCTCAGACTCTTCAGGTAAATTTATATTAATTAATTGTTGATGCAAAAGCATTGAGATTCCAGATACAGTTTGGATACTTAACTGACCTTTAGTAGTTATGGCTGTTTTAATTGGACTGCCAGCTTCATCTGTTTGGAATTCAGAATGATGACACAACTCTAGTAAAGCTATTTATGTTTATGATGCTAATCGACATACTGTCACAGTTAATCAACACTACAGCCTTGCTGACCTGAAAATCTGTATTGTGTTTCATAATTAATAGCCATGACTGACCAGGCACATACACTCATATACACTGATTGGTAACATGGATAACACTGATTTGTGGGGGATATATTACTAGCAGTTGCTATAATAATAAGTGAAATTTTTTGTCCTCAAATTTGATGGGCGAGTGTATTGATTGAGTGACTTTGTCATGGGCAAGATTGGGATATTGCTAGATGATTGGGTCAGATCCCATCCAAAACTTTAGCTCCTGTGGTGTGCTCCCAGTCTGCCATAGTCAGTATCTATTAAAAGTGATCCAAGGATGGGAGAGGCTCATTGATGCATGTGGGGAGAGAAGGCTAGCACTACAAACTACCATCACTCAAACTGCTGTAATGCTAGTTAATTCTTGTTTTTTTAAGACAAAATAATAAAAAGGGGACAACTGAAGTAAGTACAGATGCAAACGGGTGACCCAGCAAGTACATGAATAGGTGCTGAAAATAACAAATCATTTGTTAACTCAATGCAGAAATTCAGCTGTATCTGCGTGAAAAAATATAATCTCACAATCAGTGAGACAAACACCCATTTGTGATGTAACCCTGTCACCCTAAGCAAAAAATAATTATCCTCTGAGAAAAAAAAAACAAAAAAAACATTGCCTTTTACTAGTGACTGCAAACTCTTGATATAGAAATTCAATAAGCGTCTGCTTTCCACTAAATGCAATTATCCTTGCTCTGCAAAATGCTTGTGCGGTAAATTGGACTGTGCATCTCCAACCAATTACAAAGCCCTGATGAAAGTGTTGCCACCAGCAAAAGTTACTCCTCCATTTGGGCTTGATGTATGCTGCGTCTAATCTGCTTCGTCTAGATATATTGGCAGAGATAGGGCCCTCTCTCAGTAAACAGCTAGCATATGATTCACACGGACAGTGCACTGCAGGGATGCAATCCGTTTACGGACGGCGGGGAATGGTTAAACGCTCACCGTCTGCTCCAAGTTTGACAGAAATAATCTGCATGCAGTGCTGGCCAGAAGAAAAAAAAGCAGTTAATATTTCTTCCTATAGCAAATGGTAAAAAAAAAACATATTCATACCACTACTGGTGGGTGCCACAGAGCAACGTGCAATCTTTTCACACGGTCAAGTGACATTATCATGACCACTTCTTCATGTATCTCACTATAAAAGTCACTTTTATATTGTGTCAAAGGCAATCACAACTGATTTGGGTATTAATTCTTGCAGACGAGTCACATGGCTAGAAAGTCCCACTTTGATTCCTCACACCTGAACCCGAGCATCTGTCGGACTACCTTGATGGTCATGTTCAATTTGTGGATCCTCCCCCACGCACCCTCCGGGCAGTCAGCATGGCTCCAGACACTGTCCCACACATGGCGGTTACTGTATATTAGTTGGTGGTCATGGTACCTTGACTCAATAATAATGTAATATGAAGCATATGCCTCAGCAGGTGGCAAATGAAGGCTGTTATAGATGTGTTAGTCACTATAGAGCAGGTACAGTCTACTTCTGTCTATGAAGAGAGCTAGAGGTCGACTTTATTAAAAGCAAATACTAAAATACATTTAGTAATACTTTTTACTCAATGTCCCCTAAACTCAAAAATTTAAAACAAAAAAAAAAAATCGGTTGAGTAATTTGAATCTTTCGACTTGGATGGTTGAGTAAAAACCAGTTAGAATACCTGTAAAAAAATTTGTGATTATATATTATATTATATGGGAGAGTCAATAAGGCACAAATGTATTAAAATAATGACACTATAAAGTACAAATGATTCATCATAGATGTTTGTATACTATAATAAATTAATTTTTTTATTGATTTTTATATTTTTTATTTTATCACACTCCCATTATTTATATATA
>JAYDZF010000019.1:6265342-6275489 GCA_034509105.1 Microcambeva barbata | reverse complement strand
TTTTTACCATAGATAGAGCTTTGGGCTTTCAATCAGTCAGTTAAAAGTCCTTCCCTGCTATGTTGGTACTGTGGGGTACCATACAATGACTGACCCTGCACCATGACCTTCCAAAAAGAGAAAAAAAAAATGTACTCATATATGACAAATAAATGCATCCATATTAAATTAGCTATAAGTGTCATGACATATAAAATGTCTTCATCTGCAAATGTTCTTAGCTCAGGAGTTCAGTCGAAGCTTTATAGATTGAGTTATCAAGGCTGAGCAGCCACACATGTTAGAGGTCACCATGCACAATGCAGGAATCAGCAAGAACGTCATGTCTATTGAACACTGGAGCAGTAGAAATGTACACCCAAGTGATTAATCACCCTATACAATCTGGTGAAATTATCTGGAGAATAAAATGTAACAGAATTGTTGACACAATGTGATCAAAGCAAGTATGTCAGAAGACTGAGCGAACAAAGCCACACTGAGACAGGCTTGTTAACAATTTTCTTGGTAGTCACATTACGATGCCCTGGAGAGGAACTTGCACTAATCTGGCACAACATTATGACCAGTATTGTGTTGGTCCTCCTTTAACTGTGATGCACTGGGTATTCTGACACCTTTCCATCAGAAACAGCCTTTACTTCCACAGCAATTTAATCTACAGTAGCTCAGTCCTCGGATCGGACCACAGGCCAGCCTTCGCTCTCCAACTGCATCAACATTTTTTTACGCTTCTGACATCCACTTTGAGAATGTTAACTTGATGCATAATATATTCCAATGCTTCCCTTTGCATTACTTTGCAAATATGCCCCTTCCCAAACCTCTAACCCAGTGCACGTGTTCGCCTGTACCACGCTGCCATCCAGACAATTGTCCCCTTTAAAAGAATCAAAATCTAGCTGCCTAAAATATACAGTCTAAACAATTACAAAGAGGCACAAGGGGGCGAGATGCAAAAACCGAAGAGCAGCTGAGACATGAATCTGAATGCGTGGGAGTTCAAACTGAAGCAGTATGACAGTACGAGGGCCCAGCGTGAGCTGAAATGAACACAGAGGGAAGCTGATGACCTTCATATGCGCAGAACATAACGACCTTCTTAATGTCAACGCTGAGAAAATGGCACACGCCCCCCCTTACTGTTTCTAAAAGCAAACCTTTCTTATGAACTACAAATTAAAAAGATGAAGCCCACCCATACACATACACACACACACACACACACCTAAACATTTGTCAGTGGATTTAATTGGGTTCATTAGACGACACAGTTAGAGTTTCAAATTACAGACGGCTATAATTAATTGCACTTGAAATTAAGGATATTTTCTCATCAGCTTTTAATTAAACGTGGCCCCTTGTTCTTGATTGGAATTCCTTGATTCTCAGGGTGAGCTAAGGTCCCCTACATGTTTACTCGAGGGTGCATGGGGAGATGGTCCTGATTTTTTGAGTTGAGTAATTACCCCGAGTAATTAAGATCCGTCCGCCTGTCGGACTCCTCCGAGCTCCTGGCGAGGTCAGAAAGCGAAGTTGGCCACAATGCGCATAACTCCTGCATGTACTTAGCACATAGTCATTCGGCAGCTTGATCTTTCGAACAGTGCATCTGCTTTTCTCAGTGGTGTTAGCAATTAGCTGCAGATTTTAGTTCCCCTTCCAAAATGCAGTGGCAAATCGCCATGGATGAAATTATTTATGCAAATGTTCTCAGCCAAAGAAAAATGAATAATAACACTAAGTGTCATTTTGCCAGAGGAGGAGGGAGAGAAAAATATGTTTTTATCATTACTCTGCTATGAAGCGTATCAATTTTCACTGATGGAGTCGGAGATGCTATTTTCTCTCTAATGATAGGAAACTGTTCTGGAAGATATTCCTGGTGGATTTTCTTTTTTCATTTCCTCCTGTAGAATTGTGTTTAACAATAGAATCATTTATATGTTAAACAGATAAACAGGTTAATGGGAACCACGTGATGAAGTCTTATGACAAAGCTGTGATTGTGTACCATTCGCCCGTCTTGATCGATGGCAGAAATCTGCATTCATGCTACATTTGTAAATGAAGCATCTTGTTTCGTTTTACAAGCAAGAGATGTGGCACAGACAATGCAGAGTGAGGGAAATATTTCACTGATGCTGAATAGTAAACAGATTAATAATAGAACCTCCAGAGTGTTCAGATATTAGGAAGACTGCTTGGGTAAGAATAAAAGCACCGTGTATTCAAATGAAGTAAAATAAAGTCTTCATGTAATGGTGGATGGGGCGAGTGAATGAATGACGGAGATCCCATATGTTTTATTCCTGCATCAATCATTGAATCCTTTATTGTTGGTTTCAGCTGAGTTTTATCTTATTTGGGGTCATAGTGGGTCTGATTAACTGGGTGGAAAAGTGTCACAGAGCACAATTATTTTTAAGAAAGCCTCAGCTTTAATTATTACCCCTATTTTTAGTAATTGTAGCAGTAGTACAACTAACAAGTGTAGTATTAGTAACCAGAGTAGTAGAAGTAGTAATAGTAGAAGTGCAACTGTTGATAGTAGGCAGACTAAGAGTATTAGTAAAAGTAGTAAAGTATACTAGTATTATTAGAAGTAGTAGTAAAGCGTAGTAGTAAAATTTGCGGTCATATTAGTAAGAGTAATAGTATTAGTAACTGTATTAGTAATAGTATTAATTTTAGTAAGTAGTATTAGTATTATTCATAGTAGCCCTAGTATTAGTCATAGTTGTAGTAGTATTAGTAGTAAAAAGTAACAGTAGTATTAGTTAGAATGAAAC
Organism: Microcambeva barbata; assembly: GCA_034509105.1. Lineage (NCBI taxonomy): Eukaryota > Metazoa > Chordata > Actinopteri > Siluriformes > Trichomycteridae > Microcambeva > Microcambeva barbata. Next base: position 6,272,697 of record JAYDZF010000019.1, on the reverse strand, counting down.
TATTAGTAATTATTTTATTAAGAGCAGTAGTAATAGTAGTATTAGTAATCATAGTAAGAGTAGTAGTAATCATAGTAGTATTAGTAATTAGATTATTAAGAGTAGCATTGATCAAATCAACACATGTTTGTTTGTTTATGAGCATTTTAGTGTCATGTTTTACACTTTTGGTTACATTCATGACAGACACTCAATTATGCCTTACCCAAGGTTAATATTATTACAAGTTTATATTAATCAATTAGTTGTGGACAATTTGGTCTCTCCAGTTAACCTGGCTGTATGTTTTTGGACAGTAGGAGTAAACCAGAGCACCCAGAGTAAACCCACAAAGACATGCAAACTCCACACAGAACAGACCCGGACCGCCCCACCTATGGATCAAACCCAGCATTTTCTTGCTGTGAGGTGAAAATGCTACCCACTAAGCCACTGGGCCAACCATCAACACAAGTAATAGTAGTACTAGAATTTTAGAACTTCACTCAATCAAATTCAAGCACCAAATGAAAACAATTCAATTGGATAATTCTTTGAAAAATATATAATTCTTGACTGGTTGTTATGATCCAGTATATGCAGTATGATCTATCCCACCTTTCCTAAAGGTTAAACAATCCCCATCCTGGTCAAAGTGTGGTACATCGTGCAAACCTGCACATTGGAAAACTGATAATTGACTCACCAATGAAGTAGGCCAGCAGGAACACCAGGGTGACGGAGATGAGGATGGCGCTCAGGGCAGCACATTTCCAGTTGCAGTGCTTGTAGGGCTTCTTGAGGCTGAAGGCGGGTCTTGTGAAGGTGCTCCGAGGAAGGGGTCGAGGTGGAGGTGAGTACACTGTACTGGATGTCAAAGGGTAAGCGGGTGATGTTGTGCAGTACAGCGGCGAGGTCCCACTAGGCTTGAACAAAAAGTGCCTGCAAAAATGCAATGTGATTCAGTTTTATGAGCTCACCAAAATGATTAAGAGGGGGAAAAATTGCAGAAACATGTCGAGGTGTGTTTAGTGTTTCTCCTAGGGTGTTAGGTTGTACTGGCTTTGCACATGGTCAGTAAAGCAGTTGCTTAGCAATTTCAACTATCTTGGGTATTTCTGGGTTGACTTGGGGGTTTGCCTGGAAGAAATTGTGAATCGATACGTTATTTAATTTACAGCACGAATGACTGCGGCCAATGCGTGTTTATAGGGACCCATGTAATGGATTCTAATTTACCTCTGGCGGGTGGATATATGGCAGATATTCATAGCAGAGTAAGTTTGGTAATGGCTAATTAGTTGCCCTTAAAGATGAAAATGCTCATTAAAAGACGTATGCTTAAGTAAGCACTACATTTTTTTAAGAGACACTGAGGCTGTTTACATGTCCATTGATATGTATTTTGTCAAAAGTAAACAATGTAATCTAAGGCATTTAAGCCACACCCATTGCCAATACACAATATATGTCAGAATTTAGTAGTTTAGTATCTACCTTCTATAAATACAAACATTAACAAAGACTGTGTTAGATTTGCATTACTAATCTGTGGATCCTTTTGGTTGCTCCAATTAGGGTCACCACAGCAACACCCCCTATTTATCCCAGCTTGGGAATAGCACTACAGTGCACTGGTTTGTTCATCATAGTAGCTAGGCTCATGGAAGACTCCCACACAGACACACACGACAGTTTGCCGCGGTTGTGTCCATGAGCAAGGCCCTCAACCTGCAACTGCTTCAGCGATATACTATTACAGTATTTTCGATGCTTTGGATAAAAGTGTCTGCTTAAGGCTGAAAATGTAAATGTCTAATTTATTGTTTTAGGACATGCTCAGAAGTACATGCATATAACGTTCGGAATTATCAGTATATACATTCTGCTGTATGCCTGATAAATGTCCTTTGAACAGATCGCTGAAAAGCCTGGGCATATTGGAATGATTCATGTGCATGTTATGACATGTATTAAAAGATTTCAGAATTAATTTAAGACTGTTTTACTGACCAAATTATATGCAAAGCCAAATTACATAGGGGAAAATATATGCAATTTTTCATCATATATCTCAGCAAATACTGTCACTTGAAAAGAAGAAAATGTTATTTAGTAAGTACAGTTTAATCAGCTTCTTTGATTTAACATGCAAAACAGAGACATGCAAATACTTTTACTATGAAATAATGCAGTTAAACATGATGGAATGGAACGGCGGCGAGAAAGGGAATTCACTTTGGTTATGAATTATTCCTCAGCATGGCAAAGCAGAGTTCTCTAGCTAGGTGGGTACAGTGGGAGCATGCAACATACCCATCAGTGTAAGCATCGTCACGGCGAGCTGTAGCCAGAATGTCCATCTCTATAAGGTTGTCCTGTAAACTCTCTAGGACTGTCTGCTTTGCTATGTTTCTACACACAGGTGGAGAGATGGTAGATGGAGCGGTGGTGAGAATCAAGCATGCGAGAAGGAAACAGATGTGATCATCCAACAACTTGTGGAGAAACCGACAAGACAGAAATCAAAACCCCCATGGAACTAGACTAGTCTAGTGGTTTTTGGTGGAACCGGAATTGAAGGGCCACTCTCCTGGAGCATACCTTGTATTGTATGACCCTTGCCCGTCTCTGCAAGAGTCCTGTTCCTCTCTGATAAACATTAGAGTATTCTGGTTCCTTTGGTGTGGGGGTTAGAAGAGAACAAGTTGTAAATTTCTATTATTATTCATTAGCTTTTTTAAGTGTAGACACTCATGGTAAAACTCATTTTTGGAAATCTTTCAGAACAATACGAGCCTATAATGTGTTCAGTATTATAAACTGGTACTGAATGGAAATAAGATCATACACTGTTGAGTAAAATAAGGACAGTTAACATCCTGATAGTATAATAGATGACTGGAGTGCATCCCAAAGCCACTTGAGGGGATGTAAAGTAGTATCCATAGCTCCAACACACCGACTGAGGTGGTTCCACAGATGCTCAACTGGGGTAAAGTCTGGGAAATCACAGGACCAGGTATAACTCGGAATGGAAAGTCTGCTCTTCCAGTCAACGTGAGATTTCATTTTGTCTTTGCTGGAAAGCTCATATTCAGTCCAAGGAAGTCAATCTGCACATATATATGTACATACTCTGCAAGTCAAAACTGTATTTACCCACAAAATCCTTCCTACATGAACTATACAAGTAAAAAGTCTGAAGAATGTGACTCAACAGTGTATGAGAATGTCTAAAACAAACCAGCATTGCTTTCATGTTGGATTTGGATGCAAAACAGGAGAAATGTAAAAGATGGAATAGTAAATCAAGCTTAATGTCAAAGGTTCATTTGTGTTCATTTTACTTAATTAAAGCCGGAAATGGGGTTAAAAAGCGTGTAAAGCCAGGAACGTTTTCTTTTATTGGCTTTTCACAGCCTTAAAAACCCCCAAACAGTGCTAGAACCGACCAAACACTGTATTGTGTCTGGACATGAAACTGCAACAAAAAAGTTCTATTGGTATTTTTTCCTGGACAAATAGACTGTCTGATGTTGCTGGGGAATGTTAAAATGATCCATGTCTCATTTCATTCCATTATGCTATTCCATAAGGGAATGTGGGGATCATGTGATGGGAAAATGAACCATCAACCATGCAGAGAACATGCTCCACACCTTCAGTTCAGCAAGAGAAGAGATTTTTCCTTCCGTTAGCCTTGTTTTAGACTGCTTGATCAGATCAAACTTGAATTAGAATTATGCATATAAATTAAAATCTATATTTGGGCAGGAGGTGAAGCTTTCACCGAAATGCATTTTAGGTATAAGTTATGTGGAAGAAAAGTAAAAGCTTCATGGGAGGAAACACTGACCAGGCATAACATTATAAAAGCCTTGCAACTGTGATGCACTGTGTATTCTGACACCTTTCTATCAAAACCAGCATTCACCGCTCCTTCCTTGGACCACTTTTCATAAATACTGACCACTGCAGATCAAGAACACCTCTGCAGTTTTGGAGATGCTCTGACCCAGTCGTCTAGCAATCACAGTTTGGGCCTTGTTAAACACTTATCCTATTTTAGTTTTTCAGCTTTAAGTTGATGATAGAAGCAGGTAAAATGGGCGAGCATAAGTGTTTGAGAACATTTGAAATGTCCCCAGTCTGCAGTAGTCAGTATATATCAAAAGTGGTCCAATGGAGAAGCATGTTCATGGGTGGCCAAGGCTTTGAGTGGCCCGATTTAACAGTCAAGCTCCTCTGGTACAAACTGCTGAAGAAATTAATACTGGTTCTTATATAAATGTGTCAGAAAACACAGTGCAGTTTGTTGCCTATGAAGCACTAAATAGAGACTGCCACAAAATTAAGAAAGTAACCACAATGTTATGCCTGATCAGTGTATACTCCAACAAAGCTTTCACTACTCACAAAGCTTTTACAATTAAAATAAATAAATAAACTGTAATATTAATATACAATTACTTGCCATAAATAAGCAGTTGTATGACTTCTCAATGAAATGCAAGACAGAAGGATACATTTATGTCATTTCCTACTATTTTAAAAGCAATGCTATATAAAATGGCAGTTCTTTCTAATGTTCATGTTTTCCACCTACTTTATTCATTTCAGGGTCGGCCAACACCCAGTTTTCCTGGAAATCACGGATCGTAATCCACTTTCACACCTTGTTCACCTCAGCCATTTTTGAACATATCCAATCATGTCGGCATATAGACATTGGATCGACAGATAACACTGGTACTGGCAAGAATCTAGCATAATTTGATAAAGTGCCATTAAAAATACAAATATTAAGCACTAGTTAGTACAGTGTTTTTTCAATTGACCCTACATGACCCTAATTCTTAATGAACGTCCCCTCTTCCGATTTACAAACACTGTTAAAATTTGTTTTGCTAGAGCCTAAGGGTTATCTGACCACCGGCATGTATCGGTTTTCTTCAGCCGTGGCCTGGCAGCTCTGATCTCCTATCCAGCATGCATGAGAAGCAGTCTGAACGATGTAAACAGTCATCAGCATTCAATACAGTTGACTGATCTGTTTCATATAAAATCCTAACGCGACCAGCCTGAGCAAACGCTGATCAAACATAAACAAGGCTGCGGGGCTGTGGTGAGGGAGAGAGGAAAGTTGCCCTACAGGTGCCTGGATGCAATCGCATACATAATTTCAACAACTGCTAATTTAAAATACAATATGCTATATCTAAGCTCGAGTGTTTCAGAGGCGAAGGAAAGAAAATGACTTTTCTCTTATTTGCTTTGAACTGAAGGTTGGAATGCAAGGTGGCTGCTGCTTTGATACCACTAGTGCACCATCAGTACGAATATACAGCACAGTGTAAAAAAAAAAAATCACAGATTTCACAGGAAAGTACCACATTTCCCAGCAGCCATCAAATAATTACAAATTAAATAGTGTCTACAATTGACTTAACAGGCAACCTCCGCACAGAAAGGACCTAGATCGCCCCAGGACCTTCTCGCTGTGAGGCAACAGTGCTAGCCACTAAGCCACTGTGCCACCACTAGAATAACTTGTTTCTCTTTAGTCGAGTGTTAAATGTGCTGTATTGGATACCATGTTCATACTGATAGAGCCAGTATGTTTGGTATCTCTTTGGTTTCTAGAGATAGAGGTTTGTCATTGGCCAAGTTACAATGTATTCTGAAACATTTTGAACAAAACCAGCAGAATGATACTTAAAGGTGGACCAACATGTTCTTATAAAGGTGGCCTTAATGTCATAGCTGTTTAAAATCTGGAGCAGTACTGCACTATCCAATTAACCATACAATTTCCAAACCAATGTGATCTGCATTCCCTATCTTCTCTGTGTAAACAATCATTATATATATACAACAGCAGGAACAATAGCAGCTGTGAACAGCTGTCCTGCAGTCCTTTCTGTAAGTGATTTCTCAGACATCTGAAACCCAAAGCCAATCAGCCTCACAATGTTGAAATCCGGCATCATCGTTTCACGACGTGTCGGCCCATGGTATCTCCTTTCTCGTGGTATTTGAAGCATTACCGCACGTGCAGGAAACTGAACGACCGGCCTTTTGCTGCAGTGACCTCAGCCTTGAGTTAAGGGCTTTTTAAAGATGACCTGATGCAACGCTGTTCCACCTGGACCTCATTAGGAGGAAGTGCGGCAGACAACCTTTAGCACGATTGGCCATTTGCCATGCCTCGCTGCACAAGCTGGTAGAACAATTTTTTTTTATTATTATTACTTCTCCTGTCATTATAATTAGGAAATGTTCTGACTTTCATCTGAAACATGGCAATGCTGATACATAAATGTTTATTTTCTAGTTGTTGAAGACGCCAAAAGTATATAGACACCTGACAGTGAGAATGTTGGGAGATGATAATACAAATCTGTAGATTTATTGGTAATACAAATCTCTTATGTCGAGTCTTATGTCTGGATGACAGACATAAATGGAGATTTATTTGGAAGCATATTTTAAATTAACATACCCTGATCTCAAAACACCTTTCATCGAAAAATTTGTACCCTTAATCTTCATCTGCAAATTCACTCTGAAGGCATCACATGTGTCTGTGTTTAGTTTATTAAGATTTATCTCAGGTTTCATTTTTAAACCTTTTGTTCAGTGCTCTTGTAATTCTTTGATCTTTTGTTTTAGTTTACAGTGCTCGAAACACATGTTAAGTGTGTGCATTTACTGGCCCACGGAATACAATCATGGAAGGAAATAAGATACAACTTTATAATGATTCGTTTTTTAAGTTTAAAATTTCTGAGTGTGTGTTGGACAAAAATAAGCGTTGTTGTTTAATTTATTTTTTCAATGATTGTATATTAACAGGTTTCCCATACATCAAAATACTTTTTAATGATTTGTTTTATGTCAATCATTAGCAAGGGTGTCTACACTAGCCTAAAACGTACGCGTTACACGTCGACCATTGGATGCATTGACTGGTTTCACATACATCCGTATGGAATGTAATACCATGAAACTAACTTTATATATTGTATTGTTTATATTTTTTGCATTAGCATGGACAGAGGAATTTAATTATAAGCAGTGAATAAACTGTATAAACTATACTTTTGAACATTTAGTGTACACATAATCCATTTAAAGAACACATTGGTTTTTGAATGACTAACGGTACATTGGCCTGTACACAGACCTCAACGGTGCCCACATGTTGCCTATATTTTGAGTCGACTGCATGGAGGTGTATGAAAAACCATTCCGTATGAATAATTTAAGCTGGTATACCTAAAGATCCATCATACCTCCCAGCACTAGTTAAAAGCATGGCGTTCATGCCTTACACAGGCTCATAATGCACACGTGGTAACACTATAACACTG
>JAYDZF010000019.1:6196524-6209061 GCA_034509105.1 Microcambeva barbata | reverse complement strand
TTATATAGAATACAGTCATGGACAATCTCCAATTAACCTCAAATGCAAGTTTTTAGACTGTGGGAGGAAACCGGAGCTCTTGAAGGAATCTCACATAGACACAGGGTGACCATGACTGCACAACCTTTATGATGTAAGAATATTAAAACCTACCACCATTATGTATTTGATGTCACTTTAATTCATGTTCCAGTTCCTGGCTACTTATCTTGCAGGTATCAGGTCAGTACTGAATTGTTAAATACTCGCAGCATATCACTATTGTGTTAGAAATAGAATCAACAAGATCGGGATGTCCATATTTAAAAGTGCTAATGCTATTGCCTTGCTACTGGAAAACGTTCTTACACTAATAACATTTCTCGATTCCAGAAAGATGATAATAATCTTACATACTGTAAGCAGACTCCGTTTTCACTTTACCAGTTTATGTGAATCTGGTTACTGCAGTATCACCAAAATCAAATTTCTTGAAATATTTTTTTCTACCCCATAAAGCAGACGTGCTCAAAACTGATCAACATTGAATTACTTAATTAATGGCTATTATATTCATCCCAAAGACAAAACAATCTGCATATCATATAAATCTTAAAACATTATCAGTTCAGTTTCTTTATCAGGCACAAGGCACACGGTGACACCCTGGTTGGGTTGCCAGTTTTTCGCAGGTACCTACAGGACAATTTAGTGTCTCCAATCAACCACAAGGCGAACAGTGCTAAGCCACCCACTAAGCCACTGTGTAACACCCTGGATATTGTAAAGTCATACACACAAATATACTAAATAATATATTATTTTTATATATTTTATTTTTTTGACCTCTTTTGAAAGATACTGACCACTGCAGACACCCACAAGAGCTGAAGGGCTGGAGATGCTCTGACCAAGTCATCTAGCCATTACAATTTGGCCTTCGTCAAACTCAAAATAGTTGAAAACACATTTCTCCTGCTTCTGACATAAACTTTGAAGATAAAATGTTCACTTGCTGTCCGTTTTTTCTTTTTTGACAGTCTAGTGTCAAGAGGCCATTATTGTGTTACAACACCAACATTAAGAACTAGAATTCCTTTCATGCAGCAAGAAATGACCACCAATAATGGTAGAGAACATAATAACAACGTGCAAAGAATTTTAAAACCTTATTTTAACGGCTTGTGTACTATAAACAGAGTTAGACCAGCAGAACACAATGGACTGGATCCTACCCCCTTCAATGGCCTCTTTATTTCCGCACCCATTGTGACTTAGGGGTCACCTTTTGTATAGACTGACAGCTGAAAAGATGGTAGTGATTAATGACTGTTAGACCTCAGAGCCGGACCTCCACCACTGACAAAAACAGGCTTTCTCTTAAAGACCCCAGAGAGCTCTTCAGCTGCTGCTTCTACATTGAACAGCCGCTCTCGGTTACTTATTTTGTAGCGTTTGCCCGTGGTCCTCCAGTCTATGCTAATGTTTTTCAAGGTTAAGGCCTGGGGTTTGTTTAGGTGCATTGTTTTAATTCTCTGAGTTTGACTTCAGAAAAAAACAGCCATAATGCATTTATGCAGATGGCTTGTTGTTGTTGGGCGGCTGGTATGCACTAGGTTGTAGCTTCGAGGCCATGGGAAAGTGATCTGCTCTTTTCAATAACGCAACAGGCATCACATGCTATGACAACCAGAGCCTGGTGCAAATACATATATTTTATAAAGAGCAGCCGCTTCTTACTCAGGTTAACCGAAAATGTAAGAGAACGTTCTCGGTGTTTATCTTTGATAGCACATTTGGAACTATGAATAATCTAAAGGGGAAAAATGAGCCGCGTCTGTTTTTATCTAATCCCTAGAGCTCTGTGGCGTCTAAAAACAAGGTGCCAAAAAGACAGTGAAAGCTTTGGATGTATGCCATACAAGCTGTTGAAAAGAACGGAATATGACTGACAAGGAACTGAAATGTAAAAGAATTCAATGCAATGGGTGGAAATTCAACATAAATACTTCCACATCATATCAGTGTAATTATGACATCCCACTACAGCTCACACTGTTGATAATAAATGTACTTCATGAATTTATTTATTAATGTTTTATTCAATTCATTTTCATCATTTTTTTTCATTGACACAAAGCATTAACTTTATGATATGTAGCAAGGTATGTTTTGTACCTTCTCCTTAAGCATCAGATTAATCATTTTAATTATATATTTTTTTTAATCCATGGTTGAATTGTGACATTATTCTCTGGATTTTGCATTATAGTTTATTGTGTTTTTTATATTAAAAAAAGTATTTCTGTATTTTTAAATATATGTATATATTTATATATACATGTAAACAATTTATTTATGGCATGAGCACTTATTTACAATGTATTTATTTCTTTTATTATTATTTCCTTTAATGGCAGTGGCTGCTGAGTCTGAGGTGGAACTTATATTGTGGTTGAAGATGTAGATCCAATCTAAGTCCCTGTGCAACAAGACTTCTGGAAATGAAAAATTGAATACAATAAAAATTTTTAAACTATAACCTTACTCTTCTTTACAGTCACTGCGGGCAATTTACATGGCACCTCATTTGCGGACCTGCCGTGAGAGCATGATGGCTGACTGGAGTCAAACCTTATGCAAATGTCTTTCTGCACTACAGTGTAGGGAAACATTCCTCACAGAGATTTATTTTTCAGTACATATTGGCTTTTTCCACAAGTCTGTAATGCAGTCTGGTAAAGCTGCTCATGGCTTTTATATAAAATAAAACACTATTAATGTTTCACTTTCTTCACAAATGAAACCTATTGATTTTGGAAGTTCTTGTGGAAAATCTTGTGCTAATCCACTCTAGACTCAAATCCAAACAGAAACCAACAAAGCAGGCTGCATTCACCTTTTTTGATAAGGCGACAATGCAGAACGAGTTGCTCGATCTTGGCATGGGCGTTCAACCCACCAGCTGCCTGGATTTCAAATACAGAAAAATCACTCTCCTCTGAGCAGCTGTTTGAGGTTTGAACACAACCTTGGAGAAATAATTTGAGCAAAAAGATGTAGCACTATGTGTACCTCAAACCAAACAATGAATGTCATTGAAATTGACTTTTATTAAACCAGAGACTGAACAAAGGAAGGCGGAAACAACTTCCAATAAAAATAAAAACATCCTGTGTGCCTGGACTTGAACAGATACTATTATTCCACCACATGGCAGTGGCCACCTATAAACAGGATCATGTTGAATCAAATCAATTATGTGTATTGTTGATCTATAAGCAAGCCGAGGGTGGCAATGAAAGCAGAAGAGAAAAAGATTGAGGAGGACGACACAAACTGAAACGTTCTTTCATCTAGAGTCTAAATTCTACACGTGGTGTCCATTTAGCAATCAAAAGAAAACCCCACAGAACCTCTACTATCCAGATGTTATGTTGGACGTTGACCCTTCTCGGCACTGCAGTGACACCATTGTGTTAACATGGCAGTGTAATCTGTGAACTGATAAAAGACCACAGGAAGATAATCACACAGTGTGTATGAAGAAAATAATGTAGCGTCATCAGTGTTGAGAATGGTCTATCACTGGAACTAACATCTGGTCAATGGGGTTCCTGTAGACGTACAGGGAGGCGATAAGGCGTATGAAGCAACCAATGGGCTACAGTCAGCTGTTTCTGTGTGGAGTTCGGATGATCTTCTGGTGTTCATGTGGGTTTCCTCCAGGTACTCCGGTTTCCTCCCACAGTCCAAAGACCAGGTTGATTGGAGACAATGAATTGTCCTGTAGCTACCTGCGATGGACTGGCACCCCATCCAGGGTGTTACCTTGTGCTGTGCGCCTGTTGAAGAGCTTTTTTTCGTCATAAAGCAAGCAACTTTGCCTGCATGGTTAAAAACTCACATTTAACTATCATTAAAATGTGAGCAGTATTAGAACTCTCAATAATCTGCAGCTGTAAATGTTATATTTTTTAAAAGTTAATGCTTAAACATTGTGTTTTAATTCTACTGGCCACAAAACCCAACCTAGGTAAGGAAATCTATGTAAATGCTATGCAAATAGTGCACACAGAACATATGTATCAACATAGTTTCATGTTGCTCTATGCACAGGGGCATGCTGGAACAGGGAAAGGTCTTCCCTGGCTGTTAGCACACCAGCAGAGATTCTGAACTCCCAGCTTCAGTTCTGGCTCTGACAGCGGTCGGCTGGACGCCCTCTAGCAAGCATTATTGTTGAATAAAAATGGCCTCCAGTCTGTTAGGGTACGAATGACTGGGTTTAACAGAGGTGTGGGTCTGTGTAAGGATCCTGGTTGCCCAGGGCACCTGAACGGAAGTGGAGAGCAAAGGCAAATATAAATCCACATAAATCCAGGAATGTGTAGGTGTATAAGTCAAGTCACACCCTCTTTCTGCACCAGCATGGGTCCCCAGAGGCAGGTTGACTATGACACATTGGGAGAAAAAGGGGTAAAACATGAAATGGGGAATGTAAATCAAGAATAGACACGTGGGAAATAAACAATATACTATTGAGTATTTAATGTGCAACTGTTGACTTTATGAAATACCATTCTCAGCAAACTTCACCACTAGAGCTGTTCATTTACCTTCAGTGGTATTTTTGACAATCACAATAAAAAACATAAGTAACAACATACCTTTCACATCACATTCGGCTATGAAAGCTGAAAGTTCCCAACTAGTGAGTCATTGGTCATTTGTGGCCTGACACAAAGACACAAAGAGGTTCAAATTGCTTTTCTGACTTGCACTATTCTACAATACAATGAATACAAGTGTTGGTCAATGTTACAGATAATAAAAAGATCATCCAAGAGTCCCTTGAAAGAACTTTTCATCTCTTCATGAACTGGGTTTTCATGGCCATGCAGACACTCACAAGTCTAAAACTTCTTTCATGTAAGGCCGGTCGCATAGTGCCATTTATCTGGTCTGTGGAAACGCTCATACCTGAATAGCATACACATCTTTTTAGATGTTTTCCTAAATTGACAAACCTTGAAAATATATTTTATACTGCATAAGCATGTCTCCATATCTATTGAACCTCATTGTCTGTTTAACTCACCATCCAATATTCATTTTTTTATTTTTTTAATTCTAGTGTTATTATGCTTTTTATTATGAGGTTATTGTTGATGTATGAAACTATTCATCAAGCTACCTTACCATCCATCCATCCATCTCACTGTATATTTATCCATCTATCAAAAAAAACGAATTGTGTATGCAAGTATGTAATGTTTGTATTTTTCCCTATGCAGTATCTTTTCATTTAGTAAAAAAAACAATGCAGGCTAAACAGAATTATTTTCTCTCCCAGTACAAACCCATAGTTCAAGCCCAATTATCCAGCACTGCATTCATTTGCGGTTTAGAAAACTAAATATCTTCGTTCCGTTCCCCTAACCCATAAAAACAAACATTTAACGCTGTGATGGTTCAGATTATCCGACATTTCTGGAGGTGATCACAGTCATGAATAGAATTTGTTTAAAGTACAACTGTGTGAGAAGAAGAGATTTGACCCTACATGCCACAGGCAAAAGAGAATTTTAGCTCGATAGGCAAAGTTTACCAAAGCCGGCACTCTCATGCATGTCCCGTCATCATGGCCGTGAAATTCGAGCTTGAGTAAACAAAATGAAAATGGAAGCAATATGTGAATTTAAACCTAAGAAGCTTATATAAAACCACCTGCCTTAGGAGGTCAATAAACACATGGTGCTAATCACAAGCTGGTCTGTACTTTGTTAAACGCAAACGACACTGGAGAGTCACATTATTATGACCAGATGGAGCAGCTTGATGTGCTGGGAGGGACTCAATAAGGTCCTGCTCGGTGACCACGGTTATCTGGAGCCATGCTGACAGCAGTGCATGACACGTCTGCTGGAGGGTGTGTAGTGTGACCATTAAGGTTGTCCCACAGATGCTCAACTGGGTTCAAGTGTGGGAAATTAAGGGGACATGGTAGTTCTTGGACATCTAAGTCATGCTGTTGGAAGATGCTCAAATATGGGTGTACATGATCTACAAAGATGGATTCATACCCAAATAACTTGAAAACAGCCATCAAGAGAAGTAAGTGCATTTAATCTTACAATGAACAAAATATATTTGACATGAAAGTTTGCACACAATAAAGTTCTAACCCCATCTTTGACATCCTGACTTCATTACACCTTGTTCTAATCCAGGCTTAAATAAGTTACGTCGAGATCATTATTGAATGTATAACGAGAACATCATGCTGCAATTTAATAAAATCTTTACTTCATTTTCAACTTGAAGATATTAAGCTTGGTGAATAGAAGTGTACCACTTACAAGATCACATGTACAGATCACATGTACAGTCAGCTGACAATAATAAATGCAAGAGGGAGTGTAAATGCCAACTATTACATTAAAAATGCATTATTGTGAATTTATTAAATGCCAAGTTATACATTAAAAATGTATTGTTTTGAATGTGCGTGTTTGTGGGAAATATTTATCCGCCCCCCTATACCAACCCTGGAAAAACATGCACATTAAACATCATTATTATTATTATTTTTGGATAATGTGTTAAGTATTTATTCATGAATAAACAATGTGAATTGTGGCTGTCTTTCTGAGAACATAGGATGTATAAGTGACATTTCAAGTCAGTTAAAATTCACTGATCAGGCATAACATTACGACAACCACGCTAATCTTGTGTTGGTCCCCTTTTATTGCTCCATTTGTAACAAGCTGTAATGCACTGTGTAGTCTGACACCTTTGATGAAAACAACGAGAATGCTTCTCATACAATGATCCCCAAGATTTCCGGTTTGCCACTGTTCCTTCCTTTGACCACTTTTTATTTTTCATCCACTGTTCCTGCCTGGATTGTATACTGAATTGACAATCGTCTGAATAATAGTTCAAAATTCCAATCTTCATATTGTGGATTAGTCACAGTAGTAGCACCTCAGCAGTTAGTCATGCAGGGCTTAAATTTATTTGCTGATATAAAATACTAAACCACCATATTTGTTTGGCTGACAACATTGCCATCAACATTTACAGGCAAACCATTACACATGAAAATGGGTCATTTTGTCACATAGAAATGAACCATTAGTTCCTTCAATTGAATGGCACCAGTACATTTCAACATATGCCAAGAATGTTGATGTGAATGCAGCCCTAATAATTTAAGTGCTTTAAAAACTGTTTAATAGTACATATGCCTAGTTTAGTGCAATTGTAGATAAAGATCCTAGGAGGAAATACATAAGACAAGACCTCTGAACCTTCTGCTACTTCCAGCCCACCTAACCGACTAATGATTCTATCTCCTTGGCCCTTAAGAAGATTAATCAACCCGAGCGATTTAAAAGCAATTACCAAGTCGATAATGAGTGTTTTTTTTTCTGACACAGTATTTTCCCTGCATATCGAATCAACACCCAAAAGACAAATAATTTGATTTTGACTTGGCTTAATGAGACAGCTACTGACTGCTGGGTGTCAGGCTGAAGAAAAGGAATCTGTACAAAGTTTGGTTTAACATAAAGCTTTTTCTTGTATTTGGTCTCCAGTGGTACGTGTGCTGAGTATGACATGAAAAAACAGGGTTGCTTTGATAGAGCATGAATCCTAGAATGTCAAAACAGTATTTAATTATTATTTTTAAGTCACTATAAAGGCAAAACTAAATATCCAGAGCTGTAGAGTCATTGCACAACTAATCGTAACAGCTTGGAAGCACAAACACAGCCGTGGCCTGGTGGTTAGAGAACTGGCTTCTGATTGAAAGGTTTCCAGTTTGAATCCTTGAGTCGACAGGTCTGGACTGAAATTCCCTTGAGTAAGGCACCTATCCTAGCCAGGCGTGATTACTGTCCCCTTGTGTTCACTAGTGTGTATATGTGTGTTTCACTGCCCAGATAAGGTTAAAATGCAGAGGCAGTGGTAAAAAAGTGTTTTCCAATTCTCATTGGACATCGGTTGGAAGAGCATGATCAGGAGTTCCAAGTACTACCCTAGTCCTCTAATTCTCCAGAATCAAATACTAACTGGTGGCCATAATATTCTAACTTGCTTATCGAGGATTTGCTCATGTATGCATAACTGTTCAAACCCAGACAAATTTCGTAGTGACCCCTAAGGCTGTGCTCTCACATCCAACCACAGATTGGATTAAGTCAGGGTTCTGTCTTGACCACCCAAAGGCCAAGGATGATTTTCTTTTTTATGGGCAATGCAGGACCGGTTTATAAGAGCAGAAAACCATAATAGATCGTTCAAACTGAACCCAGGAACCCAACTGGAATTGCATTTATTTATTTAATTTGTAGTGTTTTGCTGTGTTGCTGAGGGTTTTTTCTTTCACACGCTTGCCTTAGAGAAAGGTGTGTTTTTAATAGAACAGGAAAAAGGGGGAGATTCAATTCAGTTGGCTGAAGTAGAGAAGAGGGCATACAACTGTGTATGCGAGTTGTGGGTTTGCGTGTGTACAAGAGAGGGGTTGTATTATTCTAAGCCCTCCTGCTTCAGGGATCAAACAGGGAATCATGCCAGCACATAAAAAGAGAATTGGTAAAAGCCTTAACGTAAACAAAAAGTAGCCTGGACCGGTGCTGCTGCAGCTCTCTTTACAACTAATCACTTCCCTGACATTGCAGGTTTCGGGCAGAGAGAGGGAGAGGGAGAGTGTTACAGAGAGAAGGAAAAGCAAGAGAGGGAGTGCAGTGAGCGTAAAGCTTTCAATCCATCCCAGTAAATAATGGGGAGGAGGCACTGGTGAAGGAAGCGGGATGGAGGCAATACGTTCATTCACTTTCCACACTGATGTACATCCCTGACCTTGGCAGAGCCTGCGAAATGGTTACGACGCACAGTTCCGCGAAAAACGCCGGGTTATCCATTAACACCAGCAAAAGAAGGCATAAATTGCTTTCCCGAGCAAGCCACGACACGCTAACACAGGTGGGAGGAGATGTCAACAGGGAGTACGCTGGCCAGTTGTATGTTGTGTGCCTATTGAGAGAAAAGGGGAGAGGGTTTACAGGCCCTCAAATATCACAGATCACGTCTAGAACAGGGGGGAATAAATAATGTTGACTGCAGCTGCCTCTCTTAATCCTTGGAGAGCA
This sequence comes from Microcambeva barbata, assembly GCA_034509105.1. NCBI lineage: Eukaryota > Metazoa > Chordata > Actinopteri > Siluriformes > Trichomycteridae > Microcambeva > Microcambeva barbata. The sequence goes on along the minus strand of JAYDZF010000019.1, from coordinate 6,199,918 downwards.
AATGAGCCGCGGAGTGAACGGAGGAAGGAATAAATAAGTCAGGGAGTGAGAGAAATAAAAGGGGAAAAAAGTCCTCACGCATGGCACGGTCCTTGTAAAAAACCCAGCAGGCGATCAGCGGCTAGGGAACTGGTGGGTGTTTCGTGCCACCGTGGCTCATTAGCGTGCAATTACAGCTCATTATGCCCCACTGGCTGGGCCAACCCCTGATTTACAGCCTTGGTTGCCTTGGTTGAGGGTCCTAAAACTGGCTGAGCAATAATCAACAGCCTGTAAATCCACCAGGACTGGAGAGCAGCCCGGCGTTACCGTCTAAACTTCAAAAACTTTGAGAAGATGACAACAAATGCTGAACAAAACTTGCCAAACTGCTTAGCTTACTTCATCGGCTCTACAGCAAGTCTACCTACAGCATGTTTTACCTGTGTGTTTTACATGTGTGTATGTTGCAACTCTTCATCTTAATGTAAATACAAAAAAACATGGTCATACCCAATGGTGTGAACCTCAAATATCTGGCACCATCAAGGATTTCACAATCCTGCTTCACCTCAGTGTTAATGTGTGCGTTGAGCAAGTGATGGGCTGGAAAACTTTCCAGGATGTTTCAGGGTCTACCCTTAACAAATTTTTCTTGGTCCCCCTTTAGCTGTACCCCCAAGCAATACACTGTGATAACCTGTGTATTCAGCTATTTGAGCTACAGTAGAATGTCTGTTTGATTACTAGACCGGTACCTTCACCATTATGCCTTAGACCCTAGCCACTAGTCCCTATAGTGACACCAATAGGCAAGGCTAGCAGTAGCAAGCTATGCAAGTCATTTTAACATGTTTAAATTCCATGTCATTTTTCCTTATGCATTAGGCACTTACAGTTAATAGGCACCAGTACCTCGTGCAGACGGTTCCCTCTAGCATGAATTTTAAATTTTTTAAAACACTTTCCTCCACATAGAGCACACACTCCATGTCAGAGCTATAATAAGACCTCTAAATTAAATATGTAGTCTATAGTGTAGGCTTTCTAATTCATTCCACTGCTATGACAGTGCCATAAAGAGGATCGGTCATATCAACGTCGAGTCGTTTTCTCAGCCAAAAACATGTAACTGCTGCTAAAAATAGCATGCTACATCTCCAGACGGTCGAAAACACTTAACGGCCCTGACATATCACAGGCCGATCCATCACGGCTGTCTCTCAATGGCTGTAATCGCAGGGATCTAAATGTAATTTAAAAAGGGAGGATTCGTGTGGGATGTTCTGTACAGTAATATCTCTTCATTATTCGGAAGTCAGTCTGGAAAACCCCACATTCTAGCCTCACCCACTGCAAACAGGTGTATATTCACAGCACAGACAGCAGATAGACAGGCTGAGAGTGAATAAGTAAGGTCCTGGTAGATTTTCACAGGTATCTGAAGCCTTGCAGACTACAGTGAATCTTGCAACTTTAGCAGGGGGCATGGTGGTGGATCTGGGGAATTAATGAGTCAGAGTAGGACTTGGAAGTCATGCACAGGCATTTGACATAAACATGTTAAATCATGATCCTAATTGGAGCAGCTGGAGGATTCACAAAGAGAAATAAGAATAGGAACTTCATAATTTGTCATAAAATCTTATCGTAAACCCAGTGATGTAAAATCATATTGCATCATGGGTAGAGTGTATCATTACATCCATAGTAAGTATGGGAAATGGATATGACCAGACTAGAAGCTAAAGGGGGAACAATACATACAAAAGAAAAGAAGCAGTAACCTGATCATCTGAAAATTATAATTGATTTATTTGTGTATTTAACATAGGCATTAAACAATTTAAAAGAGCATGACATACGCCAACCAAGTTTTCCATTTGGTTAAAATTAATTAATTATTTGTATAAACGATTGATCTGTGTCATATAATAAAGACAACAAAGCCTCATTATAGCTAAAAGAATAGTCAGAATGATCTTCATGACAACTTGATGTGGCAAAACTAAATAACAACATTAAATGCAATGATTTTAATTTGTTTTATATTTGTACAACCCTAATCAACTAGTCATTCTGATTGTCTGCTTTCCCAGGAAAAGCTTTCTTTGTCCCTGACACAAATGACCTGTAGTTTCAAGTCTAGTTTGTTTTTGATATTTTCTCGATTATATTCAGTGCTGCCACATCTCAAAGCTGTCAATCTTTAATCACATGCAGTTTACAAGGGTAATCATTTCTAAAGCATCCAGCTGTGTGCAGATGCATGTCTGAGACTTAATCGCTGGCTGTATTCTGGAATATATAATATTGTGACTTTGAAAATACTGTACGGTTTATACATGTTTCAGCCATGCATTGATAGTACAGCAATCCCTTATATAAAATAAAATATATGATTCTAAATTTTGACCACCAGTTAATGTCCAGAGTAACTACTAAGCACAGTATTGGTTTAAGTCTGGGAAATTAGGGAGCCAGGAAAGTCAGAATCATTCTCTAACTTGTGTCGGATATTCTAGCTGTGTGACGTCTCGCATTGTCTTGCAGAAAAAACCCATGAATCCATTCTTCTATAGGATCTTCAAGAATGGATTAATATCAAATTGGTTGAGAGTGCCCTCCACAAAATGATTTCGTAGAGCATAATTCTACCACAGCCTTTGAAAGTAAGATGTGGTTATAAAGATATTACTCTACAGTGTATTTGCAAAGACGAGAAAGGAAGAACTCTTTATTAATATGGTCTTGGATGAACCGCCAGGTATCCCCATATAATTGGCTGGTTCTGTTGGCTTTTTAAGAGATGCGTAGAATGCATGCTCGTTCGCCCTAATGACTATTTATGTTAAGAAAGGCTTGAACTGTAGTCCGACCCCCAGCTCCAATTTTACAGATGTAAAAATAATAAACAAACATATGCTGGGATCTGTCGGATCCAACATGTTTTTCTATATGGTAGGAGTTCCCACCTAATGAATTCACAGCTAGTCTTGTCCTTTTATATCAAATGTATTATGAGTTATAAGAATAATAAAATCAGTAGCAATTTAATAAGAAAGACAACTATGGACTTCAAATCATGGTTGAAACATTAACTTCCATATGTCAGTAGAATTTGGTACAGCCAAATTATCTTTAAAAGCAACTATTTATTGTCGATAAATGAATAAACTAGCTTCCTGGCCAAGCGGTTACAGGAAAGCTTTTAAGCTATTCATGAGCCATCGCAAATGCTGGTAGTAATTGTTTAAGGCTGACCACCATTAACTTACTAAAGCCATGTAAAATCCTGTTGTACAATCAATAAATCATGCAGTGACTAACAGTCTTATGAACAAACAAATGTTTGGACGATGCATAATCACTCAATGCCTCAATCTCAAGACATAAAAAATTGATGATAGTGATT
>JAYDZF010000019.1:6141302-6154434 GCA_034509105.1 Microcambeva barbata | reverse complement strand
ATTAAGAATCAGATCGGGTGAGCCCAGATGGCGCAGTGGTAAAACAAGACCAACACACCAGAGCTGATTCAAACTCACCGGTTCCAGAAAGCTGGGCAACTGTTCCTAATTGATAATTTATGAGATTTATCATAACTGATGCAATTACGGCCTCTGCTTGCTGATTGACGGTGTCTGCTTAGAATCGAAGAATGATGCATCGATAAGGATGTGCCTCTGTACACAAAGCAGATCTGAAAATGCCCTTTTTAAAATATTGCACTGCACACCTGTTGGGGGAGAATTTGCTAGTCACCCGGGTAGGAGTCAGCATCAGTAGAGAGGAAGTGAAATGCAATTAGGTAATTGGATATGCTAAAACATTTGGGACAAAATACATACATAAAATGCTAAAAAAAGAATCAGATCCGGTCTAAATTCAACAATCTGGATGGAGTCAGAAAAGAGACACCAAACCACACTAACATTATTGTTCATCCAAAACATTTACACTCATAACCCTAAACTTTTTATGGATCACATTCTCTTCCTAGGATTTTGGAGTGTTTACTTTAAAAAAAAGACCTTTGATATGAAAGTGATGTTGACATGAAGAACGAGCTTGCAATTGATTTTTCAATTCATCCCAAAGCGGTTTTATGCTACCAGGGTCAGCACAGGCCACTCGGGTTCCTGGTTGGATGAACGATCTAAAAGAACTGAATCTCATATGTTCTAGATCGTACCACATTTTAGGGACTGGAAAATCCACCTCCAAACAGTGGGCCAGTAAAAGCAATGATCAAATGGTTATGGCACTACGGGAATGAAAGGCCCAGCAGGGGAGCAATTCTGAGCTTCTTAACAGAAGGGAAAGGCAACAAAAGGACAATGAGCCACACTTCCCGTACTTCGTCTGTCCACTACCGATGAAGTCTCCTCCTTCACTGGCAACTGTAAAGTCTCCTCTGCAATTATTGCATGAGAGCTGGCGTCCCTGCTGAAAGCCTCACCAGAGAGTTGAGACAGTTCAACACATTGCTTCCATCATTGTTTCATCTTCCTGACAAGTCTCAGACGGCCTCAAACAAGATTGTGGTTTATTAGATGTCAAAGCTGAACATCAAAACAACATTTGAGGAAAGCAATTTGGCCAGGCCGGTCCCAGAAATTGGACATGGTCTGCATCTTTTTAAGCTTTTACATTCTAAAACATAGACACATACATAGATGTGTGTCCTCTGTCATCAGAGAGAATACAAAAACACATAAGTGAAAAGAAAAATCAATGGGGAGAAAAATGGAACCAGTTTTTTTTTAATGTGAAGTAACAAAGAGTTCCGTCAGCACTTTCCCTTTTTTATGCCTACTAGTATGTGTTCATTGTCCTCACATGCTCATCAACTTAGACCCACAACCGGCAAAATACAATCTTGCCCTCAAAAGGTCACTTTAGAGGGAACTGCAATCTTCAGACTCATTTACTGCTATTAAACAAATGTTTCACACAGCCCTGAAGAGTCTGCCTTCCCTCATACCTCAATCCAGCCATTCAAGCTGATGGGGCCCACAATGACCGGTGGGAGCAAGTCTAGAGAAAGGAACCAAGCCCAAACTCTCCATCCCGAGCAGCCGGGACAGAATAGTTAAGCCGCTTAGGATTCTATGCAAGCATCTGCTTAGGGAATGGTGGGTAAGGGAAGTTTTCTTATGCATGCAGGCTGTGATACTGCAGAAGTGACTTTGTGTTTACGCGCCTGATTGCATTGAGCTTCAGCCTTAACCAGGACTGACAGAAAAAGAGTAATGCATGCATTGCAGAAAAGGATTCTGAGGATTTAACATTTTAGATGTTTGTACAATCAGCGACCTATCCTTTTAACTTTTCGGTTGATGTGTTGAACCAATAATTGAGCCTGTTTCATTTCATCACAATGGGCCTACATACCATTGTGATTGAGAATTATGTCTATTATTACCATAACATCAATGTACAAATAAATTATTTGTTTTATTGTGTCCTTGTGTGTACCTTTATTTTTCTTTTAGGTCCGGGTGAAATGATAATCTGTATTGCCAAATCAATTACATTGGTATATTACTTAATTTACTCCCATTAGACAGTTGAGTTGGTGAAAATAAAGTTAAATAGTTCAGAAACAAACGAGCCTGTAATTGTCAGCAACTTCGCTGCATTGATGAGACTTTGATAGTCCCAGATGACAACCTACAGGGCTACACTAAATGCCAAGCTAGTACAAATAGTGTCTTACCACTTAAGGGTTTACTCATCAGTATTACTTTAAATGATAATGAACAGGCAATCGGTTACCCTGGCCAAAAAGCATTCAGTTTTTTTCTTCACAAAATAATTCAGGGAAAACAATTGTCTATTGTATCACAGCATGTCCAAAGCATTAGCAACGTAGTGTTAGAGTAGTAAAAAGTTGTGTAATCTTTCATGTTTAAGCCATCATGATAAAAGGTAACCCTTCTTTACTGCATGAACAAGGTAAAACCAACAATAAATGCGCACATGATGAAAAAGGACGGACCTTTTTTTAGTGTGCATTTCAGTTGTATTGCAGATCATTGACTTCTAAATTTGCACATTCATAAATCACCCATTTTATTTAAAACGACATGATTGCCTACAACAGTCTCAGAACATAGGTTATTTAGATTAATCTATTCAGGAAAACCTAAAACAGATCGGTTTTTCACTTTTTATTAGTTTTCTAATAGGTAACTTGACCAAAAAGTGTTCTTCTGAAGCTAAAGGCAGTTGGTTTCATTGTAATGCTTTTATTGTTTTTGATGCAAATTGAACTCATGTTCAGTATCTAATCCAATACTTGCAATAAGACTTAGATCCAATAACCTGCAACAACAAAAAATGAAGACTAATATTTATTTAGGACAACATACCATTCCGAGACTTTGAGTCATAAGCTCTATTTTACTTTGTAACTGTCTGCAAAATCAGTATATGAAGTATGGAATGTTGTGACCATATATTTTACACTTACTGCACATTTATGATGTGTGATGTGCACATCTATAAACTAAACCGTAGGTTTTTATCATTTGAGGGAAACGTTGTCTTTCCTGTCTTCTATCAAAAAATAAATAAATAAAATAAAATACGTGGCACAAAAAAAGTTCCAAGGGTTTTAAAATGTACTTGAAATATGGCAGCACCGTCTTGTTGCTGTTTTCCAAGCAGGTTTTGCTAAGCATCGAAATGTATTGTGATATTGGCCATATTAATTACAAGTTTATTAGTTACAAGTAATACAAGTAAGAAGTTCATATTGGGATTCAAAAATAAAATAAAAACAGAACAAAATAAGTATTATTATGCTTTTGGTGACTTGTTTGGACTGATTTCCTATCACTTATCAATTCGTGACAAATGTGGAAACAAAATATGGGAAGACGCATGTATGTGTGTGTGTGGGGGGGGGGTGTTAAACTTTTTTTAATGTACCCCTTAACTACTGTAATACAATAAATACAAGCAAAACGTTGGACAGAAATCTCAACATGAACGTGTACTCTTGGCATTGGATCCTGTTAACAAAGCAAATGAGTTTAATCATATGCAACAGTTTTCTTTAGGAATGACCAGTTTCTGTTCGGTTGCAGTATTGTTAGAAAAAATATATATACCTTTCACGTATCAGTGAATGTTAGGTCTTTAAATATTACTCGATCGTTAAATAATACATGCTTGAAAATATAATCATTATTTTAGTAGATCTGACAGTACAACCAACTAAGAGTTAGGATGAAAAATCCAGGTAAGGATGTGCCGTAGAATTAACAACAGAGCTAGGCAATACCTATTCATAGTTTAGATTTAAATACGATATTTCTTGTATTTTTTAAAGCAGGTTCTGTGTAAATAAAGAAGGCTTGACCAAACCATGATGAATGCGCGCTGCGGGTAAATACCGAGCACGACCGTTCGCTATACGCCGAGTAAGGCGTTTTTAATGTGTAGCACTGCTAAACGGTAAAGTGGTCGGTAAATACACATTAAAGGGCATTTAAACCGAGCGTGTGTGCCACCACCAAGCTCCAACGATAACGCATCGAACAAACAACTTCCCAGCAGAAAGGATTGACCGCCGGCTTTATAATGTGTTTAATTATAAGACAGCCGGGGACGCGCATGACAGCGCATGGCAGAACTGATGGAGGTCCGTGTTACAAGTTTACAACGTCCACGAACAAGCCCCGGATGCAAATGACTTGTAAATAAATGCCTGGCCTATGCAGATTTACAGAACACACAGAGCTTATGTGGGTTCGGGCAATTCGCTGCATCACGCACTTTAGAAGCAAAACGGGAAGCTCACCATTCTGAAGACAGATCCGCTGAACCAAGATTTTTTTTCTTTCTCAAAGATGAAGCGCACTCGGTGTTGGACTTGCAGGACTCTCCCATGAGAGATTAATTAAGAAAAAGAGACAGGTCCGGTGCGTAGCATCGTTCTGGAGAAGAGAGTCTGGAGGAGGGAGGATGAACGGACGCCGCCGCTCTCGGTACAGAACCGCACCGCAGTAGCCTCGGAAAACAGTGTAGCAGTGTCAGCCCAGACCGTTCCGGTAATAAACAAGCCTTCAGGAGAAGCAGCTTCCAACAGAAGCTTCCTCGGCAGAAACGAGCTGCAAGTAATGCTGTGTTATCCGCATGTGTGTGGACAGAGAGCCGGAGGAGCTTGTGGAACGCGCAGCAGAGACTACGGTGCGCGTGTACCATGTAAGGGAGCGCGCGCGCGTGTGTGTGTGTGTGTACGCACGCTGGTGTGTGTGTTGGGGGTGCGCGAGTGGAGGCTCGGACTGACTGGTTCATTAGCATACACATACTATTCCAACCATAGGCGGCGTACTACCTTTGTGCAGTATGTAGTAGTGTAGTGGAACGTGGGGGAAAACTGGTGGTGAAACATTTTTTTAAATTATCATCTATATCGTGCTATCATTATATTCGTCTTCTTTTGTTAATGTTTATTTAAAGCCAAATCATTAAATAATGTAGAGGAAACCTGCTTGTTAAGGGAAAGGTTCTGTATTTCCAGTAAAGTTAAAATATTGCTGACTGTTGAAAGTTGCAATACATGAAAAATGTATTCAATTGTGATTATGATACACAACAATACATTTTACTTTATTTTCTATATAGCGGTTTTTGTCAAAGGTTTGTTTATTTTGGGGCAGCACTGTGGCTTACTGGGTAGCACTGTTGCCTTACAACACGAAGGTCCTGAGTTCAATCTCTTGGTGGGGTGGAGTTTGTGCGCTCTCCCCATGTTTTCCTCTGGGTAACCTGGTTTCCTCCCACAGACATGCTACCAGGTTGGTTGGAGACACTGAATTGTCCTGTAGGTCCCTGCGATGGATTGGTGCCCCATCCAGGGTGTTACCTTGAGCCCATTGAAAAGCTGGGCTAGACTCCAGCACCCCTCCCCGACCCTAATAAGGATAAGGGATTAAAGACAATGAAGATGAAGGTTTGTTTATTTATTAAAATTGCAATGTTATGTTTTACACTTTGGTCATGACAGTCCAGAAACATGGCAGTTATTATTTACATCACTTCACAAGTTTGTATCAAACAGCCATGGACAATTTGTACAATTACCCTGGTTAGATTTTTTTGGACTGTGGGAGGAAACTGGATCACCCGGAGTAAACCCTAGATGTCACCAGAAAAACATAATATCCCCACACAGAAACACCCTGGAGACTGAACCCAGGACAGTCTTGATATGAGGCGGCAGTGCTACACACTAGTGCCACCCTTTTATCATAAAGAACAAAAGCACCATGCTTTAAGTACGTAACATCTTTGGCAAACAGTCAAGCTGATCTTTTACCCACAGACACCTTTCCTTTATTTCAAAGTCACCGCAGAGGCGGCAGATGATTTTTGGGCACGTCTGGTGTAAAAAAGTGATCTCCGGCTGCTTTGTCCCTTTTACACAACGTTCCTGTCTGACCATCCAAAAGCATCTGATGTCTGAATGAACGGTTGCATAAGGCAGGCCTAAGGCTACAACATGCTTCATCAGAAATGCCATGGAGAGCATCCTGGAAAACTTCCACAAGTCTGGAGCTGTATTGTTTATCACAACACTGGAAGGTTTCTGCCTGTCAGTAAACCACACAGAGAGCACACCTATTTTAATCAATCAACTTCAGTGTGGCTCAAAATACTGCACCAACAAATTGATTATTTACCTAGACTATCATCTACAATACAGTGTAACCTCTTCTTTTTGTGCCAGTGCTTTGGTGGATTGGCACATGAGGCTCAGCCACTTGTTCACAGGTGCCTCGGTGTGCAAACCAGGGTTTCTCCAAAGCATTTTGAAGACCCCACCCTCTTTGTCAGCTCTGATTTGAATATTCCGTTGCGCCACTTGGTCAGAGGTTTTGTTACTATAATGCTACTCATTTGTTCATATGTTTAAAACTAAATTGCTTGACAATGCATTTCAACATCAGAAAAGGGCAAAGAAACCTGCCCCCACGTTTACCTTCTTCCTGAAATGTAGAACCTATGAATATACAAATTATAAAAGCCCTGTGAGTACCCACTCCATTCTGTTTTCAATCCAGGGAAACACAATGTTTTTTTAATATACTTTGCCATGTACAGAGACTCACTAGTCTTTGGTCTGTGATACAGTAACAGTTTATTGTAACTGCCTGCATAGTGTAAATTTGGATCACTATGGAAAAAGCAAATAAAACCAAAATGCAGTGTTCCTTACATTTACTTTGGCTTTACTTTCATTGCTGGAAATTTGAACCCACTATATTTCATGTTTTGTCGGATCAAGTTCAAATTTCTGCATTTAAGCCCGGCACCACATTCCAAAAAAGTATGGAAGGTGATGTCAACTGGTGATTGTAATCACGGTTTGGTACAAAATGCTTCACCGCTTGGATCATAGTTTCTACCGAAATAATTTTACTAAATAAAAATACCACCTGCCATACATTGTGCATTTTATTTGATTAAGTAATGCATATTGCCATATGAGAGAAAATAAGTTGATAACTTATCCTATATAATTATTCCTTTAAGAGATAGAAGAGAAAGTCATTGTCACAGTGCCACACTTCCACAAACAGATCTTCATTCTCAAGGAACCTAAGCAGTGGCCTTTCATGCTAACAGCACAGTCTGTAATGATCTATGGAGAGTGAAAATATGGATAAGTGATTTCCCTATAGGATTTTTATTTTTAGTAAGAACACATGTGTGGGAAGGAACCTGATTTGTGATTGAAGCATGCAGTGCTGCCATGACATATGTTATTTTTTTCTTTTAGTTAAACCATGGCAACCAAACACCTACAGACAGTGATGACACTTCCAGTGTGAACACAGGGTGATGCGAAATCAGTGACTGGGGTAAAAGGCAAAAATCACTGCTGGGTCGACACACTTGGATCACAGCACTCTTCACATATTCTTCCAAATATTGGGGTATTGTAACAACACATAGGAGTTCCTGCTGCAATGGCACACTAGTTTTAAAGATGTCTATTTGAGGGCACTTAGAGAGTGTGTAACAGTCAAACGACATTGTCCCCAGCATCAGAAGACAAACTAGCTATTCATGAATAGAAATTACACAAATTATACTTACTTTACAGATCAAACTTCTAATTGTTTTGATGCAGCGACAGCTGGAACCTCTGACTCCAGAGATTTGTAGGTAAAAACCTTTCTGTTGTCCCATCTGACATTTCTTTTGTTGGGGGCACAGAATTTAAATGAAACCAGCCACCTAAAATCCAGACCTGTGACAAACACTATATCCTCTATTGCTCTGTTGCTCACTCCTCTACAATGAATAAAGAATGGCCAAGGGTTCGTACCCCTTCAAGTGTGTGTGGTTACCCTGAGAACAAGGCTGAGGCCAGGAGGTGGAATGTGTGTGCTTAAATTCACTGCATTATCCTGTGACAGCTAATCTGGTCCAGGCTTAGTGAGTTCTCAGTGGCTGTAAATAGATGAGTGAAGAGTTAAATATTCCTTCCAATGGAAGTGCATCGGGCCGGGTCGGGTTTGTGATCCCGTCACTGAAGGATTTGAAACCCTTCGGTTGACATGGGCAACTGGCAGGCAAGTTCAGGCTCATTATCAGGACTTCCACATGTGTCCTAACACACCCAAGTGCACAGGGGAGCTTGGGAAACTGTGAATAATAAAAGTGGACACTGAAACAGTGAATGAGGGACAAATGCACAGTAAATATACTTAGGCTCAATCACTGTAATGAATGATTTACACAGCTTTACTCAGTAATGAAAGACATACAGTCTTACAGTCACTTGTCTAATGTGGCATCATACAGGCCTAGATCGGTTATAAATCTCTCAATAAACTTCAAAATCCTATCACAAACCAGTTGTTTCATCCAAGTGCCCTTCAAAAAAACTCAATTTAGTAAGAATTGCAAAACAAATGTCATCATTTTTCTACATTGTCATATTCTTTGTGATCCATTTTTCCAAGCCTCACATCATTTTACTGTCATGTTTTGGTTGAGCACATATCTACTGTTGCAGACACCTTGGCATTAGTCAGTCAAAAATATAAAATATTCGTAAAACAAATGACATAATCTTTAAGACTTCAAAAAGACTTTGGCAGGGGTGGAACAAAGGAATATTTATCAAGCTAGTTCCACAAGCTCATGATAGACCTATTCAATGACACTATAGTTGGTAACTTGCAACTTGAAGATCCCCCTATGAACTCCCTAATATTCCCTAATATCTGGAAAAATAATTGATTTGTGTCTTGAACCTGTCTTGGAAGTTTAATATAAAGTTTAATTCATAAAAGTTTGAAAACCTCTTTATTTATAAGCATTTATTTTTACACACTTTGGTGACATTCATGAAAGGACAGGTGATTATTGGTTCCACCAGATTCATCATTTTTTTAGAAGTTTTTAATGCCAATTTTAAATCTCTAAAAATAAATGTGGAAGGAAAGAACACCGATCTTTGTTGTCATATTGGGCTTTTACTGCCAAATTTGCCAGATTGGCAGGTCAAAAACATTTAATTGTTTGCAAGTTTATTCTTATTTACTTGAAAGTGAAAACAATTCATTTAAACCTTAAAGGCTACTGTAAAGACATGCAAACAAAATAGTTTGTCCTTAACTGATCTTTTCATTTTAAGATAGTAATATGTAGGTTTTAAAATGCTAAACATCATCTGCTTAACCTCTAAATTTGTGGGCAGATTTGTGGATTTTAAAAAGTTTTTTGTCTGAAAACCTCTGGTAACATCAGATAACCCTAAAACCACTTCACCTGGAAACCAATGAAGCAAATTAAGTTTTGATTTATACACGTTAAGTTTTATTCAAATATACAGTGATATGTATATAAATAGACGTATAGCATGTTGCTTTTACCCAAGCTAATTTGAACAGTTTATGAACTGATGCAACAAACAAAGTTTATACCAATTTCTCCTGACATAGCCTTATTTTACCCTGCATTGACTAACACTCATGCAGACTGGTATAAAAGACGTTAATACTAAAAGAAAGCACAAAACACAGATCCTGCTCTTTACTCCGCATGAACCTGTCAGTAAGTCTTAACTTCATTCAGATCAGCCCACCAACATGGGGGCATTCTCTCCAATCATAAAGTATTGGAGGAAAGAGAGACAGCAGCACTGCCTGGTCTGTGCAAGACAGAAGCTAGACGTCCTGCTGAGGGCACCCTGCTGTGCTGCTCTACTGTCTGCAAGTGAACGATTATCCTCTGTATTAGTCTATTTACTGCATATAAACAGCATGTTCACTGTAAGGCAACTGCCAGATTAAGAACATATTGATTAATTGGACTTAATGAATATGTTTTTAAACATTTAATCAATAACATGAATTTACCTATGCTTTCTTAAGATAATATTTGTTTTATAAATGCATTTTATATGGTATATAAGAACTCAAATAATGCCTAAGATAAAAAAAATGAACTAAAACCTAAGATAAGTTCTTCTCAACTCCAGCCACCCCACCATGTCTGCAATATGATGAAACTCTTGTCCATGATAGCTGAAGTCTGCTCCTTAATTATGCAATCAGAATGGACAAAACCCATTGAAGAAAACTGATTCCAAGTCCAAGATTTCCAAGTTCACCAAAATCAAAAATACATTGGTCTACACTAAACATAGGCATTGCCTTATTGTATTAATAAATAAGTTCACATGAATTACATTAAGACAAAGGCATATCACTAACACAATTTTTAAGACAAAGGATAAACACCCTTTCCCCATAAATTCAAAATAGCACAACTCTGTCCAAGGTTACAATCAACCAGTCCTTTGACTCCCAGCACAGCTTGTGTGCCTGGGATAAACCTGTAAATGCAATTACTTTAAGCATTTTTTTCTGCAACGAACATAAATGATTATTGCCCTTTTTAAGACCAACCACACATTTACTTTGGATAATTAGTTGTCTACCAAGCTAATAATTATAGTGTTGGTATGTTGCAGAAATCAAATCAATAGTAAAAAGAGTTTTCTCCTCAAGTTTACATGTTTAAACCATGAAACGAACATTCACCTCTCAACAATCTCCAAAATTAAATAACTAAAATTACCCCTCGGCTTATATTACGAACCATTGTCGAAATGGAATTACTTTCAAGTGAATCGCTTGTGATGATTTGAAGAGATGGTGATAAATTAGCTGTTACAAAGCTAATTACTTCAAATCCATTTGGCGTGGGATTGGTGTGTGACGTTCTGTGAAGTAAGTTGTTCATGCCTGAAAACTGCCAATTGCTTTGTGAAGCCAGCAAATGTGAAATCTAATGCCAGTAAAGGTAACTGTAACTTAACGCTTTATATGAAAGGTGACTTTTCTTTCATTATTACAAAACAAACATATTCAATCGCTCCATTATTGACATTTACAATGATTTATTTGAAGCTACTTGTCATGGCTCACCAAACAGCTCCTAAAGAAGGTCTTATGTATCTTATTTTTAGACAAGGTGCAGTAAGAGACCAACATTACATGCACCATAAAACTCTTAATTAGTGAAGGCTTGCTGGTATTTATTCTCTCTCTCTCTCTCTCTCTCTCTCTCTCTCATTCTGGTTCTCTTTTTCTAGAACAGAATTAATTTCACATGAATGTTTATAAAGCCGAGATTAATCTTTTAAGATCCGATTCTTAATTTGCAGACTGAAGCGGTAGAATGATGACTACAATGGTTGGAGCGATAAGATTGTCTCACATGTAATTCCCTTTGTCACCATCTCAACCCAAAGTGTATTTAGTTCTTTTATATTGTTCTTTTTTTTATTAAGAATTAAAACAAAAGTTATTTTTAATCTTGAAATAATTAAGATACAATTCAGGTTAGTCAACAACAACAAAACATTATTTATAAATTGCTTATGTAAAATGTGCTTTTGTATTTTACGTAATCCTATAAACCTTTTTTATCTTTAGTAAATGCAGGAAAAAGACTGTGAACATCCTAAAAGACAACTTATTTCATGGTTCATGTATTATGCAGAAAAAATATATCATGGTATTATTTTTGTCTCGGTACCAGCTGTCCATCACAGGGCACACTTACACTATGTACATTTCACATACACACAAACACATATGCCAATTTAAGTTCCAATTAAACCGACTATATGTCTTTGGCTTCGAAGGAAAACATGATCCCTATACCAAATGGACCCTTGCCTCCTAGCAGAGGAATCAAAGCCAGGACCTTATTGCTGTAAAGCAACAGCACAGCCAACTGTTCTATCATGTCAAATAAAAACAGAAAATGAAAGCTAAGATGCATTTAAGGGCAACTTTGTTTTGAACAGATGTTAATAAAAATGAGAAAAACAACACAAGTTCCTTACTTAAGTAAAAGTATTGTGTTAGTAAGCTGGTAGAATAGTTACTAGTGAAAGTTGAAGTATTTTTACACAAGTTTCATCAGTACACAAGTTTATATCAAACACAGTCATTGAACAATTTGCTCCTTCATTTCACCTCACTTTTTGGACTGTGGGAGGAATTTGGAGCACCTGGAGTAAACCCACATATTCACAGGGAGAACATGGAAACTCCACACAGAAAGGACCCAGACCATCTTACTTGGGGATCAAACCCAGGACTTTTTGCTGCGAGGCAACACTTTTTACTTTCCCATATTTGGTCCATTGAAATGTGACTTTCTTCATGAGCAGTTGAAAATACGAAATGGTAAAAGTAATGTGAATCAATAGTGTGTATAGATATACCTGTTTATGCTGTGAAACTCTTCTGATAAAATGCCTTTGTAAAGGGCGAAATATTTCAAATCCTTGCAATCTCACAGCTATGAATGTTATTCTTAAACAGTAAATAATTCAGTGATGCTCTTTATGGAAAAGTGGCAAACAAACATTTTATATTTACTCATAAAATATTTTGCCTTTCCTGCAAATTCAGTTCTTACCCAAGCAGCTTCAATTATAATTGGCACGATACAGATCATACCTCTTAAGTCAGGTCTGTCCTAACTCTTTTTTAAAATTGAGATTTGTAGCTACACTCCCATCCCAAGGTATTGGAACAGTGAGGCTGATCAACTTATTTCTGCTGTAAATTGAAAATATTTGGGTCTGTCATTAAGAGATATGAGATAAAAGCTCAACATTTCAGCTTTTATTTACATCTGGATCTGATTCACATATATCACCTTTTCTCTAAACCATCCAAGTTTACTTGTGAGCAAAAGCATTGCAACATGTGACTGTCATGACCCTAAGTGACCCTAAACATATGTAATTGTCATTAGGAACAACCTCCAGTTGGGCAGGAGTAAAGATATCACAATCAACTGTTCACAGACGACTTCATGGTCAAAAAAAGCCTTCACCAGAAGATATAAACCACTAATTAGACAATAAATGCAAATACAAACTTCAGACATTCCAGGACAAAGTTTTTTTGAACTGATGAGACAAAGATAGGGCGGCACACTGGCTTAGTGGGTAGCACTGTTGCCCCACATCGAGAAGGTCCTGGGTTCGATCCCCGGGTGGGGCGATCTAGGTCCTTTCTGTGTGGAGTTTGCATGTTCTCC
>JAYDZF010000019.1:5589192-5600052 GCA_034509105.1 Microcambeva barbata | reverse complement strand
TGGTCATCATCATGCTGAGTCTAAAGATTTTGTGGGGAATACCAAATGCAGGTTGGAAAACACCCTATGAAAGAGTATCACTACATCACCGAGCATTAAATATCTAGAACTCACAAGAAAAAGAACAGTGAATCTAAAAAAGAACACTAAATCTGTAGGTCAAATACATTCTTGGAGGGGTTATAACATCCATCACAAAAATGATTATACTTTCACATACTGCTTTCACATTCCAGTCAAGCCAAGTAGCATCTAGTGGAGAAGGATGAAGGAAGTACTGTAAGGACAGGAAGAACATACTGGACTGGAGTTATGGTCGAGAGGAGCCCAATGGAAAGGAGTTCATTTGAAACACTTCCTGTTTGTGGCTGGCTAGACAGAATTTGCAGGAATTCCATAAGATACATTCCTTACATTCCACCAGCACTAAATTATTAATAGCTCAAAAAGGTCTGAGTTTTTTTTCAAAATCGGACCACATGGACCAGCTTTCGCTCCCCCCAAAGAGATGCAGTTTTGAAGAAACGTTTGAAGAGCCACCCAACCAACTGGCCGTCAGAGATTGTCGGTTTTGTCTATGTGTGCACCCGGCTGATTGACATCACAGTTAAGGTTTTAAAACAAGATCCCAGTTCTGATGTTTACAATAGGTGTTTGCACAAAAATCAATCTGTACGAACTGCCCACACTCAAGCTTCAAACGGACAAGTCCAGATACACCAGAGCATCGGGTTCAAACAAATATTTACCACTTTGATCTACTATCATTCTAAAGGCCTGTTTTTTGAACTTGAGAGGACAGGTTAGGGCACATGTGTGCAGACTAAATGATACTAAGAACAGTAATTACAGCTTGTACTCACAAATTGGAGCATTCAGTTGAAGTATATGCAGTGTATGCTTAGTGGGCTTAGTGTGGCACTGAAAATAGGTAAATGGTTAAAGCTCTGAAAGCAAACGGTTAAGGATCCATCCTGCACTTTTATTTCACAACAATGAATGTGGAAGTGACATGCAGGTTAGAACCTGTGTGATGGAAAGCACGGGAATCCCGGTCATGAAAACACAAACACTATGCGTAGTCTGGGGTGTCTTAAAAATCCCGCCTGTTTAGTTTCTCCGGCACGCTCTTCTCCGGCAGGCTGGCGTACCGTCACATCAATGACTCACTGAGACAAAAATGAGAGCACATGTGGGCACACGGTTAATCTGGCCGACTGGCTCAGCCTCCGTTGAGGAATTTACCATCCTGAAAAACACCCCCCACCCCACACACACTCACACCAAAACACACAAGCTAATTCTAACTGTTGAAAAGATGGTACAAACAGGTCCTATTCAAAGCCATTCAGAGGCGTTGGTCTGCTTTTATGCCATTCGGATCAAATGAAAGAGTGACTAACAATAGTTTGATAATTCAGCCTGTTCATCTTTTCTGCTTTGACTGATTAAAAAATCCCATAAATCATTTATGAACTGAGAGTTGAAGGAAGAGCAAGCACAGAAATCGGATGCCATAGTACATGCGTAAAAAAGATGTCAAAGGAATGCCATAGCGTGTGCCAGATAAGCCCAGAGCAGCGGCGCATTCATTTACTACACACAGCAGCTCTTTTTGTTCCTAATATAAGCCTTACAAAGTTGAAATGATTCCTTTCTTACTGCAACTTAGCCAAATGTGTTTGTTTCCATCTGTGTGTGGCCTCTCATGCATAAAAACACAGTAAAAAATAGTGAATCAAAGTATTCACACTGTTTTTAATTGTTAGCCTGGATTTCATTTGATGTAACAAATGAAAGCTAGCACTTACGCAAATAACTCAGTTTGTTCATTGTTACCACCTGTGCAAGGCTTCCAAGGAAAAAGATCCCTGCTAGTGATTTTCCACCATAAGAACTCAAGTTCTTAAACCTTTTCTGTTCAGGTCTCTTTGAACCTTGGTGTTTTTAGAGAACCATCAATTTTTAGGGACCAAGCATGCGTCATCAGTGGTGGCCGTTGTATTAGCATGATGGTAGAAAGCAGATTTGTTTGTTGTTACGGATGTTCGACTTTATGTAAAAAGAATTGATTAATAGTTGGTTATATTAAGACATAGATGTTAGAAGAGTTTAAACTTTTTTGCATTCTCATTTTGGTTGGAACTGGTTCAAAGTCAAGTTTGTGAACCAGAACCTGTTCTGCATACATGGGAAAGGGGTATGAGAGTTCGACCAGCCCATTCAACAAATTCAAACATAGAGCATTGAAAGCAAGACCATTTTGAACATCCAATGTGTATCTTGGAATTCGATTCAGGAAAGATTTTTACGTCATCCTACACCCCCCTGAGAAGAAGGCTGCCTAAACACTTCGATTCATGACACCATGTTGTGTCTTCTCATCCCATTGGTTTGAATGGCTTAAAGCTATCGGTGTTAGCTTATAAGTGAAAACTGCGGTGATGTGTTTAAATTACTTGACTTACAATTCAATGTCTTATTGGAATCCTCATGGGTAGAGCTTTGGCCTATCACCCAGAAATTGGCTGTTCAAATCCATGGTTGGGTCATTGAGCAACCCTTACTGCTCCAGGGGCGCTGTACAATGGCTGACCCTACGCTCTGACCCCAGCTTCTAAAGTTGGGATATGCGAAGGAATATTAGCAGTTGTGATTGAAGGTTGTTTATGTAATAAGGTGTTGTACCAAAAGACACACTGTTCTGTGAAACATTGTTTAGAGTATTGCATTGATAACATTGCATGAAATGGTTTTCTGACAACCTGGTCAATGTTAATAAGAAGATGATTGGTGCAAACAAACAAAGAAAATCTAAAAGCCTAAAGTGAGGAGGAATGTTTTTTTTAGGATGACTGCCAAAGAACATCCGTAAATCAACAGATTGGAATAAAATGAATGCTCCTGAGTGGTCCGGATGGACCTTGCAGCAAGTCAACGCACATTTATACTCATTTGTGTTATCAGGGTACAGTTAATCCACTTTCCGGGTGTTTTAAAGGAACTGAAAGAAACCCACACATACATGATAAGAAATGGCAAACTCCTTGCTGACAGTTATGCATGATTGTTTTGCCCGTGATTGAAACTCGACTCTTGATCACAGTGTGAAAATATCTAGCACACTAAATATCTACATCTACTCAAAATCATTGACTACATCCTGTCGTATGAAAAGTTTAGTGAGGTTGCAGTGGCAGTGGGTGCTATGTCCATCTACAGTCAATCAGAATGCAAGATACAGGGTGAGAAGAAACCTGGAGGGTGTTGTGAAGGTAAGATATAGTTTATTTCATAGTATGTAAGCCCACACATAATCTTTACAGTAGTTGTAACTTTAACATGTATTAACCTCTAACTCACTACAGAACAATCACTGCTAGTTGGTTGCCAAATCCATTAATTTGTGTTTTCCCCCTTGCTTTTACATGGCTTATCAGCACAAACAACAGACACTATCATCAAACCCCTCGTCACATGAATGTTTTTGTTACAAAACTTAGTTTGAGAGACCAGACAGTGTGAAAACCACAATAACTAAATAAGATCCAGTCATGTAATATGAACTGTAGGGATCTGACAGCTCCAAAAGTCATGTGGTGTGAACTTGGCATAACCAGAGAACCCACATAATCAGGACCCATGTCAGGGCACCCTTTAAACCAGCTGCACCACTAAACCGCCCACATCACTCTTAGCAAGATTTGTTAAAACTGTCTGGTTCAAAGTTCAACCCCCCAGTATCCATACACATAATACCCTAAGCAGTTAAATAAAACCTCAAGCAGACGACATGAATGGGTGATTATTTGTGCGTGTGTTATAGTGTGCGTGTAAGCCTGGAGCAAGCGGGGCAGTCTGTGTAAGTGTGTGTGTGGGTGAGAGATAATAGTGGGCCAGCCTGACAGGCACCACTCATAATCGCTTTAGGGCAGGAGTTGCACAACAATGTGGAGAGTCTAATGCCTGTGGTTTCAGCCCTTGGCAGCAAATGGGCTCATAAACATGACTGCTAAAATCTCGAGTACCTACACTGGAGTTAACACACACTATAGCATAGGGGGCTAGACATACTAGCTTCGGAGGGGGGAAACGAGTGTCTTGTCCTAAACCTTCCATCACCTTCACTTTCTTGGTACTGTTATCCCAAGTGACTATGCAATTGGGGGTTAAGGACCTTTCTGAAGGACCAAACGGTGACAACCTAATGGTGGTGAGGCTTGAAGCAGAAACCTTTTGATCGCTAAACTAAAGCTGCCCTTACAGTACCCTTGGGCATCACCATTGTTAAATAGTTCTCAGCACTGTAGATACAGATCTATAGACTGGTTGACTAGACCAATACAACCATTTGAAAACAATACTTGGCACAACACACAGCATCAGGGCCCTGAGGACCAGAATTCCATTTTAGCCTTTGGTTATTCAGTAGTGCATGGTATACGTCACTGATTTTGATGTTCTTCAACGGCCTTATCAGTCACCTGAAAATAATTTCTACTACTGACTGGTGAAGTGAATAACATTGATTATTTAATCACTGCATCTGATAGTAGGTGGGATATATTATACAGCAAGTTTTATCATCAAACTTGATGTTAGAAGCAAGAAAAATTGGCGACTGACTTTGAGAAGGGCCAACTTGTGATGGATGGATGAAATCTTCAATCTTGACAGTCACTGGCCTCAAATCTGATAGGTCTCCAATATTGGACTCCTGAGCAATAACTGTCTATACTCACAATTGTCATTTACCTAAATGCCGTGGGTGGAACAGTGGCTAATGGAGTAGCACTGTCGACTCACAACAACAAGGTGTTGGGTTCGATTACGAGGTGGGACGGTTCGGGTCCTCTCTGTGTGGAGTTTGCATGCTCTGCCCATGTCTGCATGGGTTTACTCCGGGTGAGCTGATTTGAGACACAAATTGGTGTTTGATATAACCTTTGTACTGATGAAACTTGAGTAATGAATAACTACTGTCTGTCATGAATGTAACCAACATTGTAAAACATGACATTAAAATCCTAATAAACAAATAAACAAACCTAAATGTCGTATAACTAGGAGTAGATATTTGAGAAAGATTTTTTTTTAAACTAGCCCATAAGCGCTCATCCCAGCAGTCACCAACACAGCACTTCTCTTTGCACGCTTTTCCTCTCAGTTTCGCCAAAACAACTGTGACTCACTCTGACTCATGCGCCATGACCGCTTGCTTTTTAAATCATCCAATATGTCTGTTCGCACCATCAGACACTTTCCTAAACAGAGTAAAAAGAGCAATTGGGTTTTGTTGGTCAGTCAGGATAGCCACACATGTTAACTGATCTGAGGTTCTGCTTCAACGCACTTCTTTTTGTGGGTCATTCGGTGCACAAGTGTGAACAAGCTGCAGGCTGGAGATAAAGATCTTGGACGTAGATGATGTGTGATGGGAAGCATTACAGGACATTTGGGTTGAGTTAAGTGGCTTATTAATATGAATCAGTGATTTAAAATTTGATTCATAAGGAGTTTTGTTTTCTGAACCTATCCAGGTCTGTAATTCTAACCAGTGATCTTGACATTAGTTCACTTTTACTAAATGATATGTTTATCAACACATTATACATTTTATCATATTACATTATACATTTTTTTATACATTAAACCGTATTATTCGCTTGCCATAGCTTACTGGTTAATGTGCTGGACCAGTATTTGGAAGGTTGCTGCTGTTGGGCCCTTGAGCAAGGCTCTTTGATAGATACTGGCCGCTGCAGTTTTAAAGTCTAGCAATCATAATTTGTCCCTTGTCAAACTTGTGCAAATCATTAATCTCACCCATTTTTACTGCTTCTAACATCATATATGAGGATAAAATATTTACTTGCTTCCTAGTAAAGCCCACTTACTAAGAGGTTCATGTGATGAAAAGACAATCAGTGTTGTTAATTTCACTTTTCAGTGGTCAGACACCTAGTAGGCTCAGTTGACAGTGGAGCAGAACAGTTGTCCATGCCACTGGTTCAGAAGTGAAGGACCATGGAGATTAGGGTGTGACTCTCCATGCCTGAGCCTGGCCTCATTTGAGAATCCACCAAAGTATGTGTAAATAAGAAGGGTACCGCAGAAGATGCATACATATGAATTAGGGAGGTAACGCTGCACCACAAGAGAGTTACAAATATAATGTATAATGAATCAATATTTACTTTCAACAGCAGAGGGCACTGGCAGCCGTCACCTCGCATGGTTTATGTCACTACAGGTATTTTGTGTAAAAAATATTGTTTTGCAAAGTCTGTCCCTACCTCAGAAATAAAAGGGATTCATTATTTCCATATATGAAAAATAAGCATGAATTTATTTTTAAGATCAATTTTGTCTTCAATTTAATTTTGTTAAAAATGTGAATCCAGTATCATTAATCACATCATGGCTAAAGTGTATCGTTACATCCCTAATGTGGACAAATGTCTGCAGACTTTTTTTTCCACCAGCAGTGGATTGGTAAATCAGTTTAAACACACATTATGACTTCTTTGATGTTAGTTTTATAAGTTAACTGAGTTAACTGAGATCAAACCTTGAATTAACATTGCTCTGGAATAAATGTGCCATTTACCGAATGCTAGCAGCATCTGAAAACTTCATTCAACGATTCCTTCTGCTGTCCGAGCCCCCAAATTATGTCGCAACACTCAAACGTTGGCATTGGTGACATAGTGAACATACTGTCTGAGCCCTCTGAGTTTGTGAGCTTGTGATGTTTTGTCCTTGGACTTTGGCCAACACTTTGCTGAAAT
Source organism: Microcambeva barbata (assembly GCA_034509105.1). Taxonomy (NCBI): domain Eukaryota; kingdom Metazoa; phylum Chordata; class Actinopteri; order Siluriformes; family Trichomycteridae; genus Microcambeva; species Microcambeva barbata. The sequence continues at coordinate 5,593,261 of JAYDZF010000019.1, read as the reverse complement.
AGCAGAGTGTTGTGGCTCTACCCCGGGGCCTCCGTTACGCCACTGTGACAGGACACATGCCCTAAAAATACTTCAACTCTCTGTATCCCCACCACACCCCCCTGGCAGTGATATCATCTATGTGCCATGCTTTTTATTTTTATTATGGGCTGTTTTGACTCGATGTTAACGTTCTGACCTTAGCTTTCACAGAAGTTCAGAAACTGAACACGAGTTCACGCAGCTGCGGCTCTACCTGATTGGTCGGACGGGTAAACACAGGCTCTTGTTTGATAAACAAAATCGGTTTGAGAGTCAATGACCTACAAGTTGACTTAAAGTACCAACTTCTCAGGAGAACCGACACAGCACAGAGAGATGATCTGGATATGCTTTTGATCACAAACCTGTATTAAAGGGTGCGGACATTCAATCTGTTTGAGATGCCTTGCCACCTACTGCCTACCTAGGCAGCTGCCTAAGTACAGATACAAGTCAAGTCAAATTTCTTTGTATACTATAGCTTTTTAAAATTGCCATTTTCTCAAAGCAGAATCCCGCACCAACAAACCAAAAATCCCTGTTGAGTTAACCGAGGGACAGAGCAGGAAGGAAAAACACCCTTGATGGCAACCAAGGTCAGCAGGCACCCATCTTCCTTGAACAACGTCTCCTCCTAAGATCATTATATACCTACTTGCTAACTGTCACCTACTGTCAATGGTGTTTAGTCTGGATGTAGGGAACACACACAGGTTCCCATAAGTTCTCTTGCTCTCCGGCTCACCATGTAGGTCGATGACTGGCCCGAATGATAAATACAACAGTGCATTTCATAAATGAATGCCAGCAAATCTCATCTGAACATCTGTTTGCACATTTACAGATAAACATGCTTAAAAGCGTGTCTGTGTAATTAAATTCATATGTTTCCAGACACACAAAACTTAGGAAATCAGTCCTAGCGAGGGTGGGAATGTAAACAGTTTTAAATCCTACTGATCTGTGAAGGTGAAGCTCAAATCAAGAGCACTAATAGTCCCAAACCACCCACTTCCATGTGAATCAGCACTATTATGTAGAGATTGGAGTTGGAGTATCGGGTAGAAACCCAACTTTGGATCATAAACAGCAAGGTAAGGTCAGCACTATTATGCATAGGTAGTAGTGATGCTATCAGGTTCTAGGCCATCTTAAGATCATGAACACAAACAGAAAGATCTGCATTATTATGTAAAATAGTCATTTATAGTCTGGATTAGAGCATCAAATGTCAAAAATGTAAAAGTTGTAATGGGGGAATAATGTTGTACCCCAGCTTTAGATCATACAGACTAGATTGGCACTATTATGTAACGCTTGTAGTTAAACTATCAGGTTGCTATGACATACATGTACTATATCATTCCACTTTATATCATACAAATACTTTATTTAAAGCTAAATCTTAGGCATTCATTTACAACAAACATACAAATTGACTAACTTGATGCTAAAATCGCACCCTTTCGTGCCAGGATCAGTGATTGTCAGTCATCTCTAACTGACACAGACTGTTGGCTTAAGAGTGTTGCTGCTGTCATACATTTTGTCTGTTCCAAGCTGGTTTAGCAACTTGGCTTAGTTCTCCGCTGTCTCACCAAACAAATGCCACCCCGTTTTGTCTCCGAGCTCTCTGATTCCGGTAAACTGTGTCTCTATGCAAGCTTTAAGAGGAGTTACCTAAAATGAACCCTGCGAACCTTGTACCGAGACAGTCGAGGCCTGGGGAGAAGAGAAAAGCACTCTGTTTCACAGCTAATCACGGGTGCCTGGGCCTCCTGTGATGTAAGTTTATGCCAAGTCATGGTTGTAGCGTCCCGTGCTGCTTGTGGCAGAAGAGCAAATGCTGCCAAGTTTTAAGAAGAAGAGGGGGTGGGGTGGGGGATTTCTGGAAAACACTGGTCGACTTCAAATCGTCACAGGGCTGGATCAGATCTCCCCTAGGGGATGCCATGTCACTTTCCAAACTTGATATTTCATCAGGGACAAAATATGTAGCTTAGTGGCTTCGAATCCAGAAATAGATTGTTCTGGAACTACCATGCAGTTCTTTTTTATCGTGATAGTTTTAAATGGCAAGAGATGGCATTATGGCACGGCAGGTAGTGCTTCACATCAGCATCTTTCTAGTTACTGTTTACGGGAAGTTGAGTGGTCTTCTCATTTAATTCCTTAGTACAGTGGTCCAAAATAACCAGGCTGTGGACCGGTACAGAAAGAATACTGACTTAGAGAACATTTCCAATACTCTTTGGGTGTTATTGTAACACTTCCTCTGGTTTGTTGTTAATTAAACCATTTATGTTATGTACCATGTCAGGTTTTGCAAGGGTGTCAGGTGACTAGTGGAGACGGCGGTTCCATAAAAGTAAAGCCTGACGTTTTAAAGGACAGCAAAAATCAATTCCCAGTTTCAAAGCCGAAGCCCATTGGTTGACACGTGCTCCATCAAATATTTGCACTAGCCGGTTGACGTCCGTGTCGTATATAAGTAACGAGTAGGCAGAAGAGTAGTCGGGGGTCATCAGTGCACGGAGCAAAGACATCTGGCTTGGTGTGTTTGTGTGGAAACACGGTGCTGTGTACGGTCACGTGTGACCTTCTGACTTCCAAACATGCGCTTCACAAACTTCTGAAGGTTCGACAGACAAACTTAAGAGACACTGTGAATCCTTTCGGGCATGTTTCTTTTTATGTGGTTGCCCTTTCTGATACAACCCACCCTATCTATCCGGGTTTAGGACCGGCACCCGTTTATGCAACCCAGCCGACCGATGGCAACTCCATAGATGGTCCTAAGTTCTATCTGTGCAGAGTTTACATGTTCTTCTAGTGTCTTTGTGTCCGATTTACTGCACGCAATGGTGGCTGTGTCTGGCAGTTGGCAGGCTCCAGGGGTGGGCCGGGTCCTTTCTTTGTGGAGTTTGCATGTTCACCCTGTGTAAGTATGGGGTCTCATCCGACAGTTCAAAAACATGCACTGAAGACAGTTATAGGTATATAGCCATTAGGATGCATATAAGTGAGACTTACAATTGGTGATGGACATCACATGTTTTGTCATCTGACTAATAAATCAAATGGTTTTGAAGCTCCCAGGGCAAAAAATCTTTTCCTAGTTTTGACATTAAAGCCCTGTAAGTTACTTTGAAGAAAAAAAAGGCATTTTACACTCTGGACTTGGGTACAACTGGAACCAGTTCAGAGTTGCTTTATGCTCTATGTAGCAACATTATAGCCTGATGAATCAGCAAGAGATTAAATAACAGTGTAGGTGGGTTAGAAAAAAAAACTGATATTCAGGCTCATCTTTCACCACAGATTTGTTTTCATTTCTTTTTTTAACCTCAATTAAAAGAATCCCTATTGTGATCACACAAAATATGACTCTTTAGGCTGGAGTCTGAGTCAAGTCACGAGTCAGAATAATATTAATAAAACGTAGCATTGATTACAAAGCGCCAATTCTGTAGGAGTTACAATCACCACAGTTGTTCCTGTGAAGTGCACTACATAGGGTATTCTACCAAGTGAGATTCCAACCCGCGTGGGTTTCCTCCGGGTACTCTTGTTTCCTCCCACAGTCCAGAGACATGCTACCAGGTTGATTTGAGACACTGAATTGTCCTGTAAGTACCAGCAATTGACTGGTGCCCCATCCAGGGTGTTGCCATGTGCCTTGTGCCGTTTGAAGAGCTGGGATAGGCTCCAGCACCCCTCCCCGACCCTAATTACGATCAGGGGTTAAAGTCAATGACAATGAAGATGAGTCCGAGTCACCTCACTTTTTATAACATTTGTGTTTTTATCCAAAGCGACTTATGATGACTGACTACAAATAAATCAATTGAGGTTTAAGTGCGTTGTTCAGGGTTAAGAGCTTTGCTCAACCTCGGCAGTGGTGGGGATTGACCCGATAACCTTCTGATTACAAGTCCATTATTGACTAAATTATAAATGCCTTTCACAGCATTGTCCTCTGCAATACAATGATCTCCAAAAATAAACAATAGGTGCTGAGAGTGCTTTGTTACTTTTCCACACTTAA
>JAYDZF010000019.1:5287732-5302812 GCA_034509105.1 Microcambeva barbata | reverse complement strand
CTAGTAAACTTTTGACTTCTCTTTTGGAGACCTGCACCTTCTTCTTATAAAGAAGTTTTGTGCTGCACTTGTATACTAACAATTACGGTACTAGACTGATATTCTAAATGCTGCTAAGGTTTCAGTTTTACCAGAGACGACCTAACGTTCCTTTTAAGGATACCTTGGTATTTCTGAGATGCCTGTCATACCACTCACTGAGATTGTTCGTTCCTGCAGCAGAAAAACATCATCACTGACCCATCCTCATGCTTGACCATGATTATCATTCACAACCTTGGTAAACTATTTCTTTGTGTATTTGAAGAGGTTTGGAGACACACAAACAAATTCCTTTATACCACCTGAGTGCCTTTATGTATTTGCCCGAAACTGCCAGACACCCACTGTTGGTCCCTTGAGTAAAGCCCTTTACTTTTAATTGCTTTTATAATACACTGTTAGAGAACTGTTCAGCACTTTGGATAAAATAATCTGCTAAATGCTAATGGACTGAATTTTAGTTCTTAAATAATCCAAGACTAAATCCTTAATCGAACCTTGGTTGACTTGAAGTGCTTTGGATCATTGACTTGCTCTAAAAAAGGTGTTCAATTCCACCCTGGTAATTCTGTGATGCCAGTCACACCGTAATGACAGCAAAAAACAAACAAACAAAAAAATCCCAAGAACACCACTGATACACCTTCATGTTTGACCATGGATAGTTCCTGTTAACGGTTCCATTTATGATTAATCACTCCATCAAACTGTGTCCCACTTCTGGTATAGTCCAGTCGACCCTTCCTGTGCTTTATGTCCAATAGCGGTAAATGCTAATAAGCTTTGAATGCCTCTTTTGTGGAATCTTTGTCCATTCTTCTTTTGCTGAAGTTGCTTCTTTTAAATCCTGTCCATGGATTTGATTTAGGACTTAAGTCTGGTGGCTGAGAAAGCCATTCCAGAATAATCCAGGACAAATTCTTCAATCAAGTCTTGGAAGTGTGCTTGGGATCATTGTCTTGCTGGATAGTCAAATTATTAGGTGCACATTAGAAGGCATAACATTAGAATAAATACAGAACCTACAACATCACAGTGATACTAAACTTTCACACACAGATACATTAAGCATTAGATAGTGATATCTTGTAACATACTTTTCTATGGTGGTTTGTTTTGATTGAGTGTGTTTTTGACCCTTTGGGGTTAGAGCACTCCACAATTGTGATGATTCTATTTGACGTTATTTAATCATTGTGCTTCTGACAATTTATGGAAACACCTTTTCCTTTAAATTAAGTATGTACACAATTAGGGCACTGCACAGCGATCGATTGACTGTGCTCTGATCATGCCTATTAACATATTAGCAATACATTGGGTGTTTTCTATACTGAAATAATGTCACCAAAAGCAATACACAATTGTGCTATTAGAGTCAGGGTCAGAGAGTCAGATAAATTGTCATTTCAGATACATATTGAAATGGAACGTTCCTCCGGGACCACAGAGCAACATGGAACAAAACTTCAAAACAATACAACACACAGTGCAGGTGCAAAGAATACAATAAATACTATAAAGTCATTTGACAAATACAAAAGATACTACTAGCTCATCAGCACAGATCTATAAATTTACTGCCTTGCAGTAAATCACATTAACTAACAGTATCAGATCAAATTACTCCTTCTTTACCTTCTGATATTCGATCCATTGATTTAGGCCAATATCATCTGGGACTGATACTGAGTATCGGATTGATGCCAGCCCCAGTATTTCTAGTATTAGTCCATGATTCCACTCACACCATCTGTCCTTTCCTTCAGCAGGAAATTGTTTTATGCTTTTAGTGATATGGCCAAACAGTTCCAGCTATGATTCATCACTCCATAGAACTGTATTCCACTACTGGGACATATTCCGGTTGACCCTTCCTGTGCTTTTTAGCTTTTTTTTAGTGACGTGTGTTGTGGCCATGATGTAACGCTTTGGTCTGAGCTTTCATCAGGTCTTTTGCAGTCACACTGGGATTTTATCTGTTTTGCTCTGATAAGATTCCAATGGCTTCTGGCTGAACTTTAGGTCCTTTTCAGTGGTGTGTTTAAGAATGTTCAACACCCTTTAAATATTTTGCATTACACTTTTGTACAAGCTACTTGTTTTTCACATGGTTACATTACATCTTTAAAACATAAATGTTCTGATCAGTTAAGAAATGATTTAGTCAAGGCACGATTCATGTTTAATGTATTAATATTGTACAGCAGATGGTGTTATTCTCCAAATTAGGCTTAATTCAAAATTGTTTTGAGCCTACCTCAGAAATAAAAGGGGATTCATTATTTAGATGAATAATACAATACGTCGATACTTTATTACCTGTTTTATTTTATCTTTTAAGAGTAATAAATGTCATGAACTGCAGTTCCTATTGTCTCATTAACATGCCAACTAGACTGATGGAGGAATACAGTGTACATAATGTGGTCCTCTATACATGTTATAGCTCTATTAGAAAGCTGCCCCTAGCAGAAAAGAGAAGAAATTGCCAGCTTTAGACTTGTATGTTGGATGTGTGTTAATTAATCTCCAGCCTCTTCTCAGATAGTAAGGATGGAGTGCATGTGGCTGATTTTAAATTAGAAAATTGGAAATTATTCAAATTAGAAAAATTTTGGATGTTGGGGAATAGAATGTGTTTTCACGTGTGTTTTTAACAGGGTGTGGGTGGTGGGGGTACGAATTCATCAGTGGAATAGCAATCAATTGGTCTTTGTAAATCCTATACCCACAAGGGATGTGACTCTCAGACAGCATGGATGAATTACTGCTTCACTTATATGGATTTGCGCTATTGTCTGTATTGTCCTCTTAAGTTTGTTGAAGTTATTTTGTGTAATATATAAATTTTTAACTCTGTGCATGTTCAATTTTTAATACAGCCCTCGAACAAATCCTTTTATCCAAATACCTTGAATGAACTGAAAATTACTTCATACGAATTTGTCTGATGAGCGCACTGACTGCTAATTCTCTTCTCCATTCAGTTATATTTATTTGTTCTATTTGAGGGTTTGAACTGTATGCACTGTCATATAACCACTTAATGCAAGTATGGGAACCTTTTTTGTGTGTGTTTTCTTTAATTGTAGCAAATTCATTATCAGAATTGCCCTGGTCAAGGTCCAGAGAAAGTGAAGTGGTGAGAAAATTAGAAAATAAAGAAATCTATAGGGGTGTATGGTAGTGCACAAATACTGTACTGAAATGTGATGCGTTTATGTACAGTACTACTGTGTATTGTTTTTTAATTATTGTTTATTGCAGACTTAAGAGAAAATATACTTGTGATTATAGAAAACATTTAAGCCTTTAGAGGTCTGTCACAAATTAAATACATTTACATGATTTCTTAACTTAAAAATAGATTTAACATAAAAACACTTCCTCTTAACCAATTACACTCATAAGTCATTTGAGTCCACTGTATACTATCTAAAAATAATATTTTTACATTTTTGTCATGACATGAATTTTGTATTTTTCAATCATTCAATCTTTTCCATGTTTGGTGTTGTATTTGCAGGCACTGTCTTATTCACACTCTACTTAATTTATCTTGAGACATTTGCCCGTGACATTTTCCAGTAAAGCAACAGAGTTGGATGCCATTCACATCTAAAGTAAACACTGCAGACATTTAATTAGTTGATTTACCATCTGATTCTTTCATTTAAAACATTTTTTGGGATTGCAGTGGTTCTGGAACCCATCATGGAAAAAAAAAACTAACCACACAGCTGGAATTTAAACCAAAGGGTAGCAGTTAGTCTCACACGGGTATTTAATACCCAATACTTATCACACTTATGGGACAGTTCGAGTCACTAATGGCTCTACTGACACAGGAGGAATAATCATCACATTAGTCCCGAGATAGACAAAAACCCTAACTCTTATATCACACAGTCACCTACCCATTCGCTCACTTTACACACTGTCCATGCAACCAGGTGTGTGTGTGTGTTGTGTTTGTTTATGTTGTATCACAATGAAGTGGCAGGTTTACTTAGATTTACTTTGGGAATTCAAATGCACTTATGAAGCCTGTAAAATAAAATGCTAAGCACATAACACCATGATGCACTCCATCAGGCTAAAACCTTCCAAAGCAATGTGACCAGCCAATTTCTGACCAGCAAATGTCTGCTGACATAGAAATGTAACAGTACTAGAATATTTGATTCTCCTCCATCTGAATCAGTAATGATTTAAATGTCTCTATTATTCAACAGAATTGAAGCCCAGAGCATGTCATCATGTCTTTTTAGTGTTAACATATTTACGACTGAAACGGTTTGGTGTTGTGGGTTTTCAGGTGGGCTCTCAGCATAATTACAGCAGGAATACTTACACTTTAGCATCACATTGTAATTAGCTCTCATTTCCATTTTGATTTAATGCATTTAAATGGCGTATTTGGAACTTTTAAGAAAAGCCTTCCTTCAATACATCACGGAAACGCACAAATTATTGCTGAGTTGACTCGCTCTGTAAATATTTCTTAATCCTATCGTGGTGCTGTCAGAGTGTTCATTAGGGGAAAATAATGTTTATGAACACATGCTGCATTGTAATTTGCATTGAGATGGAAAGCATCCAGAATTCTTAAATACTCTCTGAGTAATTTTATCGTTATGGATGTGTGAAGTGTTTAACTGCTTGAAAGAAATGACTGGAATGTGTTTTGGGAAATCTTATACTTTTAACAGCACCACATTATAGCAACGATGTACATAAAAAATTGTTTCTTTGTTGCACACCAAATCAAAGTAAATCATTTAAACTGACGAGTGTCTGAGTTCCACTTTCACTAATAATTTGACATGTTGACCAATTGAAAGAGGTTTGTATTCTTGGCGAAGCAGCGGTTCTTGGACTTGCACTATGCAGTCATGGGTATGAACGCTTTTTAGCTGCCAGCTTTGCTTTCATGTGTCATTTGTACCATTTCAAATAACTTACGCAGCAATTTTTTTTCACGCTTTGGTCACAAATACCTGGACATCTTACCATGAGCTTGTTTTTCAAACTAATCATGAACCATTTATTTACATTAATTTATAAGAACATGATGTACACAATATGAAATTGAACAAAAAGTTATAACGAGCAAAAATAACTTAAGTTTTTCATAATTTTTTAACCACGGATGATGTGTTCAGAATCCTACGTAGCTGCTTTGCTATCTTGCTACCTACTTAAGCAGCTATCTAAGTAGAGAGGATTGTAATAAGTCATCAACTTTTAAATCAGGTTATTCAAATGTGCTACTTAGACAATTATTACATCATGTTTGGCAGCCAGCACAGCTGATGTCATGCTATTGTAATCAATGGGATCTACTTTTGTGTACCGAAAATGCTTAGATTGTCACTGACAAGCTTGAACTTGCAATAAATTGACACTTTAAACAAATTAAACATAAATTAATTTGAATTTGGAAGTGACATTCTTTCCCCTGCATCAATTATTTATTTATGTTTCGATCACGTTCCCTTCGTCAGATGCTTTTTCAAACTACTATTGAAAATTTAAGATGCCTTAAGATTTAGGCATCTAGGATTTCTAACATTCTACATCTTGTGAGCTTGTGCAGAATAAAGTAAAATGTGTCTCCTCTATGTATAGAGCTTATTAGGCTTTCAAACACACCTGAAGTTTCTCATTTTTCTACTGTTTGTATTAGCGAGATGACTGAAATTAACTTTCAATTAAATCCCTGAGATTCTAAATGCAAACATAAGGTGAAGTTTTAGTCTCCCCATGTAAACTCATCATTTCTATTAAAATTGATTCAGTGGTTCAGTAGCTGAACATTCCTCTCTGATCGAGAATCCTTCACTGAAATAAATGTACCTTGCTCAACATTTGTGCCTTAGCAAACGGCGACCTCATGTAAACAATTTCCGAATGCCGAGGAATAAACAGAGGAGAAATATAGGGCAGATTTGACCCTTCACTGAAAGCTCTGGACTTAAATATTAGTTTAGTATTTCGACAGCCGGCGAAATTGAAATTAATTAAGTCATTTATGTAAGGAATTGCTTCACTGATTTCTTGTTTGTAAGTGCTCTCCTAGATTACTGATTATAAATGGAGCTTTAAATAGCTATATATCAAGGATGTCTGGGTCTATGCTAGAATTCTAAGTTTTTATTATTAATCCTGTGTTGAAGAATGTAGCATATATGTAGCATTGTTTTGGATGGTGGCATGATGGTAGGTATAAGCATCCCAGCTTTTGCTTTTTTCCCAAACAATTCTTAGTGTGAATCTTTAAAATGCTGAAGAAAAATAATCTTAATAATGAGATGCTCTGATGGGTGGAATGTTCCAAATTTTAGTTTTTGTCCGGTCTAAAACTTTGTAATTTTTTCCGTTAAGTCTCCTCTGTTAGCTCCATGCTATTTTCTCTCTCTTTCTCTATTTTGCACTCTCAATTTCCAATCTCTGGCCTGATATATAGTTGTTTGGATGCTTTGATGCGAGAAATTGGCATTGATGATTTTTAGTAATCGAATTACTCGAGTTACTCAAGGAATCTTTTCGGTCGTAGTCCAATTTGTTCCCAATTGCGTTATGCTTCCCCTCCACTGGAGCTCCCCCCCCGACCTGAATTAAGGAGAACGAAACTGACACGTGCAGAGTACTCGCACATTTATTAAACGGGTTTAGTTAGCAGTCACTTAGTAAAACATCCAAGATTTTGAAGTCTAAAGCAGCTACAAAACATTCACCAGTAGTTAAAAGAAAGTCATTAACACATAATATTAATTATCAAATGTTTGCCCATGTGTATTTAAACCCAACATGGTTTGAATTTGTTGCAGTATTGCACTTTTAATCAGGTAATTATTTCAGACCACATTCACAGCCCCCCATCATTCACAAGCTTTCGGGTTCTGTGTTGCCATGCCTGTATGGCCAGCAGTGATAATGCTTTTAATTTGTAAATCTCTCATTTGCACAGTAATTGCCTGCCACAGAACTGGGCAAAACTACATTTTGGCCCAACCAGCATTCACTCTGCATGTTTGAAACAACAGTTTTACTAAGTTCTCAATTCTGTCCTTTCCATCACTCTGTCTCAATCTTTCTCCGTCTCGATTGATTGACAAAATTGCCGTCTGTGCTAGTAATAGGATTGCCTTTAATTTTATTTTCTGTGGCTAATTTAGATCGACATACTAAAATCAACATGGTAAACCTATCCTCACACTCGCCTCTGGCAGATCTGCTGTTTATAGGAACACCCCTGTGAGAGAGGACCAGGTAATAGTTTCGCTCCTCTACCGCCTCAGCTGGGAACAACCTGAAGAGACCAACCCACATTTTATTTAAAGATGTAACAAAAGAAGGCCTCATAAAATCCATCCTCACAGGGACTGGAGGGAAATGAAACTAAGACGGGCAGACAGAGAAAAAAGGTAATGATGAAAGAGTGTGAAACAGAAAGCTTGGTGTGCAGAATCTGGATTGTTGGCTGGGACTTGTAACTTCACAGAAGACCCAAGATCATTGCTCTTCATCTGTGATTCCTTCCAAGATGTATAGACGAGGCTGGATTCCCGGGCGACCACAATGTTCCTGAAGTTCTTTCAACCATAGTACAATGAGTGTGTTGTACCGGGATGGGTTAAATATTTCATTAAACAATTCATTACCAGAGTTTTACTAAATATGGTGGTAAGTAAAGATATTGTCAATAAGTATTTAACATAAAGGATAAAGATAGTTAAAGTATATAAAGAATATAAAGATAGTTAAAGTCCTACCCAATCCATGCACCGTTAAATAACCTGTCTCCTGTTAAATGTTTCCAATGTACATGTGATCTGCTGTTAACGTTGATTTTGAAACATGAGAAGGGAGCTCTGCCTTAAAGATATTGAAGTTTAATATGACTAAAATACAACTCGGGGAACTGAGTTTGGGAAAACTCCAAAATGGTTCTGTAGAGGCAGAGGATGTGTCAAAACAGAGATGAGAACAGCTTCAAGGTTGCCTCACTAATGGCTGATTAAAATATAAAATTCTTGAACCGTTTGAACTCTGAATTTTAAACAAAAACATTTGTTACTCCGACATTAATGTTTAGACAAAACTCAGCATCAGATATTCGCATGAAAAAATAGGCAAGTGGTCTATTACATTAAATTAGCTTTTTTTTTCATAATAGGCTCTGTAACCAGTACCGACCTATCCAGTCATTAACGTAACCAAGTGTGTATAACATGACATAAAACATTTCAAATACAAACAAATAAATAAATAATAAAAATGTCATTAAAGGCTAGAACACCAACCCATCGCAGGGCCTCAGTCATCTCCCCTCAGACATAGCCAATCATGTCTGTATATATGCCTGGTTGGCTAATAGCACAGCTTAGATTCTAACTTGGATCTTACTGGTGGTGGGCTAAATATGAAACGCCATTTTAAAAACTTAGGATGAAGCATACATTGCAATTATGTGATATAATGTATAGTGGAGGTACTTGCAATCCCCTTGTTAAAAGCACACATCTGCTCATATTAATGCTATTATGGATTCAGTACAACAAAATATATCATTAATTAACACCATGAGCAGAGTAAAGCGTGAAACATGATTTAATCTGACAGTTCATTTGAAATGATGTTGGAAATTTGTTACTGACTAGCTTCTCCCTTTTGACGTATTAATATTAATAATTATATTGGCAATGTCCTGAGGCTTTCATGTTTAATTAAATCAAAATTTTAACCATATTTGTCTGGACATCTGCAGCTTTTATTACATTTCTTATCCAAGCACATTTTCAAATGGTAATGCTATGCACAGATTTCCCAAAAGTCTATTTGTGCTGGGTCACAGGCAAAGCATTTTGCATTCTACGCCATCCTATTACCTACACCCTGTATTACCCTTCAGAGAAAAGCTTTCAGGCATAGGGGTACTTCCCAGCTGCTGACCTGGTAATAGGTTTATGTAGAATGACAATACTCTGTGGCTAATTCTTGGAAGCCATGCGAGAAATTACCCCAACCTGAAGAACAGTAACATGAAATTCAACACTGTGCCCAAAATATTTTGAGCTTCTCAACAATTTAAAGCGGTTTCTTAATGGTTTTGATTCTCATAATTTTCTAGGAAATGACTCAGCTTCCTGTCTTCTCTGGCCAAGTACATTTTATGTAGCTTTAATATTGGGGTAATTGACCTTGCTGAACTTTTGAAAGGTTAAAGCACAGCCATTTTCCTTGATCAACATCATTAAATGGTTCTGCAGGGCAAAGGGAAAAGCATATAGAATATAATTTAGAATGTAATACTTCATTTAATAGCAGGTACAGAAAGCACATTTACCTTGACCCTTGAATTACTCTTGCATGGAGACCTACCTTGCCATAGAGAACATGCACTGGGTTAATATTTTGTTCCCCCATCAAGTATGTGACCCCACTCCCAGGGCACCACTTATTTAGCTCTGTTGCCTTTGACGTGGTAACATATTGCTTTTTAAAGATCAGTCAAAATTTGGGCTTAATTTATTTGTTTATTTCAATTCTAATGCCATGCCCCCCCCAATTTGGTTACATTTGTGTCTTGAGTATCGAACACAGTCATGGACTATTTACTTCACTTGCACGTCTTTGAACTTTGAGAGTAAACCAGAGCTGTCAAAGGAAACCCACACAACTATTTAAATTACATTGGGAGGATGAAAAGAGCAAACACATTCATGGAGTTGTCCCACAGATGCTCAATTTGGTTCAATTCTGAGGACTTGCACTTTGAAGTCTTGTTCATGCTCTTCGAAACAATGTCGGACATGTCGAGTCGAGTATTGGTGTACGCTGAAAAAAATCATATTCAGTGTGATCTGCATCTCATATACCCACCAAACGAGCTTACAAAACGTTATTGCCTTCACAAGCTACGAACCACAGCCATCAAATTTAGGTAGTGACTCAACAGTGACTAATAATGGTACTCAACAGTGTAGTTTTCTAACCTGATTCTTAATTATTGCATTTGAGGAGTTGTAACGCTCTTCCCAAATCCTCCGTCTATTATGTGTTTCCAACCTTTCAAACATGAAGGAGGTAGACCAGCTACTGTAAATGTCCCATAGGTGTTATTAAGTAAGTGGGTGAGATTTTGTTGTCCTCAATTGATTGGTGTTAAGCCTAGGGTTCATCCTTGTTCAGAATGAAACAATTAAATATGCACAGCCAGGAACAGGGGTCAAGTACAGGGTCAGCCCAATAGCCTAGTGTAATTAAAATCGTACAATGCTGTTGAATGACAGACAATTATTTAATAGGCCTAACCAAACTCAGTTCCACGTTGCTTTATAGCTCTCCCCACTCTTCTCATCTGGTCTAGGTAGGCAGGTAGGGCACAGGGGGGAGGGCAGTGGAGTGTGGCTCGCCTCAACCCTGTCACTTTGATAGAGTGAATACATTGTGAGAGATAATGGAAACTTTCTATTCAGTGAAGAGCAGAATAAAGAGAGCCGTCTCCTCCATTCATCACCATTGATTACTGTAAGCCCTGTGGCTTCACCAACACAGTGACAGAACAACAGAACAAGTAAGAGAGAAAGAACTAACCCTAAGTCCCAACACAAACTAAAAACAATGCAGCATTTAAAAAAATAAATACATGATATACACTCTCCAAATGCTAAACTACAGCTGTGCAGACAATTACTGACTTTAGTCAAGCTGTTTTGCGTTACAGTTTGTCACCCCCTGTAACTAATTGTGAATCCTCTCAACTGTTCTCGTTTGGTGTTACCACAGTGGATCGTTGTCTGCATCATTGATTTGGCATAGTTTTTACTCTAGAATTGGCAATAACAGAATTTTGTATTGTAAAGTAAGGTTATATTAAGTGCAGTTGTTAGGATTTTCAGCACATTATTGTTTTTATTAATCTGTTGAAATTCTATAAAAGAACAGTATAGTGGCTCATCCCAGGGGGTCATCTCAGAGCAATAATGCCCTGGATTCTGTGCTGAGGTGTTTCTTTCTGTGGTGGGTTTCCTCCAGGTGTCCCAGTTTCCTCTGCCAGTCAGGTGAGCTGACAGTCAAAGTCTTTATTTGTACAATACAATTAAATACAATACAATTATTTCTTCATAGTTTCCAGCATGTTTAGAAGCCATTATACAACCCTGGAGGAGACAAGGTAAGGGCCTTGCTCAAGGGCTCACAAGGGGGTGAATTGCAGTGCTGTGATTCAAACTTTAAACCTTTCAGTTGACAGTCCAAAGCTCTACCCACTAGGCTACTACTGTCTCCAATAATAAAAATTACATTGAAGTCATTTTTCTCGGTTTAATTGGTAAGCACTCAAAATGCTAAAAAGAGAAGTCAGCATGTATGTTGGTTGTAATGGTGCAGTGATTTTTGTTTACCAGTGCACAAAAATGCACCACTTCTCTCTTAAGTATACAAAGACACAGTTGGTAAATTGCTAGTTTAATGGACGTGGCACTTACTGGCACATTTTAGCCGGTCACATCTCCTGCACTTCTGTGGTTAGCTTGTGTGTGCTGTGATGCTCACATCTGCTGCTTAGTCTGTCTCGAGTGTGGTCTAGCCCCGGGTTAATCCAATGTCGGTCACAGACCCGGCCGTGCCTCGTCCCTTCGGACTGTCATCTACAGAACAGGTGCTAATGTGAGCAACGGTCGGATTGTACACACTGACCAGATTTGTTCAGCTGCAAGGCAGTGAAGAGATCTAATTGAGCCACAAGTTTCCATGGAGAGCAGTATGTTGCCATGTTTGTCCCACGGGTTTCGTGATTCACCATGAACTCTGTTTAACCTCACGACTCATTTGACAATTTTTCCTGTTTTGTAGTTATGAAAAGCAAAGGACTTGAGGCACTGTGGGGTCTGAGGTCTCAGGCAGCGGACCTGTGCTTACATGATGTAGGCAGATTCATCATTGTGGTTTTTAATTTCAGCCTAATATAATGAAGAAGAGCTGTTAGGGTAATATCGATTAAATGGTCTGGTTTTCTAAGTACTGAGAGCATTGCCAACATATTTTACTTATGAATCAAAACAAACATTTCAGACCAGATGTTGAAGAGATGTTGAGTTATTTTAGTTTACAGTATCCTTATTACATTGTAATGTATTTACATGGTATCAAGATGAATAGAAGTTAATTACACCCTAAGTGAACATACATAATTGATTACTTTGAACCAATGTCAATTGGTCAAAACACTGAAGGTAACAATCAGTACAAAAATCACATCCTGAATCCAGTATTGTGAATCACATCTCATTGTGGGTTGCTGCATCCCTATGATTAGGGACAAAGTTTGATTAGTAGGTAGAGCTTTAAGTAATTAGCCAGAGATTGGCGGCTCAAATCCAGGTTCTGCTATGCAGCCACTGTTGGGTTCTTGAGCAAGACCCTTAACCCTGTCTGCGCTAGAGGTGCCGTTCAATGGCCAAACTTGCACGCTGACCCCAGCTATTGGTCTGGGCCTCCATAACTCTACCAGTTCCTCTTTTGAAGGTTTTGATTACCTTGTTTGTTATGAAGGAGTAAAATACACACAATTTGTTTCTGAACATCTCAAATTACACGTGATACATTAGCATTGATTCACAGCTTTCATTACATCCAGCTTCTTTCACCTTCAAAATTGTAGTTTAGATTGCAGACAGTCAAATAACCTCTTACTTTCCCTATATTCGACTATTTTGGGCCGTTATTCAGCTGCTCTATCATTTCCATTGATTGACACACTCTAAACACCAGTAATCTTTCACTAAGTGTACAGTACACCAGCTTGTGTTGAAGAAGTAGGTTCAGTGAAGACAAATGTCTCCTTCACAGCAGACTTGATACTGATTATATGACTCCCTGTAAAGCAGCCCAGTGGAGCTCCTGGACATAGCAGGGAGGCTCGAGAGGAAGCGGGAAAATGACAAGAAAGGAATTGAGGCGTGGAATGAGTTAAAAGCAAACAGTCTGTTAAGGAAAGATGAAGATAGATGCTCATACTGCTCTGCAGGTGGGCATTAAACCCTCCACAAATAGCACCACATTCTGTGTTGAGACTGAAAATGTGGCCTGAGGCATTAACGTTTCAAAACTAGACAAGGCTATGGTTGGTATTTGGGTAACCAAATGCAATTCACTGGATATTTGTCAACATTTTTTACAAACCTGCTTCTCATTTGTGTAGTGTTGGAGCTTAAACACCTGCTGTACTACTTGGAGACTAAAATGAAACAATGTATTGTGTTTAGTATTCATAAATATGGGTGGCTCAGTGGGTAGCAATGTCACCTGGGTTCGACCCCTTTCTGTTTGGCATTTGCATCTTCTCACTTTGCGTTTCCTCACAGACCTCAGGTTTCCTTGCACAGTCCAAAAACATACAGCCAGGTTAATTCGAGACACTGAATTGTGCTATAGGTATCTAGCCACTTGGATGTATTAACCACTGCATTGTAGTGCTGGTCCCAATATTGAGGGCATTCGGCATTAAATGTATGCCAAATCATTGATGTGGATCACGATCTGCTGTGGCGAGCCCTAACTAGAGTGACAATTAATTAGGATGTTTATTTACAATGAATTGACATTCACTTTAAACTGCTGAGTGTGCTGTTTTTTTTTTTTTTTAAATTGTACCTACCCCATACGTACAAGAACATGCATTCTTAAGATAAATGAAAGGTAATAATATTTTATTTTCTAGACAAATGGTTAAAGGAAATGTATCATTGTGCACCTAAAATTGTGAATCGTAAGCCCGCGCGATGTGCAGAGGCACTTTCAGTAAAGTAAAGAGGTGATGTGGGTTTTTATTTGTTTTTAAAGACAGTGAGAGACTCAGAAGTTTGGACAGACAAGGGAAGTTTAATTCACCACTTGGTTGCCAGTATAGAGAAGAGCCTCGATTCTTTCCTTCCTTCACTCTGGGGTGGAGAATAGTTGGTATGAGACTATTAGCTTGAAGTTTGCATGATACAGAGCAGGGACTTTTGAATTCTCTAAGGTATTTTAGGCCTGGACCATTTTTAGCTTTGTAGACGAGCATTAGTGTTTTAAACTTTTCTATTTGTTTTTACCGTTTTTATACATTATGCTTTTTCTCTACTGGTTCCAAGCCCCAGGCCTAAGAAATAAGCGAACTGACTCACTCTCTCTCTGACACATGAGCAATACCTGCATTTTTTCACCTGCCTGAGGTGGGTTCTTATGCCACTTATGTGTAAGATGAGATTTTATGTGATGTATTAAAAAATCCCAGCTCTGATGTGCTATGGCCAAATGGCACCTTGACGACCAGTGTCAGAACCAAGTTTCGAACAAAGGGTGTTTGGAATCTCAGTACTGGTGTGTGAGTGGAATACAGGTGCCAAATCACATCACTGTTCTACATAGTAAAATGATTTTCTAACCTATCTGGGTATCTTGTAATATATGGTCAAAAATATGTTTACATAGCTTGTGCAGAGCTACTAATGATATTAATAATAATATTAGTATTCAAAATGAAAAGTACGTGATTGGTGCACCCTCACTTCCCCCCTCCATCTTCTTTTATTTGTTTTCACACCCCAAATGATCTGCATTGAACTAATGATGACTTTGTACCTGACTTCCTCACATTGCAGGCCCTAACTCTTCCCCATCCCTCCCACCCCCATTACGCCGGTGAGGAAGAACAAGTTGTGTGATTAGCGAGGCAGTCAGGTTTTTCCTGGTGGTGGCCTGCTCTCCCCAGATAGGCGCATTAGCGTCACGCACAGTAGCTAATGGTGTTTATCATTAGAGGCAGAACAGGGCTGAGAGAGCGTGAAAGGTGGCTGTGCCACTCTGATGAGATTCACTCGTTTAAAGGCTCAGGTAATGGCCGAGCCCATTTTCTGTTTCCCCTCCTCGATTGCCGATTACTTGGCAGGTATCTGTAATATCTACTCCCCAAGCCACTCCAGGATAGGATTAACACCAGCATGTATATCTTAATGGTTGGTTTCTCATTCTTGGTGCCTTAATGG
>JAYDZF010000019.1:5233498-5244003 GCA_034509105.1 Microcambeva barbata | reverse complement strand
ATCTAAAAACTGAATTAAACAGGACTAACGACGCTAAACAGACTAAATCTATCTATCTATCTATCTATCTATCTATCCATCCATCTATCCATCCATCTATCCATCTATCTATCTATCTATAAAAAATAATATATATAGCAACACCTGTCCTGGGTATTCATCCATCCATCCATCCATCCATCCATCCATCCATCCAACTGGCAAGTTAGTGAATTGCTTTTGCTGTAAAATTGTAATTGGGAATTTGTAGTCTCATTACAAACGTACTAAATTATTGCAGACAAATTATATCACATCAAGGACATGCATTTAATAGAGCTAATTTAAAACCAAGAGCCCAGTGGACACACACTATTGGGATTTTTACCCTTGGCATGGATATAGATTACCATATTCATCTGACAGCTTCACTTAATAATGATAAAAGTGCTGAAATAACCCAGGACAGGTGTTGCTATATCTGTGCCCAGTGAAGAATTACAATCATTTATGCCAATTAAATAGAGATTGTTCAGGGAGAAAATGCTTGGGTTTTCACTGGTTAAAACTGGACAAAAAGCAAGAAGGAGATAGTTGTTTTACCTGAAGCTCTCCATCATAGTTTCATGTGATTGAAACCTGGCTGGAGGTTTAATTGTTTCAGCAAGTAGGTGGTTACCAGAGATTGGGAGGGTTTTGACCGGACTCATGAGTGGGCATAAGCTAGCGAGCTCAGCAGAGAGTTCAATTGTAGCATCATGTTTATAGCTTTAAAATCATTGACCTTATAAAAGACATTGTTTTATGAAATAGTGCATTGTCTTTACAGACATAAAGATAGTCAGGTTTCCACTTCAGTCATTTTGTCCATATAATGTGTGTTTGAAAACCTAGTGAGCTTTTACTTAGTGAGTGAACTCACCCAAGTGTATATATAGAATCCCAATGTTGTTTTACTTTATTACCATACTCAGATATTTTAATACCTTATTATTTGCACTTATAGACTACAAGACAAGTGGTTGGGCAGTTTGCTGGAAGCTTTGTCAGATCATACCTTGACATGCTGAACATATTTAAGTACGCATGTACCATATGTTTATTGTCTAATTAAGAAAGGAAACACCTGCCTTAATAAATCAAGCAAAAATTATGCTGTATTAATGTTCTAGACTTGACAAGGTGGGTAGACACGCAGATTTTTAGTAATTTAATGCCAATCCAAATGTCTATTGATAACTAATGCTGACCTAAACCACTTTGTCTTTAATCACTGTCTTTAATAGGTTTTCATCAAATGACTCTCAGCTACTCCCTTGAAATACCTTGAGCATTTTACTGGAAACAAGTAGCAGCTGTGGATCCTTGGTTAGGGTCCAATCAGTGCTTCTGGAGAGCAGGATAGGGCATGTAAATATGACCCCAGGAGCACAAAAGCTTTATTCTTCATAGTACCATTGATAGTTCTTTTTATACAAATAAAACATCTACATATTTTACATATAAATTGTTTTTATTACCATTTAATTGATGAGCTTATAAAAGGCTTAACAGTGATCATTAGCTTTTCAGACCCTGAGAGAGGACAAAATTCAGGCGGTAGTCTCAGCTGCATTGTTTTCTGTTGACTCCAATAAAATCTTTCTTAGACGAGTGATGGAGTGTTTAGTTTGAGGATAGCCGTGTTATTAAAGTGATCAAACGTCTCACTCTTGAAGACAAAGCCGGCATGGATGTACATTTATTGAAAACACTTGGCACATGGCCTTGCATTTGGGGTGGCAGCCAAGAAGATTGTGTGTAGGAAGAGGTGTAAGTGACGGATTCCTTTATGAGAAGAAAAAGTGCTAGCTAACAAACAACCTATTGCTCCATTTGTTAGCTAGAGCTTGACGACAAAGCTGTGAGATTTAATTTGGATCCACTGTATTATAAAAGCAGCATTTATTCCATCTCCCCCCCCATTTTAAGCATCTAGCTCACCATCACACACTTTGTAATTGTTTTCACCACCCTTAGCAACTACAACCAAATGCTTTGGAACATTTTGCCCTATTTTTCCTAGAATAATTGCTTTTAATTCTTCAAGTATAGACTCCTCGTTTAAGGCACCGCCAAAGCATCTAAGGAGGAATTTTAATAAGACACTGGATTTTATGTAAGCCAATCAACACAGATAGTCTGAACTCCCTAGGTTCAGACCAGCCATCAGCTGGGCTTCACCCTAGCCACTAGGATGCACAAACCAGTCCATTGTAGTATGGGCCTCAAGCCTGGATGTAGAGGAGGGTTGCACCAGGAAGGGCATTCGGTGTAAAAACTATTCCAGATCAATAATGCAGATCCCAATTAGGGATTTTGACACATCGCTTTAACATTTGAATTCACTTAAATTGGTTCTGGTAATTTGGCAAGTTTCCAAGGCCCTGAAGCACCAAAGCATCCACACATCATCACACCCGCACCACAACCGGATTCCTAATTTTATCCAATTGTTAAAATACCAGTAAGAATGTTGAATTCATCCAAAGCTGGTGCTGTCTGCAGAGCCCTGAACTGAAGCCTATTAAACACTGTTGAGAATATATTGCAGAATTGATCATGTGCCAGGCGTTGTTTAACATCAAACCGACCTCACAACTCTGGTTTGACCAAATGGGCAAAAACTTTTACAGAAGCCTGTGCTGATAATTGGAGGCTGGAAACTTCATATTCATGCCTAAGGTTTTGTAATCGGCCCAAAGTTTTTGGAAACCTGATCGGCTTGTTCGAAATCAAAATACTATAATATTAGTATTTATTATAACTTTTGAAACAGGCATAGTGTGCTGCATATTATAATATGTTATAATAATGCAGAAAACCTATATATAAAAAGTTTAGATTCAATGCATTAGATATTTTTTTATATTCATCTGTATTCCATTCTACTCCTGCATGTGTGTACCTCATTCTTCTAATAAGATGCAGGTCAAATTACCCTTTTTCCCATTATGCAAAAAAATGCAGACATCATTGGTTTTGTTTGATATCATATGACCATTCAGTTTCTAGAGGTTTTTACTAGAGTTCAGGTGTTGAGATTGGGATGGTCTTGATATGGTGGTCGTCTAGCCACTCTTTGATTGATCTGGCTTTATAGCTGAAGTAAACATCTTATTGTTAAATATGAGTTCAGGTGATTGTGTAATCAATCTCCAAACATGTATCAGTACATTTCCAGAACATGCTTGTGCTGGAATAAAATGGTTGCCATATAAGTACAGATGAATTTTTTAAACTTTTTTCTTTGTTCTCTATATTATTTTCATTTATATAATTAGTAAAACATATATTATTTGTCACTTTAAACTTTACATGTATTGCTTTGTATATCGAGTCCGAGCTTTGCTTTTCAGATAATTTCTTTGCAAAGTTTGAAGGTGTGACGTGTATAGATGTTTTATTACCCAGCATGCAGTTTAAGAATACCATCACAGAAGCTTCATTTAAAGTCATTGACAACGTGTTCATCATACTGATTCAGCTCTCACAAGAGCTACACTGCTTCTAATATATCGAGCAAATATAACATTATAGATAAAGATGTTAGATATATGTATAACTTTTGAAGCACTGAAGTGTTTGCATTTCTAATTTCTGCCCAACCTCAAGGTGCATGAAATGATTTCTCCCAAGAAAGTCTTTATGAACTTAGTACTCTTATTTAAGTAGCCAGTAGGTTCAAGACGTGCAATAGCCATTAATCATCTTGACTGTCTTTAGCTCTACTGAACTCAAGAAAGCAGCTTTCTTAGGAAGGAAACCGCATATGCCACTATTAATTCACTTCCCCTTCCAGCACTCATACAAATGAAGCGAGAAGTCTCGACGCCTCCCATCTTGAGCCCTGATCATAACATGTAATGGCTCGGCCAGGTGCTAGAGTGGCGCTGGCCCTGTCGGACAGGTGGCCGCGAGAAGGAGGATGGCTTGGAGCATCATTAATGAGAGCACTGCCAACTGGACTCCCATCTGCTGGCATTGCAAGTGCTCAGAGTCATTAAAAAAGCAGACTCTCACTTCCAGTCAGACGGTTATGTGTTCACAGACTGGTTATTTCCTTCAGGGCACATGGTGTAGTAGGGCTTGAGGAAAGCAAGTCTGATATTAGGGACATTACAGAGAATGTGACAGGGTTGCCTTGGCTCTGTGGTGATTTGATGTTGCGTCAAGGCTTGGTTTTGGTGTTACAGTGAACGGGCCTTCTGTTATTTAATGTATTTATGCATTTTCCACTTTTTTTCTTCCCAAAAACATATCTGACATGTCTAATAACATTTAATTGTGTCAGAACAGGCCATTTGTTGTACATATTGTTGCTCAGCTTTAGCCAAGAAGGCAGAGCCGAGATGATATGTATTTGAGAGCCAAGCTCTGATGTTCAGCTTTGGATCCAAGCTCTGGTGTAAACAAACAACAAATAGCTCAATTTTATAAAATATGATACATCACTCATCTAAGGAGAAACAAAGATTTCGAGTCTAAAAAAAGATCAATTTTACTCAAAACACAACCTTAACTAGTTAATTTTTGGTAAATTTGCTGGCAAATACCAGTTGGCAGTTAGCTGCTGGCTAAACAGTCAATATGCATGCAAAGTAAAAATAAATATTATAATTATAACTAAAAATTATGAACATAAATAAGAATGGCTGATATGAATGCAAACTCACACACGCTTGTTATAAATCATTCTTACATTAAAGCATGACAATAATCCGATACAACAAATGCATTAACGTTTCTTATCTTTCAGCTTAACTTAACTTGTAGCTTTAATGGCACGGCAAAAGATAAACATTTGTATTTCCAAGTCTCATTTCCATATTTAGGACATAGAATTTCAAAATAAAATTAGAATGAGAATACAACAGGGAAAAGTTTAGAACACAATCCACTATGGTGACCCCTAATGAGAGCAGCCGATAGTTTAATTTAGAATTGGGGCTATATTGGTACTGTATTGTTTTAAGTTCAACTGGATGCCTAAGGAAATGCTGCAACTGTACATATGGCAGTAATAAATTATATATAAAAATAATGCTAAGTGAAAAACATTTCACTTTTACCATTTGACCCTGAAGCAGTGGTATTTGGAATTCATTAAATGTCCATTGTTCCAAAAGAATCATCTATTCTTTTTGTTATGGATTCTGCTGCTGGTGTGAGTAAACTGCCATAAGGGATTAAAAGAAATAAATAGCAGTTTAGCTGGGTTTTATTTTATTTTGTCTACAAGAAGCTAAATAGTGGGGTGTTTATATTGACCTTGAGTCTGAGTCTTATATCTTGTATTGCACCATATGGATAGGCTTCCATGTCGCTCAATAATTTATTGAAGGATTGTAACCTATGACTGCAACAGGATGGTGCTCTCGAAAAAGCCTGGGTGTGAAGCTGCAATGCAATATCCTTTATAAAAGTGATAAATCTACAAATCTGTCTGTCCACTACCTGAGACAATGTTCACCTTGGTGAAGGCATTAGGTGTTTTCTGAATTTAATATGTATGAAAGCTTGGCCATACATATTTTTAAGATTGTTTTTTTTTTCAGACAGAAAGAGACCCGTGTAAATAAAATCTCGTTTAGCCTTGTTTGGTCTATAGATCTGCCGAGCAGAGACTCCATGGGCACAGGGAGTAAATTACGAGCAGGAAATTGAGTTATTGGGAATCACCCAGTCAACAGGAGGGTTAGCGAGACGTGCAGTTGCCTTGGATTTTCAGCCCTAGTTAAATGACTGAAGTGTGTTTTAACCCATGGGCCCTAGGGACAGGCAGGGAATCTGATTTCCAGTGTTGAGATGCATAACATGGACTGTTTCTTTCTCTTTTTTTCTTCTCAGTCAGCTCACTTGCATAAAAAATACAGCTCCGTGTGCAGTCTGACTCACAAATCCCACGCTGGTCAGTCTAGTCTGCTGTACATAAACTAGTTTAGTGAGCTCTTGGGACACCAGGAGCCACAAGAGCACCTCAGAAGTATTTGGAGATTTCACAAATTTTCCTCAGGGATGTGGAATTTATGCAGTGGTTCTCAACCTGGATGCCACAGCCCAACCTAATCTGGCTATTAGCATACAGCCTACATTTCATCTTTGGTGGCTGTAGATCTTGTGGAAAAAGGTCCAGATGAGAAAGACCTACCATTTAAAGATGAAGATCAACATTTTTGCTTTTATTTCCAGGCATCTCATGAAGGCTTCACCAGAATATGCAAACCACTAATTAGCAAGAAGTCCAGAAACAAGAAATTCTGGGAAAGTTATTTGAACTGATAAGAGAAAGAGTAACCATAACCAAAGGCTAAAGTTTGGAAAAATAAAGGATCTGCTCATGATTTCAGACATAGAAGCTTAACTGTGAAACACAGTGTCATGTCTTGAGCTTACATGGCTTCTTCTTATGGGTTCATTAAACTTTATTGATGATGCCACTCATGATAGCAGGAGTATAATGAACTCAGAAGTCTACAGACACTTTTTGTTTGTCGATTTAAATAAATATTAAACTAAAGTGATTGGGAGATCCTTCATCTTGCAGAAAGATAAAAACCCAAAATGCAATGCCAAAACTACAAAGGAGTTTATCAGGGGCATGAAGGGGAAGGTTTTAGATGGACCTAGTCTCTAGGCTTAATTCATGCAGGAAATGAAACTCCTTAAAACAAACATATACATGTATATCCAAGCTATGATAAAAGGGTGTGTAGGCAGAGGGGATTTTATATGAGTTGAAACCATTATAAATCTTTAAATCAGGTGGGGTGACTTATATGTAGAAAGATTAGGTTTTAATTTACCATTTTTTTGTGAAAAAAAAACTAATCTCTTAAAAATGCCAACACATTTCACTGAAGCATCTTTGTCCCTCACTGTCTCTGAGGGATTCTTTTTGAAATTGTCTCCATGTGTTAGGGGTCGGCGGCATACGCCAAGGGCACATATCAAATATGAGTGTTCACGAAGGCATGACAAAGCTAAACATCTGCTAAATGTTTCCTTAGAGGAGGGCTTGCTGGTAAACAAAGGTGTTAGAGAGAGTGTCAATCTTTTATTTGTCCTCTTTGTCTCTAGTGATGATATTTTTTTTGTATTTATTTGGCTAATAAAATAAATAAATAAAGGGATTTAGGAATTTCATCTAGGAATTATGGGTATTAGCACCACCAGTTGATTTGTGTGTGATGAAAAATCCAGTATATGCATAATCAAATAGTCTTCCAAATCATGAAGGGTTTGGTTTCTAGTATTCATGGTCTCCCCATGTAAGTGTAGGCAAATGTAGCTTAGCAGGTAAAGTACTGAATCTGTAATCAAGAGATAGCTAGTTCAAGCCCCACCGTTGTTTTTAAGCATGGCCCCTAACTATGGTAACAATTTAAAATCAAACAAAAGCTGACAACACAAAATCATTAAAAGATAATAATAACAACACAGACCCATACAGGAAAACACCAATCACATAATCACGCGCCAGAAATATTCCCTGCCACTAGAGGGTACTCTAATTGTTGCTTATCCTAATGGACATTGCTGCAAATGAAGCCAGAAGCAGACAAAGCCATACTTTAAATTATTGCAGCACAATCTGGCATCGGTCTAAAATTCATTGATTTAATTTGATATTAAACATTTATGTTTCCTACAGGAGTTCCGGTTTACATCCACAGTACAGTCATGCAGTCAAGTCCATATAAATATATTTATATAAATCATCATCTTGGTTTTTGGGTTCCAGTCCATCGAAAATACCTACAGGACAATTAAGTGTCTCCAATCATGTCTTTGGACTGTTGGAGAAAAACGGAGGAAACCCATGTGGACACAGGGAGAACATGCAAATTCCACACAGAAAAGGACCTAGATCGCCCCGTTCAGGGATCAAACCCAGGACCTTCTTGCTGTAAGGCGACAGTGCTACCTACTAAGCCACCGTTCCACCTATGTAAATCATAGCTTTAGTAAATAGGACCGATTTGACACAGCCTTAAATGTTAGGGTTCTCTGATAGTGTCAGTTTTAACTCCCAATTCTAGCTTGGCTTTATATATAATGGATGAGGCAGAAAAATTCATATTTTATGGCAATGGGACTCTGCCACCGTTGGGCCACCCTTAGTAAATGATGATCGGCTGATATTTCAGTAAATACTCAGTGTTGTGACAGTTGTCATGACTCTCCTCAAAGCACATGAAAGATTTAGAGATCAAAGTGATCTGAGGTGGAATGTAAAATATAACTTTTAATGATATTTCAGGTGTGGTATAATGTGAAATTTGATATATGTCCATACTGTAAATAAGCATTACGCAGCTGTCAGTCGGGATATCAATTAATAGCCTTTGTGTGAGGATGTTGTGTTTAGTTTCCTGTATAATGACGGCATAGTACAGCCAGTGATTGGTTGGCCCCCTGCTGTGCCGTGCGATAAGTCGATAGTTCTATCAGCCTCTCCCCTTTAATCGTGATTTGTTTATTACACATTATGAGCTGCTTATTTAAATGGGTCATTATCCAGCAAACTGTTTAACATAAAGATCTGGCTGGTAAATGATCTCATTAAGAACTCAGATTCAAGTTCTTTTGAACCCTGCATTTACAAAAGCAAGCAAGAAATAAAAGCAAGTAAAAGTAAGCACAAGTAAAAAATAAAAATAACTTGGCTGTATCAAATAGCTCACCCTAAGATTACACATAGGGTGGAACTGTTGCTAAGTGGGTAGCACTGTAGGAAGGTCCTGGATTAGATTTGCTGGTTTCCTTCGGGGGCTCTGGTTTTCTCCCATGTATGTGAGTGTCTGCTCTGGTCTGGATTGCTGCCTTTCCGAGGTGTTTCTCTGTTCCTTGTATCCATTGAAAAGATGAGGTAGGCACTAACACCCCCTGCAAATGAGCTTTAAACGTCCTCTACATTTTCTCACAATCATCTAGTCTAAAAGATGTTCAGTGAGGTTGATATCAGGGTGCTCTGCAGGCTCTTGGAGGTCCTCAACACCAATGCTCATTAAACCTTGTTTTAGGTCTTCATAGAACTAACCGCTTTGTGAATGGATAGTCATCCTGAAGCAAAAAACTGTTAGCACTAACTAAGATGGGTATAATTTGTTTTCATTTTACATAGGCTTTAGGGATGGTTAGTAGTCTCTAATGCATGTCAGTTTAACATTGCATTTCTTGTATTTACATTTAAACCATCTGTCAAAACTGTGAGCAATCAAATTTAAAAAGGCTGCACATAAAAATGCTAATGTTTTCGTTATGAGCTTCTATCCCAGGTGTGATTGTGTTGTACTTGGCAGGATCTATACTTTTCTCGTTTGATTGCAGCTCTGGCTTTGAATCGTTCAGTAACACACTGGTTGGCATTAATGTACCCGGCGTAAAAACAGCAACAAGGCTGGTGCTTTAATTTCTGCTCTCTCGAACAGTCCATTATCAAGGTGACCGAGGGCCTGCAGCCTTTATGATGTCCACTTTGCCATTGATGTGTGCTGGTCGCTGGTTTTTCGAACAGGTGGTAGATCCGAATGGAGCGGCAGGAAAAGTTAAAAGCCTGAGAATTAAAAAGGTCACAGAATCCATGGATGAGGAATAATTCGGGGCAGAATTGTCTAGAAGGTCACACTGACATGAAACAATTTGATCCAGGGGAACAGGAAGGACTAGACTGTTCTCCAGAGACCTAAATTGTCCTCTGTCTGTCAACAGCTTTTTGCATACTTATTTAGTGCCTTTTCTGCAAACTGTGCTAATGCACTAACAATTTTTTAATTCAGTAGACACTGAGAAGAAAGAAGAAAAATACACGAGGGGTTTGTGGACAGCTCATTGTAAATTCTGTTCTAAAATTCATGGACAAATAATATTTTTTTACTCATCTTTACTTATGGTGTAATAAGTTCCTTTGTCTATTTATACAAAATACCATTTTGTCTCTTTTTTAAGTGGGTGCTTTACGGTTCTGCTTTCTAGTTTCTTCTTTACCGTGTGTTTGGGGCACAGCAGTGGTGTAGAAAAAACTGTTTTGTACATTGTACTTAGCTAGCTCACCAGCGCAGAGATTCTAAACTCTTTGGTGTGCCGGCAGCAGACGTGTATCTGCTTAGGCATGATGACCGGCCTATGTGTGTGGGGTCTTTGGAATGCTGTGTAAAGACCCCGATTGGCAAATAGGGAAAAGACCTCCAAGCTGTGCATGGGTTAGAGGAGGTGTTAACAACAATTCACCCGCCCCGACAGCAATCAGGGATCAACCATGAGTGGACGACAAACAAAATAAATTATAAATAAGTAAACTCTTATGTGTTTTAGGTCAGAATGAGCCTCATACAGAATTCCTTTGGGTCCAGACACCCCAAGTGTGTATGTTTTCTCTATTTCCAAAATCCTGTTTAGGAGGGAATCAAAGTGTCTAACTGACAAACTAGCCTGGTGTACAATGTTCTAAAGAAGGAGTGAATCCAATTTAAACTTAAATTAAC
>JAYDZF010000019.1:5062623-5079181 GCA_034509105.1 Microcambeva barbata | reverse complement strand
GTTGGTTTTCTTTTCAGCTAAAAACACTTTAAAGATCTCTGTAACATTACTACACCACTTACCACAGACTCGAATCACTGTACCCATGTCACACACGGTCCGCAAATCCTGAAACGCAAATTTGGAGTTCGCTGAATACACATGTAAATAGGAATATAATTATATTTTGATTCTTGTATAAAGTTTACTTAACTTATTTCAACAGGTCTCTTTACCCAGGTCTGGAGGGAAGGTTCATACTGGAAAGCATTTCCCCACAAGTCATGAATTGCCTAAAAGAAGCAGCCAAAAGCAGAGGTAAATGCACAAACGATAAATGCACTTTTTTTCCCCCCAGTCGTGTTGAGATTGCACACGATACAAAAAGTGTATCGGAAAAGAAATTATATACAGTATGTGATTTAGGATGCAGCCGCATTGTATTTTTAGTTTTAAATAAATAATTTGCTATATGCTATGATGTGTTATTACATGCCAAACACAGCACCTTATGTATCTACATGTTTCCTGTTATTTTTTTTATTTATGATTCTTAACACATCTTGCAATAAATTGAATGTAGTGGTTCTTTGGTTGCTGTTGACATGGACATGATGCATATAAGCTATTTTATTTACAATACTCAGTAATAACTCAAAATTGATTGTTTTTTTTCCATCTTGATCCTGCTTATGAATGTAATTTTCAGCTCAGCAGTATTTTTGGGGTTGTTCGGGTAAGTACTGTGTGTTATGTCAGTTGTATGGAGATGATACAGTTTTAATTACTCACATTTATGGTAATCTAATTTGTCCTTAAATTATTTACTGGTCATGTGTTAGGGTAGTGTAGAAGAACTAACCAATTGAAGCCATAAAATACCAGTATCGTTATGCATGGCAAAAGGTAAAGAAAAGCAACAGACTGAATGACTGTAGGGTGAGTGTTAAGTGTTAAATGTTTACAGCATGGAAAGTTATGTGTGAAATTTCTCTTTGTACTTGGTGTTACATTGTGGATGTGCCCTTCTGATGCTACCAATATCCACAAGTTTTGCATGTTTTGTTTCAGCATTTTGTGAAGTGTACTTAAAATGTTTTACATTTACCAGACAAAACATTTGGACCAAACCCCATCTTCCATAATTTGCATGTTATTGTTAAAATTATATTAAATGTGTAATAGTAATATGGACGTCAAAAGTAGCAGTTATAAGCATAAAGACATGAGTGATTAAAAAAAAGAAATTGTTCTGGCTCGTCATCTGTGTTGAGATATGTCCAAAATAGCATATGTCCAAGACTCATTAATGCGAGAATAGAAGACGTTTATTACGTCTATATGGGTCAACATAATTCCTATTGTAGCTTGAATTGGAGATACTTTTAATACTAGTGAACAGTAGAATTTCATATTGCGTCAAAGCGTATCTATGAAGCTTTGTAGTCACATGTTCACGCTTACTCATCTCTATGAAACACAAAGGCATTTAAATGCATCATAGGACAAACTGGCAGAACTTTATGTGGATGTTTTTACATATGTGGCCAGCCAGACACATGTGCAGTACTAACCCACAATAGAAATGGCACCAGAATGCCCAGTATGATACTTCTGCAACTTGAAACAAATGCTGACGTTGTCTTGCCAAGACTATAATGAATAATTTCTTCAAATGTTTTGTGAAGTGTCTCATCAGGTCAGGACTGTGCTGGCAGCAGCTTTGGCAGATGGTCCTAATGTTTTGGCTTATTTGTATATAACATGGTATCACACAAAATATAGGAAGCATTATATTTAACTTTTTCTTTATTATTATTACTAAGAACAGGTAATTTTACAAAATCCAATCACACCATTCTTGATTGTACCCCAAAACATCTGTTAATTTGCTAATAATTCAATAAACCAGTTATTGATCCAAGTCTTTTGGGTTTAGAGTTAATAAAATTATAATTTAATAAGTCTGTTTTTTATGTTCTACTTGTCTCATTTGGCTTTTTGTATTGACGAAATTAGAAGCTGTGGAATATATATCTTGATTATGATGATACAAATCTGAGCAAAGTTGTGTCAATTCATTATATTTTTGAACAAAAAAAAACAGTGTGTTTATTTAGGGTGTGTTTGTCAATTGTATTCTTCTGTCAGGGAAGAATCATACTAAACATGGCAGCTACATTATCAGTGGTATAAAATGAATTCAGTATATTAGTTTATTACACCTGTACTTTTTTCTACTTAGCATAAAAGGACGACTGTAATTAGGCTAATGTAAAGTCAATAATCTTTAAGTGTAAGCCATTGTTACATGCTTCCTCTATTTTTAAACATAATTACAGACATAATATTGTGAGAGTGCTTATTGCTGTGACTGCTAAACCAGTAATGGTGATTTCATTAACATGACTGACTGTCTTTATCATTCTCAGCATGACGGAATAAGCCATTTCTTGGATTGAAAAAAAATGTTTTATACAAACATTAATTTATTTGCTTATTTTATTTTCTAGGAAGACCATGCACTCAGGTACAAGTTTTAACTCCAGAGAGATCAGCTCGGCTTCTTAAAGAAATTCTTACCACAACCTGGACCTCTAGAGACTTTTCTGTGCAGTGGTACCCTGGTGATCAGGAAAGAAAGCACCCCTCAATATCTTGGCTCAGAGTGGTTTGGAAACATCTCTACATTAATTTTGCAGAAAACCTCAGTACCTTTGAAGACATGCCTTTAATACCAAATGTGCCACTAGATGACAGTATTGACTCTTTGGAGCTCCTGCGCTTGAAGACTCCCTCTTCCATCATTATTATGAATGAAGAAGAAGGTCCTCTCTCTGAGATCCTTCCCGAAGTCATAAAGAAAATTGGAGGAGTTGTCTTAAAAACCTTGGATCCATGCTTGCAACACCCACTTCTGAAAAATTACATCCATCCCTTATCCCCAAGCACTTTACTCCAAATCATGGACAAGACTTCATCTCAGAGACTGGCAAGTCAAGTCTCATCCCTTTCTGTAAAACAAAAAGATGTCCTCAGAAGCTTTTTAGCTGGTCTTACAGATGTTACTGAAAAGGAGAGACGTATACTTCATGACCTCCCTATATTTCTAAAAGTTGGGCAATATTCAGAGAAAGAAACCCCCTTCTATACTGGTTTAAAAGGGGCCAGAGCCTTGCACCATACTGCTAAATATCCCCCAGATGTAAAATTATCTATAAATGTAGTTGACTGTAGTGATGAAGCAACAATTCGGATTATCAGCATGTTAAATGTGGAACAGATTACAAGCACTGAATGTCTGAAGGTCATT
Source organism: Microcambeva barbata (assembly GCA_034509105.1). Lineage (NCBI taxonomy): Eukaryota > Metazoa > Chordata > Actinopteri > Siluriformes > Trichomycteridae > Microcambeva > Microcambeva barbata. Next base: position 5,075,889 of record JAYDZF010000019.1, on the reverse strand, counting down.
GTTCAGGATATTGAAAAAGGCTTTTACACCAAAGAAGAAATAGCCACCATCATGCTATGGACCCTTACTCATCTGTCATTTCTTAAGAATGAAAACAAAGCAGTTATCACTTGGCTTTCTCCGCTAAAGTTCATCAGTACCTTATCTGGAAAGCCTCTTGCAGCTACAGACTTTTTTGATCCTGAGTTGGAGATCCTGCAGAATCTGTTTTACATGGAAGAAAAAACAAGATTTCCACCAAACATGTACACATCATCCCCTGATATTCTTTATTCTCTGAGACAATTAGGGCTGAAGAATGAGGTTCAGCTTACTGAGAAAGATGTTCTTCAGATTGCTCAAAAAATTGAGGAGTTACAAGCGAGTGCCAAGCCAGATTGGGAGTTGGTTCTGAAAAAGGCAAAAACTCTTCTCACTGTCCTGAACAAACAAACTAAATTAGTTAAGTCATCAGACATTCAGACATCCCTCCAGAAAATAAAATGGGTGCCTGTCTGCAAGGACAGACCATTAAATTATCCACAGTCTCTTGTCTGGAAAGGAGACACTTGCAATATTTCCTCTCTCTTTGAAATGTGCAGTATATCCCATGCAGTGCTTGTTGGTTCTTCAGTATCTCTGGTGGAACGGACCTCTTCTGGCATGAGAAAAGCACTAAAGTTATCAATGGAGCCCCAAATTGACAAAGTTCTTCAGCATTTGAAAGCTGTAAATGACTGGCACAGATCCCAAGTATTTACCACAGAAGACTGGTATCAGTTCCAGCAGATGCTTTTTGAGATTTATGACTTCATGCAAGCTCACCTAGAGAATGCAAGTGAAACATTTAAGTCTCTGCAGTTTGACTGGGTTTGGACTGGAAAGAACTTTGCCGCTCCTGGCACTATTGTTCTCAAGCCTATACCAGACCTTGATCTACAGCCTTTCCTGTACTCACTGCCAAAGACTATTGCAAAGTTTAACAAACTTTTTAAATCATGTGGTTCTGTTGAGGAGGTACTCTCAGACCATGTATTTGCAGTGGTTAAAACAATTAAGGACAGAAGTGAACAGGAAATGGTTACTGAGGAAAGCAAACATAATCTTCTGCTTTTGATAAACATCTTACGATGGCTGTACAACAATCAGATATCAGTTGATACTGACATGCAAGTGCCCATTTTTTGCTCAAAAGATCTAAGCAAATTGATTATGAAACCAATTTTTGAATGCACCTACTGTGACATTAAGGTGGATGATTTGAATGACCTACTTGAAGACACATCAGAACCCATTATCCTCATACATGATGACATTCCTATGAAAACTGCAGAGTGGTTACGGGTTCCATGTCTGAGCACAAGACTCATAAATCCAGAGAACCTTGGCTTCGAACAGTCAGGTCAGAGGGAACCACTAACAGTGAGAATAAAAAATATTCTCGAGGAATACCCATCAGTCTCAGATATCTTTAAAGAGCTCCTACAAAATGCTGATGATGCAAGTGCTACTGAATGCAGTTTCATGATTGACATGAGGAAAAATGTTGATATACGAGAAAACTTGCTAGACCCAGGAATGATCGTCTGTCATGGTCCTGCTTTGTGGTCATTCAACAATTCCGTTTTTTCGGACACAGACTTTCTTAATATCACAAGACTTGGTGGATCCATAAAAAGATGCGAAGCAGACAAAGTAGGGAAATTTGGCCTAGGATTTAACTCTGTTTATCATGTGACGGACATACCTATAATTATCAGTAGAGAATTTATGATCATGTTTGATCCAAACATTAATCACATTAGCAAACATATCAGAGACAAATCAAACCCAGGCATCAAAATCAACTGGAGTAAACAACAGAAAAGACTGAGAAAGTTTCCAAATCAGTTTAAACCTTTTATTAACATTTTTAACTGTCAGCTTCCTTTGTCCCAGGAGTCCCCCTACAAATATGATGGAACACTGTTTAGGCTCCCTTTTCGCACAGAGCATGAAGCAGCATTAAGTGAAATTAGCAGTGTCTATTACAATACCACTGACATATACTCTCTAGTTGATGAGTTTAGCCTCTGTGGCCACCGGCTGATTCTGTTCACACAGCATGTTGGCACAATGGTCCTGAAGTACTTAAAATCTGAGGAGCCGAATCCTGCTGCGGCACAAGACGTAGTGACAATAAACAAGAGTGTCTGGTCTTCTAAGGCGACATTTGGTCCCCTTAGTATTCTGAAGTCGGCAGCCAAAGTGATGAAAAAAGTGGCAACCACCAACAAAGTGCCATCTGATATTCCAAAGTCTGGATGCATTATAAGAATTGTTGTGGAAGAATTTCATAATGTGTTTCGACGTATTCTTGATCTACAGTCGCCCCTGTTCAGAGGTTCTGAAGAGGATCCATCCTCATATTTCGAGATGGCAAATAAAGGCTCAACACCAAAGAGGCTTAATGACGAAATGCCTCAAAAGGGTGTGGAAAACACAAACTGGCTAATTTCTTCATGTATGGATGCTACGGAAGCTTTAAAGTTCTCTCTGAGTGAGAGTGGAAAGCGACTTGGACTGGTGCCATGTGGGGGTGTAGCAGTTCTGATTTCTGAGGAAGATAACCGAAAATGGACAATGAAGATGAATGCTAACCCAATCGGAGAGGTGTTCTGTTATCTCCCTCTCAGAATAAAAACTGGACTGCCTGTGCACATAAATGGGTGCTTTGCAGTTACATCGAACCGGAAAGAGATTTGGAAAACTGATACAAAAGGACAGTGGAACTCTCTTTTTATGAGACATGTGATTGTCCAGGCATATTTGGGTGCACTAAATATGCTGCGAAACATGTCAGAAAATGGGGAACTCTTAAACTACAGCTATTATGCAGCTTGGCCTGACCCTGGAACCGTACATGATGATTTTAATTTGATTTGCCAAGGGGTGTACCAGGAAATTGCCAAAGGTAATGATGATGACAAAGCAAAATTCTTCTCAGATGGAAAGTCATGGGTGTCTATCAAGTATGTCCGTTTCCTGGATGACTCATTACTTAGCAAAACTGATGTTGGGCCAGCTGCCTTCAAAATCTTTATGAAATACCTGAAGATGTGTGGCTCCCAAAATCTATGTGCTGTTGAGTTACCAGACTGGGTCAAGGAAGGTTTTGATGATGCTGGCTGTAAGGGGACGCTGATGGAGAACACACTGACAGAGACACAGTTCTTCTCTGATGTATTTTTCCCCCATATACAAGACATTGACAGAGAACTTCGTGATCCCCTGATGCATTATGTCCTAAATGAAAAGGTGGATGACTTTGCCTCTATACTTAGAGAGACTCCTTGTATTCCATGCTCAGGGCCCTCACAGTGCCTTGTTTTGCCATCACGACTGATTCATCCAGAAGGAAGAGTTGCTAAATTGTACACTAGCAAGGATGGACGGTTCCCAGAAGGCAGTTTGAAAGACTATTTGAATCCAGTTTGCTTAGTAAAGTTAGTACAGCTGGGAATGGTAAAGGATGATCTTTCATGGGAAGACATGACTGAACGAGCTGAATCAGTTTTGGCTCTGAACGAAGCTGACCACATAGCTGCATGCCACAGGAGCAGCATACTGCTTACTTTAATTGATGAAAAACTCAAAATGAGAGACCCAAGAGCAGATGAATTTGTCGAAAAATTACAAGCTATTAATTTCCTTCCATTTTTGACAAAGCCTGCTGGATTTTCACTGCCTTGGTATGGGAATAATTTCCAGCAAACAACAATGTTTTCTACAAAAGACCTTTTTACAACAGACCATCAGGACACTGTGTGCTTGATGAAGCCAATCCTTAACGAGAACTCCCCATCTTTCAGAGGGTGTGGTCCCATCTCATTGGCTGTAAAAGACTTTCTTGGACTCATAAAAAAGCCATCCGTTAAGTTAGTCATCAGTCAACTTAACGAACTCTCAAAATCATTTGATGGTGTTACTCTATATCAGGAGAACATAACAAATGCTTGCTACAAATACCTGTATGAAGAAATGATGCAGTCCAAAACAGCAAAGGAGGAAATAAGGGATGAACTTAAAACATTCTGCTCAATTCTAGTGGAAAACACATATGTGAATCCGTCAAAGGTGGCTTTTTACCTTAATTTTGATGCTGCTCCATATCTTTATCAACTTCCTAACAAGTACAGAAACAGTTGTCGAGAGCTCTTTGAAAATGTTGGGGTTCAGCCACACTTTACTGTTGAAAATTTCTTGACAGTTTTAGAACAGATTCAAAATGAATGTGAAAGATGCCTATCTGAGGACAGCTTTCAACTTTGTCGGAGAATAATTAGTGAAGGAATTTGGAGCCTAATTAGAGATAAAAATCAAGAGTTCTGCCAGAGTAACTATGGACATATACTTTTGCCTGATAGCCATCTTACTTTACAGCCAGCCAAGTTACTGTGCTACAATGACTGTCCTTGGATTAAGGTCCGAGATACAACTGTAAAGTATTGCCATGGAGATATCCCCAGAGAGGTGGCTGTAAAATTAGGTGCAGTTCCAAAACGTCACAAAGCTTTGGAAAGATATGCTTCCAATGTCTGTTTTACAACTCTTGGAAGTGAGTTTGGACAAAAGGAGAAACTCACTAGCAGAATAAAGAGCATCCTTAATGCTTATCCATCAGAGAAGGAAATGCTGAAAGAATTGCTTCAAAATGCAGATGATGCCAAAGCAACAGAGATATGCTTTGTGTTTGATCCCAGAACCCATCCAACTGACAGGATATTTGATGACAAATGGGTGCCCATGCAAGGTCCATCTCTGTGTGTCTACAACAACCAACCATTCACAGAAGACGATATCAGAGGTATCCAGAATCTTGGTAGAGGTACAAAAGAAGCAAATCCTGGAAAAACTGGCCAGTATGGTATTGGATTCAACTCAGTATATCACATCACTGACTGTCCATCTTTCATCTCAAATAATGACATCCTTTGTATTTTTGATCCACATGCACTTTTTGCTCCTGGGGCAACAACTGTCAGTCCTGGAAGAATGTTCAGAGATTTGGATTCTGACTTTAGGTCACAATTTTCGGATGTTCTTAACTTGTATCTGGGAAAACATTTTAAATTGGAACGCAGCACCATGTTTCGCTTTCCTATACGCACTGCAGAAATGTCCAAAATTTCAGAGATCAGCTCGATACCTGCTTCAGAGAGAATGATACAGAATCTCATAGACAAGTTGCGAACAGATGGTGCAGAACTACTTATGTTTTTGAACCACATGGAAAAAATGTCAATATGTGAAATTGAAGTTGGCACAGGAAAACTAATAACACATTATTCTGTCACTGCAAAAATCACAGATGGTGATCGATTAAAACGTAAGCAGTTTCATGCCAGTGTGGTGGACAGTGTGACAAAGAAAAAGCAGCTGACCCTAATCCCTGTGCAACAAATTACATACACAATGGTCATTGAAGACTCTGACTCAAACTCTACAACCTGGCTTGTCTGCAACAGATCTGGGTTCTCTGAAATAGAAAGGGTCTCCAAGAGTGTCATTTCAGCCCACAAAAATGAGGACATTACGCTCTTTCCCCGAGGTGGTGTTGCAGCTTGCCTTAGCCATAACTACAAAAAGGCTCATCGGGCCTTTTGCTTTCTCCCTCTTTCTCTAGAGACAGGCTTGCCTTTTCATGTAAATGGCCACTTTGCCTTAGACTCTGCCAGAAGAAATCTGTGGAGAGACGACAATGGAGTTGGCGTAAGGAGTGACTGGAACAATAATCTAATGACAGCACTGATAGCTCCTGCTTATGTAGAGCTGCTTATTCAGCTCAAACGTCATCTCTTCCCTGGGCATGATCCTACAGTAACAATTCTAAATGGATCATCAATCCATGTGGTCAAAGACATGTTGAAAAAGTTCTTGTTTTTCTTCCCTGTAAACAGACTTGACATTCAACCGGATTGGTACTGTTTAGTGAAGGCGATTTATTTCTGCATTCATGCAGACCTAAAAAGACTCCTCCCAGTTGTTCGAACACCACACTTGGACAACTCGGATTTACACTCAGCAATATTCATTTCTTGGGTGAACACATCCACTTCCACTAAAGGCAGAGCATTTTTTGACAACTTGCTGCAAGATGAGTTGCAGCACCTGAAAAACACTGAGTATAATATCTCCACTAGAAAATCTGTGGCAGACAATGTCTATAGGCTGAAGTCCATGCTTCTGGATATAGGCTTCAATTTAGTCCACAATTGTGATGAGACAGCCAGCCTGTACCTCTGCTTGACAGATGCAGGTATTCCAGTTAGCTATGTGACACCAGAGGATGTACGAAACTTCCTACTGACCTTTTCATCCCCCGATACGTCTTGCCAAGTCGGTAAACTACCCTGTCGACTGCAACAGTCCAACTTTAAGCTCTTTCACAGTTTAAAATTACTTGTGGACTACTGCTTCAAAGACATTGAGGAGGATGATATCAAAATAGAGGGTCTGCCATTGCTTTTAACAATGGACAACATTTTGCAAGTGTTTGACTCGAAACGGCCCAAATTCCTAACAAGTCATCATGAACTCACCCCCTCCAGGTCAGAGCTGTTTATTAATACCCTGTTCTCAAGATATAGCAACATTCTTTTTAAAGCAGGTGTGGCAAAGGTCTTTGACATAAGCAGCTTTGCTGAATTATTGTCATCAGTCCTACCTCGGGAGTACAGAACCAGGATACCTGTGAAATGGAGGGACAACTATGCCAGTGACTCATGGCTTAAAAGTACATGGCACTTTATCAATGAAAACATCGGCATCAAAGAGGAACAGACTGAAGCCAAGTCAAAATTTGAGACAGTTGTGGACATCCTTAAAGACTGGGCTCTAATACCTGTTATGAAATTTATGGTGTCAAGCAGCAAGTTAATTGTACCAGAATATGAGGCGCTGTTACCTTTCAGCCTCATGTATGCGGCAATTTTCCCCAATGGACAGAACGAAAAGGTTTTCCATACTCTGATGAAATCAGGATGCTTACAGGTCACAGTGAGCAAAATATGTGCAAAAGAGAATCCTATCTTGCCACTTTTAGCACAGTACACTGCAAATGTAGACAATCCCTCGAGCATTCTTAAGGCTCTTGAGTACATGATCCAGACGTCAGCTTTCAAAACCGGAAACCTAACAGACAAGGACTTTGAAGCATTGTTGTTGTACTTCAGCTCTAATTTGATGAATCTGGGCATAGATGATGTGCAACGTCTGAAACTGATCCCATGTTACAAAGCTGTCAGTGGCCAGCATGTTAGCATTGTAAACTTTGGAGCTTGTTATGTTCTTACCAAAAGCATTCCATCAATTGACATGGAAAAGTGGGCACACACTACATCATCAACCTTTCTAATGGACAATCCACAGCTTAAAGAGCTCTACACATTTCTTGGGTGCATTCCAATTGATGATTTAGAAGTTTACCTTAAACACCTACTTCCAAAATTTGACCTTCTATCACGTGAAGCCAAAATCCATCACCTTATCTATTTAAAAGAAAGGCTGTTGGCAATGGATGAGCCATGTTGCATTAAAGATCATCTCTATGAAAAGTTGGAAAGCCTATCATTCATTCAAGACTCAACAAGCAGACTGAAACCTGCCAAGGCCTTCTTTGATCATACAGTTAAAGTATTTGAAATGATGCTTTCACCAGAGTCGTTCATCCCCTCTGAATTTTTCAGAAAAATTGAACAAGTATCAAAACCAAAAAATGGAACCTCATTACTGCCATTGTGGATTACATTTCTACGCAAGATAGGCTTGAAACATGTTGTGTCTCAGCAACAAGTGCTACAGTTTGCAAGAGAAGTAAGCAACAAGTCACAGACAGACAACTGGTCTAAGGTCAAAATTCAGACCATTGTTGATGTGCTCCTGAATCACATTTTTGATGAAAGAACAGATCTGTTTGAGGGAACATTCCTCAAAGAACTCGCAATGGTATCCTTTCTGTCTCCAGAGAGTGCACCAGCAGAACTTGTCCGCCTTCACCCTCAGCACAAACAAGTAAATGGCAATCTTCCTCTTATTCGTTTCAGTGGGTCTCAAGTAAATCCAAAATTCAAACAAACAGATATCATGCAATTACTTTGGACATCTTGTCCTATCCTACCTGAGAAGGCCACTCCAACTAGCATAAAAGACCAAGTGGGGAGCACACTAGCAAGCCAAGAGCAGCTTGAACAAGTTTTAACTTTGTTAAATGTCAATTTAGAGCCACCTTTGGAAAAGGTCATTAGTAACTGCAAAAACATCTGCAACATCTCAAACATTGATGATGACACTGTGAAGACAAGGAACAAAGTTTTGAGAAGGACTTATGAATTTCTTAATGCAGATAAACGTGATTTCCGTTATCAGTTACGAGGGGTTGCTTTTGTGATGGTTGAAGAGGGCTGGAAACTTTTGAAACCAGAGGAAGTTGTGATAAATCTTGATAACGAGTCAGATTTCAAGCCCTATCTATACAAACTTCCACTTGAACTTGGCACCTTCCACCAGCTGTTTAAAGTACTGGGGACTGAGGATGTTGTGTCAACAAAACAATATGTTGAAGTTTTATGTCGTATATACAGAAGCTCCGAAGGCAAGCAGCTTGACCCGAATGAAATGAGGACAGTAAAAAGAGCTGTTTCTGGACTTTTCAAAAGCCTCCAGAATGAACCTGTACAAATCCGAAAAGATCTAGAAAGCCTCCGAGATTTAACCTTTTATCTACCTAGTAATGATGGTCGACTTGCCAAGTCAAACAGTTTAGTATTTGATGATGCACCACATTACAAAAGCAGAATCCAGGGCATTGTTGGAGTCCAAATGCTTGTTGATATGAGCCAGTGCTACCTCGGAAAAGATCATGCTTTTCACACTAAGCTTATTATGTTGCTCCCTCAGAAATTAAGGCCCAGACTTTTGAGTGGTATCTTAGAAGAACAACTTGATGAAGAGTCCCAAAAAATGTGCCAGTTCGGAGCACTATGCTCGCTTCAGGGTCGACTACAGCTGTTACTCTCCTCTGAGCAGTTTATCACCGGCTTAATACGAATAATGAAGCATGAGAATGACAATGCATATATAGTCAATGAGGAAAAAGCTATACGACTGTGTAAAGCTCTTTGTGAAGGCCTGAAGGTGTCATGTTTTGAGAAGCTGCAGACAACATTGCGAGTTAAAGGCTGCAGTCCTATTCCACACAGCCGCAGTGAAACTCTGGCCTTTCTAAAACGATATGGCACATCAGTGATTCACCTTTACATTCAGCATTCAGATAGCAAGGATATTAATTTTCTCCTTGCTTTAGCAATGACCATCAAGTCTGCAACAGACAATCTAATTTCGGACACATCCTTTCTAATTGCTATGCTAGGATGCAATGACATATACAGAATTACTGAAAAGTTGGACAATCTTGGTGTCAAGTATGACTCAAGCGAGCCATCAAAGCTTGAACTACCCCTTCCTGGGACACCAATACCTGCTGAGATACACCATTTACTATTAATGGACCCCTTAAATGTATTTTATCCTGGTGAATATGTGGGCTACTTAGTTGACTCTGAAGGAGGAGACATTTTAGGGTCCTATCAGCCCACTTACACATATGCCATAATTGTTCAAGAAGTAGAAAGAGAAGAGGATGACAACCCAGGATTTCTTGGTAAATACTTTCAAATTGATATTGGGTATAGTGAATACAAAATTGTTAGCTCTCTTGATCTATACAAATTCTCCAGACAAGATGACAACACTCACATTCGAGACGACACACCAACAACACCAACAAGCCAATCAGACAGTCATCCTCTTGGTCCCAAAATGGTGCCACCTATTTTTCCTGGCAAAGAAAATCACAAAGCTCCTCCGAAAAAAGCATCTCCAAAAAAGATTAAGCTAAACGCTCTACCTGAAATTCTAAAGGAACTTACTTTGGTCATAGAGCAGGCTTGGAAACTACCTGAAACTGAAAGGAAGAAGATAATTAGAAGGTTGTATCTCAAGTGGCATCCAGACAAAAATGCTGAAAACCTTGATATTGCTACTGAGGTCTTTAAGCACTTACAGACAGAGATCAGCAGGATGGAGAAGCAAGCACAATCCACAGACAGAACTTCAAGAAGAACATATCCTACATCCTCCACCCGCTTTCAGTCTGACAAGTTCTCTTTTCAAAGATTTTACACATCATGGAACCAAGAAGCAACAAGCCATAAATCTGAAAGACAGCAGTTTCAAGAGCATTTTGCAGGATATGGAAAAACATCACATTCCAGTCGTTTTTTTGTTCCACCATCTTTTAAATCTGTTGGCAACCCTATGGAAGCTCGAAGATGGCTAAGGCAAGCAAGAGCAAATTTTTCAGCTGCAAGGAATGACCTACATAAAAATGCTAATGAATGGGTGTGCTTTAAATGCTATCTGGCCACCAAGTTAGCATTAATTGCTGCAGACTATGCAGTCAGAGGAAAATCGGACAAAGATGTAAAACCTTCTGCATTGGCTCAGAAGGTAGAAGAGTACAATGCTCAACTTACTGGACTGGCTAAGGATGTCAGTATTTTGGAAGGTTATGGAGTTGATAGCCTAAGAACCAGATATCCTGACCTCTTGCCATTTCCTCAGATTCCTAATGATAGGTACACTTCAGAAGTGGCACTGCGGGTCATGGAATGTACAGCTCGAATAATTATCAAACTAGAGGGCTTTGTACAGCAAAAAATGATTTAAAAGAAAATCTTTACATCATGAAAATGTAAGATTACATTGGGGAAATGTGTGTATGTAATAGCACTTGTATTTTATGCAAAAGTGTAAATTTGATTGGCAGCTTTTGCATAGCACCATCAGTGATTGTGTACATCCAAAAATATGCGTCTCAAGCCTGAAACGATTGAATCACTGTAACTTTGTGTCTTTGACATGCAACTGTATATAATGCCAAATACATAGCAATATGTTGGTTTTCTCTGTTCATCATAACAATTATGCTGCTTTTTTACTAATTTTTTATAGACAAGTATTTTTGACAGTCATATAGTTGACAACTGTAATTTGCATGTGTTTCCACCACATCTTTGAATAAGGCGCATTTGAGTGAACGCTGATATTTGTTAGAATACCCTGAAACACTGAAGATGTCATGCCTGATTTCTCTGTATACTCTGGGACTTCATATCTAAGTTAATGTTTTAGTCTTTGTGTTTTTATTCGAAAAAGAAATCAATACTGTGCATAGAAATAGAAGAATATTCTGTACAGACGACACGTTTCAGGTAGAGCTACTGTACAACATGGCTAATATCTGCATTATGCTTTTAAATGCATTGTGTTTACATTGTGAATACATCATTAGATGAAGTCACCATTTTCAGAGTAGATATTTATCTACATTTTTACTATATGACCATGTCTTGCTTTGATTCAATATCCATTGTGACACTACTGTCAATATGAAATAAAATTACTAGTAAATCTTGAATTATTATTTCAATGTAAAACATGCTTTGTACCTCATCAATGAATGTATTTGGGATGTACTTACCTTACTTGTGTGTGAAACCTGTTATTGAAAAAAACATACTTATATGGTGCTCAAGTGTGATGCATTGGTAAACCACCAACCCAATTATTAACGGTATTAATCTTAAGCAGTCTAAACCATAAGCCTCCTAAAACTGTTGGCATATATGAGGCAGACTCTGTTGCACAACATGGCCAAGAAAGTGTGGCTTTACACAAAGCATTGCCATTATGGTTCATAAATCCTGGTGCTTTTCAATACGCCTGACAAATGTATGAGAAAAAAATATTACTTTCAAACTTGGTTTTTGCCAATAGCGCTAGCTTGCTAAACCTTAACATCCTGCGCCCAAACCTGAATGTACCCCAGGAATTGCAGTTTCCGTGAATTGCCATCTTCAGTTCCACCTTAAACACACACACAACCTAATGGAAATGGCTTAAGAATCATCATATTTAGCCTAATTTACACTTCTAGTTTGTTAGCAATCAATACTGTTTTAGTTTAGTTTTAGTGTGTTGCTTAAATGTATTCATGATGTGTGTGTTGCTAATGAAAACTAGTTTTTTAAACTTACAAATTCCTAATATACTCTCAATATTGTGTACTGCAAACATCCAGTACTGTGACCTTGGCAATAAGCACTTACTTGATGCAAGTTTTCTTTTGTTCCCTTCTGCACTGTGCTGTTGTCTGTAGGCCAGTAGTCTATTCTATGTGAAAAACAACTAATAAGGGCATGTCCAATGTTCAGTTCATTCTTTTAATCCCTTATCCTAATTAGGGTCGGGGAAAGGTGCTGGAGCCTATCTCAGCTCTTCAATTGGCGCAAGGCACAAGGTAACACACTGGATGGGGCACCAATCCATCGCAGGTAGCTACAGGACAATTCAGTGTCTCCAGGCAACCTAGTAGCATGTCTTTGGACTATGGGAGGAAACCGGAGTACCCGGAAGAAACCCTCATGGACATGGGGAGAACATGCACAGAAACAGAACTTCCCCCACCTGGGGATCGAACCCAGGACCTAAGTCTGAGGCGACAGTGCCTCCGCTATAAATGTTTTCTTTAAAATAAAAGGCTCTTGCTAACATTTGTATTTCATGATTTTTGTGTGTTTGTTTATGAACAACTCTGTATAATATAATTAAACACTGGATAGACTTCTTGGACAATTTGGGTTTTTTTTTCCCTTGGGGCATACAGTAGTGAATAGCAAATTTATATGTATATTTGTACACACCCTCACAAACACAAAATTGACATGTATTATGAGAGATATAGTTGTATCGGAAGGGAATAAAACCATTCATAGGAAACAATATAAACGGCTAATATGTTGTATTCTGATCCAAGAACACAAAATTCAGACAGGGGCTTCCACAATAAATTTCTCGTTGTAGAGATGTACTCAGAGGTGTGGCATGTTACTCAAAGGCAGAGTTCAAATGTTATGTTTACAGGCTGGGACAAAAATGGCCAAAGCACAACTAATATACAGTAGAGGACATGAATATTTAAAAATCCAGAAAACTACATTGTATAACATCTAAATTGAATTGCATTTTGCAGAGATAAGTATTTAATCCCTCTAGTAAACATGACTTAACGCTTGGTGGCAAAACCCTTGTTGGCAAGCACAGCAGTCAGTCGATTTTTGTAGTTGATGATGAGGTTTGTGCACATGTCAGGAGGAATTTTGGTCCACTTCTCTTTGCAGATCATCT
>JAYDZF010000019.1:5034738-5058767 GCA_034509105.1 Microcambeva barbata | reverse complement strand
GCTGAAAAGTTCTTTGTTCTCTCTTTGACTCTTGTCAATCATTTTCAGCCACAGTGATTTGGGCAAACTGAGAGAGGAACGCTTGATCAAGCCAACTTTTGTCAACAATTGTTTATTAAAGCTTTTATATTTTGCTCTAGCATAATGGTGGTTTTTCTATTCATGTTTTAAGATCCCGACATTACAAACATTTCCAAAGTCAAGAAGAGTGTAGTCTGTTCCAATGAAGACCATCTCCAAATGAAAGGCCTTTATACAATGGGATGCCCAAGCCAGGAAAGAGTGATAAACAAAGCAAAAAGGCAGCAAGGCAGTCGTCATGTGAAGAAGAAAGAGAGAGCAATGACACAAACGTAAATGTAAAGAGGATTATTAAATAACATTTTTATTCTGAAAATGTCACTCCGTCTTACACACACAATTCTGAACAGAGGCAACAGTACAAAACTGGTTCAATTTTTACCTCCACCCACTCAAAACCATCACACACTAATGTACGGCCTCGGCTCCTGTTGCACATGTGCATTCACGTTCCCTTTCTATCACTGCCTTTGTTTTGATGGATAAAAATGGGAGCAATTTTTGACAGTCTAAACAAGGAGCAAGTCATCTGAAAAATAATCTGAACCCAATTTTTTTTTGATGATGTAACTACTAATACACTTTTCCTGAAGTAGCATAATCACCCTTTTTGCTGCATGAAAAATGCAGGCACTTTTTAATATCCATGTTTCTGTTATTCATAAATATCACATGTTTCAATGAGAGATGTGACAAACAAAGCAAAATCACATTTTACACTGTGGTTAACATGAAAAAAATGGGCTGATTACCCAGATAAATGATCAGGCCTCAGAAGTTGAGTGTCTCAAACTAAATAATATTGAAATAATAACTAAAAGAACACTGTAGAGGGAAAGGTGTTAATGTATATAATAAAATCAAGGTAAAATACATGAATTTAACTGGTTCTTTTGAAACTTTAACAATTACCTAAACATACAGTTAATTATTATTTTTGGTTGCTCTTGCTGAGCATCGCTAAATCTGATTTTACATGGACAACAACAGCAAGACTTGGTAAACACAGTGTGTGTGTGTGTGTGTGTGTGTGTGTGTGTGTGCAGTCCAGAACTACCTCCAGTTTAAAATGTATGACACATGATGAAGAAAATAATTATACATAGTGACCATGGAAAAGTATCCTAAGAAGAAAAAGCACCAGTTCTTGTCTTTTTTGCATATTACATAGTTCATCACCTCATCTGTCCCTCAAAGAACTAATCGGCTTACCTACATTGACAAATGGATGGTAATAGACATTTTTCGACTGAAAAGGGTGCCAGCATATTGTAATATTTCTTTCTTTAATGTATCCAATAAACCCTCATTATTTTTGCAGATAGGAGGGGACCTAATCACCAATGTGGTAAACATGAGGTTACTGCGTCATTGAGATATAAGATAAAAGCACTCATTACTTTAGGTAGTTCATCAATCAACGGATCCTTCCGACCAACCAGTCCTCAAAACATTTGGTAGAAATGTACAGAATGACACACACATCTGGCAGGGTAACACAGATGCCACTCCACCAGTCCCTCACTTAAAGAGCGAAGCCTGCTCAGATGCTAATCAGATCTGTTTAGATGCTGCTTAGTCCACCGTCTTCCGTTCCTTCACAATAATAACAGCACTAACCAAATAAAAAGGCCTTACATGGTAGAATGGTGCAGAAAATAGACCTCTCAATTACTTCTCTGCTGGGACTCGCAGGCATAGAAAACCACATTAGACCTCAAACAGACAACTGCTCAGATGAAAGGCAACTTTGGGGATGTTCAAATATGAAGACGTAAACACTTAATTTGCACAAATCATGTTAGCAAAGACTGTAATTGACAGGGCAGTGCATGGCTGACTGAACTCGGTTGCACTTCAAATGCGTGGTGCATTACGTACACTTGACTAAATATTAACAAGGTTAAACAAGTCAAGGATGCCTGGAAAATCAGCAAGGAAAGAGGGTTGATCGGAGTGCAACAAGTCTTCTGTCTGTGACGCATCAATATGTGCTGCTTTTAGCTGGTAAAAGCTCCACAAACCATAAAAAAACGAATCAATAGTAAGCCATTAAACAGACTCCCAATGTCTACTGTTCAGTAACCCTTCTATAACAATTTCAACATTCAGTAATAATAAACCAGAGTTAAGTCAATATAAGTGATGGGTAGAGTAAAATGAAATGGAAATGGACTAAAAGGGTTTAGTCAAGTACGAATCTGAATACTAGAGGACCCACCAGGCCCATAGTAAAACCTATTTAACTGCATACTCAACAGATAAGAGATAAGAATGAAAAATTCTTACACTTGAGGCAGTAATAGACTTAAACAAGACCATCTTCTGCGCATACTAATGATAAATTCAGCATCTCAATAACGGAATGCCTGGCCATGCCCATGTTTGCACGACACTGTCGGCAGGCCGTGTGCTATCACTAACATGCATCTGATATTACAAGCCACACACCATCCAAAACAGCCCTGCCTGACACAATCGCTAATAAAGTCGATCTAAAAACAGAGATCACGGAGAACAAAAGCATCCCTTGAATGACTTATTCAATGTTAAGATCATGCAGCATCACAATGGAACTTATTCAGATAAACAGCCTAATACAATCTTTTAAAATTTTGTTCATGAAGGAAGTATTAAATGTTCTTTTTGTTAATACTCCACCAGTATTTATATGAAACAAATTGATTAATTAATAAAAAAACAGTCCATAAACAAAGACAATATATATGATTTTTCAAGCTGATTCAGAATGTTCAGCATTTAGAGCAGATGCCTTCATCCAAAGTGAAGTAACAGCATACAGTTTGAGCAATTGAGGGTTAAGGGCCTTGCTCAAGGGCCCAACAGCTATGACCTAGCAATGGTGAGGTTTCAACCGGCATCCTTCAGATTAATAGTTTTGTACCCTAACAACTAGACTACATAAATAAAAGTGTAGTAAAATATATGTAAATCATGACTGCACCACATTCTAAAGACAGACAGAACTTCTTCTTCTTCATTATCTTTAACTTCTTATCCTAATTAGGGTCAGGGAGGGGTGCTATCCCAGCTCTTCATCAGGTGCAAGGCACAAGGTAACACCCTGGATGGGACGCCAGTCCATCACAGGTACCTACAGGACAATTCAGTGTCTCCAATTACCCTGGTAGCATGTCTTTAGACTGTGGGCAGAACCCGGAGTACTCAGAGGAAACCCACATGGACCCAGGGAGAACATGCAAACTTCATACAGCAAGGACCTAGATTGACCCACCCGGGGATGAAACGCAGGACCTTCTCGACAGTGTTACCCACTAAGCCATTGTGCCACCCAGGCAGAACTCCATGTAAACAAAAGTTTAAAACATTTTCCAATGGACTGTGATGTAGACGAAGCACACAAAATCAAAGCCACTGACACAATCTGAGCAAGGCCAGGAAAAATTAATGAGCCTGACCTGTTCAGTACAGAATGATCCATTACTTCCTTTAATTATAAATAATAATCCTGATTATTACACTAGTTAGCCGCCAACAGCTGAGATGGATGGTTCAAGACATAAGGACATCATTTATCTTGTTTTCTGTGAACAGTTAGAGCCCTCATGCTGCCAGGCTTACTGTGTATCTAAACTTAAGTGTGTGTTGGGCTTTTTTATGGTTTTAATTAGCAGTAACTGGGGCGGCACGGTGGCCTGGTGAGTAGCACTGTTGCCTCACAGCAGGAAGGTCCTGGGTTCATTCCCCAAGTGTTCTCTCTGTGTCTGCGTGGGTTTACTCAAGATGCTCCGGTTTCCTCCCACAGTCCAAAAACATGCCGCTGGGTTAATTGGAGAGACAAAATTGTCCATGACTGTGTTAAATGTAAAACTTTTGAATAGATGAACCTCGATTAATGAATAACCGTGTGTCTGTCAAGAATGTAACCGAAAGTGTAAAATCCTAATAAATAAATAAATAAATTAGCATTAAATAAAGGTGTGCATTTATCTTCAGTATATTTAAAATTGTAATCTAATCATACACTTGCACATTTATTATATTTTGGAATTACTGTTTATAATTAACTAAATATAAATTTTACTAAATTCTGCTATGATTTATACAGAGTTTGTAGGGCAGGGAAGGAAAAATGAAAAAACCTAAGACAATATATTAATACACATTGGGTAGGGCTGCTAACCGCTACAGGGCACGTACACTCACTGCCCCCTAGTGTTCACAAGTGTGTATCTGTGTTTCAGTGAACAGGACAAATTCCACTGCACAGTGGTGAAAAGAGTATTCTAAATCTAAATATATACATACATACACATATATAGAGTTGCATGTTCTTCCTTTGGGTTTCCTACGGGTACTCTGGTTTCCTCAGTCCAAAGACATGCTACAAGGTTGACTGGAGACACTGAAGTGTCCTGTAAGTACCTGCGATGGACTGGCACTCCATAAGCTTCAGGACCCCTCCGACCCTAATTAGGATAAGGGGTTAAAGATAATGAAATGAACTGAAAGATAGATTTGTGTAAGCTGGAGAGAAAAGAGTTTTAAGTGACTCTACACATATAAGCATGCAAACAAAGAAAGCTTACATTACAAAGCCTGGATTTATTTATAAATGAATCATATTACTGTTATTTATACTGAACCCGTTTATGAACGTGGACATTTAAAAAGGGGGTCAAAATAAAAAGTAAACATTACAACACTGACCGGTAGCCCCAGCTGAACTGATTATTCACATTATTCACATAGAGCTGGTACGCCATCTAGAGGCCACACAGCTTCTTCGGCTCGTTAGCTTTTTTTTTTAAAAAAAAAAAAAAAAAAAAAAAAAAAAAAAAAAAAAACCACTACTGCCCCCGTGTGGCAGAACACATTACTTACAAAATCTGCTGCATTGGGTTATAAAAGAACATCAATAGCCAAAAAGATGAATTTTTAAACAACGTCAAACCAGTGTGAGGTCAGATACTAATGTTTGGCGACAAAGTTTAGTTTAGCTTATACCTAAACTAAGAGGGGTAAATGTAAACACGTTTTAAATGTTAATTTAAAAAATAATTTCGTTTTAAATGGCACTTTTATAAGTTATTTATAGGTTGCCATATTTGTCTATATAGCAGACAACACATACATATATCTTAATTTACTTATCAGGTGTGAACAAGAAGGTAAAACTGGCGTTTGTAATTTTCAGCTAATATTTTATTGTCTTATTTCTTACTCCTGTGTCTAGCATTTAAACAGCTGACAGCTCAAATCAAGATGTTTGAAGGTTAAATCGTTACTTCAATCTTCAACTGCAATGTTAGCATTGTCGGATGTGCTGTCATTTAGCCATGTTAACATAAAAACCATGACATTCCATATATCTTTTACTGTGTGCGGTGCACAGTCATGTCTCGTGTATTTTGTTCACCAAAAACCCACATTAGTAAGAAAATACTATGTAATGATCGGACATTGTATTAGCTTTAGCTTAGCCCGGCCAGTTGGAAACCCAGATAGCAAAGGGGGGAATTAACGTCTTTCTGCTAAGTGAAGAGTCATAAACGTCGTCATGAGCGGGAAAGGAGATAGCTAATTGGGAAAACAAAGCTTTCTTGACAGTAGCCATTTTATTTATATAAAGCAAACATTTTCAGTTAAAGACAACTTGTAAGAAACATTCGTAAAACTTGTTGGTACAATAGGAATTTCAATCAATTTTGTAATAATTATTTTATGTGAATGAATCAGGACACTCGTCTTTGTAAAAAAAAAAAATCACAAATTCAACTGCTGCATACATCTATTGTTTATTACTTTAGAAATATTAAAACAGCAACACAGAAACTTTGTGAAAGCCATGTTACTTAGTGGCCTATAGCTGCCTAATTCCTTGTTATGGGTTGTAATTGAAAAGTTTAGTGACAAAATCTTTCCATACCAACAAATTATTCATTTAGCCATTACCCCTACAAGAAATACACTTTGACCTAATGATATGTTTGTGAAAGCAAGTGCATTTATACATTCACAAATTATATTTCAGTTGACAAATTCAAAATAACTATACCACTATGATTGTTTTAAAGCAATAATTATATTAACTACACACATTTTATTAATTGCACCTTTGAATAATATTGCATAGGATAAATGCTGTTGTCCAGCCCCCTTTTGCCCAGCCTAATACAATTAAAAAAGAGAAACATACTGCCATAAAAAGTGATCAAGGAAACACTGGTGGTCTTGTGAAAAATTGTGATTCTGTGATGGCTGAATACATAACGTAACAACATACAGTAACAGCAGTACAGTCTCTATAAACTCCTGATAACAATGTGCTTTCCTGTTGTTGCGTCAATGTTAGAAAATTGTGCTTGTTTTCTCCCATCTGAGTACTGTATTTAGAACAATGTGTAGCAGGAGGTCTCTGACCATCAGATCTTAATGGTACAGCACTTCAAACTCAAGCTTCAGCACTCCTGGCTTTCACTGCAGGTAGAGATGACAGAAGCTCTGGATAGAACCAGTTTTCCACTGGGGCACACACACACCTCATAAATCTGGTTTAACTTTTGAGAGTCACTTGATGCGCGAGCTGTATCCACAGGTAAATTGGGAAGCCGGATGGTCTGAGCATCTAAAACCAGCTGCAGAAATGACAGTTAGAAAGAGAAATTAGGATTTGCTTAACTCGATCTGCAATAAAAAAATGTTTACCCATGTTATCAAAATAAGTACAACACACAGCTATGGGTAACCGATGCATTACTTATGTGCCTTAAATAACTAAATAGCACGATTAAGACTACTGGCCATTAATCCTTTACAGTAGACTAAGGTTGTGTATTATGTTTTGAATAAATGTTTTAAGCCTCACTGTTTCATCTGGATCAATTTTGTGAATACAGTATATCATCACTGTCCAATAAAAAATAAGTATCTCCAAAAACCTTGTTATGTTTTTAAAACATAACATTACTTGGTTTTTCTGAACTTTGTTGGCAGGTAGCAGTTAGCCCCGGAGACTCCAGAGTAAACACACACACACACAAACATCAGTGGAAGGATATACATTTTTGATGCACAGCTGTAGCAGCCAAGGGAGAAACTTTGAGAATTATGTCGTTGTGCTTTTAGTTTTTACTGATGGATAGAGAATTAAACCCACAATCCCCACATGTAAAAAAGTGAAAAAGTTAAAATATAGTTTAGAGAAGGTCACACTTGATTACACCTTGGTATTTTAAGTTCATCCTGAAATTTCCATTGAAAGCCAAATATTCCTAACTTTTTGTGAGCAGTGTGTGTGTGTGTGTGTGTGTGTGTTTGTGTGTGTGTGTGTGTGTGTGTACGTTACTCTGAATGAGTATTATGCTACAAGTCGTGGGTTGTGGCTTAATAACTTACAAGTCCCTCAGTCGATTGCAAAATAACATCCAGACTCGATTTAACGTCTACATTTCCTGCCATGGCTTTGATGTGAACACCTTTAGGGGCTTCCATGCTCAGGGACCGGGTAGGAGACTCCAACCTTAAGCACACGAGGAAAAGAATGCAAGGTTTATACACAAGGTGGCAGCAAAAGTTTTTCCACTGAGTAAATACTAAAAAAAACATTTACGGCTGATTGAATGCAGGCCAAACCTCGTATTGTTTTGTGCAATTTAATTGCAGTTAAATAAATGGTTCCATAGAAACACATCTGTTTAGTATTATTCAAAAACAAATGCATTGCCTTCTTTGTTTTCCTTTGGTTATTATACTTCCATTTGATGCATGCTCATATTTTTGTATCGAGTATTAATTTTATGTAAAGGTCAGTTTTAGCTGTGGCAGAGAAAGCGAATTAGGGCCCTGCTGGAAACAGCAATTAAAATAAATGATTCAACACCAATGCTGCCTTTGTAGACAGTGAAAGCAGGGAAAGTCATTAGTCTTACTTACCTAATGTCTCTCAGGGGCTCTGCTTTGACCAAAGGAGTCTCAACAGAATGCTCAAAAAGAGCACCTTCAGGACCTAAACAAAAGAAGGAGCATTGCTAAGGCAAATAAACATAAAATCAAACATTTGTACAGTATAAATTGATCCAGTTTTGATTATGACCTGACAGGGCACAATAGTTCAGTAGTTTGATTATAAATTAGAGATAATGCCAGAGTATGTTGGCATAACTGGCTTGCTTTGTGAATAGAAATGATTCCCCTCTCCACAGTCTGTTAGATCATATATAAAGATATAAAATAAAGGAATAAGTATTCATTTTTAAATGAGCAAATGTGTAAGGTCAAATTGTTTTATTGTCCCCAATAACTGAAAACGATATAAGAATCTGGGACGCAGGAGCCCAGCAATCCTTCCCAGGATAAAGCAGCTGATAAAAATCAAAATGATTTCAGTGTTGGTAGTTTTAAGCTGTGTCAAATTTGGTTATGACGTTAGATATTTTCTCACATTATGTTACTGTGCAATACAGTAAATGATTACTGACATTTGTCGAAACATATAACAGCTAGGTGTCATCTCAGTTTCAGGGTCTTTTAATGTCTTTTGATTTCAGTTAAGGTCTTTTGTCAGGAAAACTCTGGGAGCTAAAATGTGCCTTCATAATAAAAAGGCCGTAATGGCCACCATTCATAACTAATTGTTTCACCGTATGTGGTACTGTCAAACTCAAACTGAACAGAAAAGAAGTTAGTCAGGAGAATAGAAGTTTAATCAATGGGTGCTATGACAGTTCAATATGATTGGCACTATTGAAATTATTTTAATAGTAGAAATCATGAAAATCTTGCTAATTGTCCCTATTCTGTATTATAGAGAACGATCCATAAATACATCTGACCATAATTTTGAGACATGGTGCCTTTGGTGTCTTGTTTCAACCTTATATTTCTTTTGGTCAATATGGACATCCTTACCTGTTACTCTAAGCTTTCCAGTTCCCACAATGGCTTCTTTTCCATCAGCATAAAACAGAGTTTTGTCCTTGCTGGAGCTGATATTAAAGTCCTGTCCAAACACCTTGGCTTGTCCTGGACCTGAGAGGTCAAACCAGGTACAACCAAACATAAATCAACCGCCATGTTTGTAATATTCATGTTTTCTTGAAATATCAGGATTAAAATAGACATAGACTTTAACTTTTGGGTAAAACCCTTTATCTAGGTATAGACTTTCAACAACTTGAACCAAGAGTTACTGTCTTCACCATCATAGTTACTATTATCACTCTTGGAGGATTCTTTTTGTAATAATGTATATATAAGTACAATAAATAGTTAAATTACATAATATTACAAATACTTTGCAAACAAATATGAGACTCTGTGAGATGTAACTAACAGTAATTTTACATTTGTAATTTTAAACATCTGTCCTTTTAAAAACCTTTAAACTTTTGAACAACATGTATTCATTTTGTGTTTTTTATAATACTTTACTGTGGTTACATTACAGAATAAAATATAATGTGATGAAACATAAATGCATTTTGTATACCGGTCTGACATTTATAATAACACCATTGAGAGTATGTTTGTAAGGTAAGATAAGTTTGTGACACCTTCTTACCTACAGATACGCTTCCAGTTACATCACCATTTTTATTACGGGAGTTGAGGGTCACGTTATCGGTGGAGTGGACAAGCAGAGTTGAGTCCTGTAAGTACAATGAGCTCTTAGTTTGCCTTTCTTTTCTTTCTTAAAAGTCACACTTATTAATAATAGTTGTGGAGTTTTGCTTTAAATCATTCACAAGGGCATTTGTTTTGTTGTACAGTAAGTTGAATGTTGCTGGCTTGCAATTAAAAGAATATCAAATGTTCTATGAAGATGCATGGCTGTCAACGTGTTCTGTTTTTGTTTTGCATGTTAACATTAGTCAGTAGTATGTCTAAAAGTTATGTATGCCCATGAAGTTAAAGCAGTGTCTTTACACATCTGGATAAGTATACAAATGTTTCTGAAACGGTACCTTCACTAGATACCGTTGGTCTGAGCAAAGTGTTGCCGGAATTTAATCTAAAGAGCATGATCCTATTATTTTTTTAATGGAACAAGGCATAGTATCTGTATTTGTGTTAACAATTTTACAGGTTATTAAACCAGACGTAGCCTAGTGGTTATGGTATAGGACTAGTAATCTGAAGGTTGCCAGTTCAAACCTCACCTCCGCTAGGTTGCTGCTGTTGGGCCCTTGAGCAAGGCCCTTAACACTCATTGCTCAGACTGTATAAGGTAACTGTACTGTCAGTCACTTTGGATATAGGTCTGATAAATGCTGAGAATGGAAATGTAATGTATTTAAGTAGAATTGACTGAGTAGTCTGCAACACTTACAATATTAATAAATGACTAACTAATTAGTTCACAAGTGAAATCACAAACCAGAGACAAATAAAACACAGAATAAATATAGAAACAAATGAATGCAGGTATGTGTAGGGCATGGTGTAAATGAAAAGCAATGAATTTCTTTCCAAGCTCTTTGACATGTAATAAAATATTAGGCTGGACCAGCTGAACTCAATTTAGGATCCAACTGCATGTGGAAAATATTTAGACCAATGTAATGTTTATTATTGGGGAACAAACAGCATATTTAGTCTCTTAACTGGCTAATGTTTTAAAAGTTTATAAAGAAAATTGTACAGGCCTAAATGCTATACGGTCACGGGGTCGTTTGATTCTCCTATTGCTGGCTTGGATTGGGACAACTTGTCCTCCAGATCTCAACCCTCTTAAACACATGAAAGTTTTTTAGCAAGGAATTTAGTAAGGCTATTGAGGAGTTTATAGTTTTAGGAGTTTAAAGAATGCTTGCCATGAGGCATTAAATCTGTTTAACCCTGCAGAGAAACATGTGGTTTAATGTTTCTCCTCTGGCTGAGTAGGGAGCCACAGCTGTTACCACTTGTCGGTGGACACTGAATAGACCAAGCTAGTTGTTGACATGTTTACTGTATACTGTATTATATGTACATTGTCTTGTGTACTTTGATCTGAAATGTGTTGATTGTTATAATAAATATTTTTAAAAGTATATACTAAGTAAAATTAAGCATGACTTATAAAATTATAATGCTTGGTCTAGGTGTATTCATGTAATTATAACCTTTGACAGTTAAAGTTAGTTTATAGTACTAGGAATGTTTTAAATGGCACATACTTAAGTTTTATGTTTTAATTAACTTTTAATTAAGTACCTAACCTGTGCCTACAGATAAACAGAACATGATGAAATTATAGCCCTTTAACCAAAGGAGCAACAAGAAATGTTTCCAGCTGCTACAAACCATAAACTTTTAGCAATAGACATGAGAAAGTAAAGGAGCTCAAATTCCTTTAAAATCCTCATTACGGGGTGTCAATGAATACCATCATACAGTAACACAATGCAATGTCCACAACATTTCTAATATGAACTGTTTTTAAATAGTTATGATTTTAGATTTATTTAGGATCTATAAACCAGGGATCTAAAAACCTATTTGGCACCCAGGTTTACTTTTGTCAGAAAATGGAAATTTGTTTTAACCACTGCTTAACTGTCTTTATTTCTAGCTGCAACACTTTAACTTTAACTGACCACAATTTTTCATCTGCTCAAATGTTTCTGCTACTAAAAAGGATTTTTTTTTCAATCTGTTAATAAAATCACTGATCATTATAATAAACTGTAGTGTTGCATTTAACAATAAGGACGTACTAAATTTTAATTTAATGCAATATTAAAATAAAGTGTTTTGGCCCGTGGCCCTTTACTTTTGGCCCCTTATAAGGAATTAACAATCCTAACAATACTTATTCTGAATGATAAATTATCTGTAAGATTATAAGTAAGCACCTGTCAAACACAACTGAAAACAAATTTTCTTTAATTAACATCCAAAAATAAAACAATATGTCTCATGATTGCAGTTAGGTCATATTCATCGCATTTGACACAAATGTAAAGTAAAACATACACTGGGCTTTTTACCTCTCTGGAATCAATCTCCTCAGCATACAGTGGGAAGAGGAATTCAGACTCACCCTCCAACCTAACCCCATCTGAGTTGACCTGAAGGTATCCCATGCCTTCCTAAAGACAAAAATAAAGTGTTACTATTTCTGTGTAAGTCTTTATTTAAGTCACAGTATGAACTGCAGACAGGATTAGTGATGAGACTGCATGCTGTCATACTTTAATAAAAACAATGTAACAGTGACTTACTACATACAGGTAACATCACTACCATTATTACTAAGTCAAATTGTAGGACTAGGAATGTGAAAGGTTAGTTTAAGATTGTAAAAATACTAGTAATTGTAAAAAAGGACATTTTTCTGAAGACATTTTATAAAAACACTATTATGTAGAACCTGTCAAAATATTTTATTATGTTTTAATACAATACATGCCTGGCTTAAAATGGATTTAAATTAAAAATGTTTTTAAATATTCTGAAAACTACAGAATCAGAAAGATCAGAATCAGCATATACAAATAATATCAAATAACAAAATAATGACCAATTGTCATCATCACTGCTAGAATGTGTGCATTTAATAATTAAATTATTGTCTTAAAGTAAGTAAACAATGCAAGTTCAAATCTGCCATGATGATGTTTATTCAGAAAGTTCAACCAAGCACCACAAAATACCTTTGGCCAACCTTTTTACAGATATTATTATATACTATGACATACTATGTGTTTGAGGACATTTGAGGCCTATTTCAGATTAGTTTACTGCTCATGCCCAAGATTTACTACTAATACCCGACATGCCTCTCCTATAGAATTATGTAAATGACTTACAGCGTTAAACCACATTACTCTCAAGATCCAGATAGTGAGGCCTAAATTCACCACCAATATGATTATGAGAAGCAGGACAAACAGATAAAGACAACGCTTCCTCCAGCCATAGATACCGATCTTGTAGAGGGAGTCTGCAACAGGTGTGGGCACACCAGAGTCATTTGTAGTTGAGGCATATTGTTCACGCACCATCTGCAAAAAAGGAAAAGAAAAAAAAACACTTCTGTGATACAGATCTTTTTTTTATATATTGCCAAGTACTTTGTGTTTTTAAGGTGGTTCACTTTGTTTAATTGCAGGTTGTGTGACAGTCATTTGTTTGATCCTTTTATCTGGACACTATTTTACTTGAGTTTTGGGTTTTGTGTGCAAAGTGAATTAGCTATTGGTTTCTATCTGTTTTGGGTAGTTCTGGACCCACTGCAACACTGATGACGCTATTATTGAACATAAAAGTATCAATTAATTTGGTAAAATCTTTATTTCTTGACTGTCGTCTCCCCTTCTCATCTCAATAAACACATTCCGCCTTTAATGTGTAAACCCATAATTCTTTGATGACAGTAACAGATGCTTTATAACCGGTCTCTCTTAGAAAAAATGGCTCTCCAGAGTTTAAATGCTTGCAGTCTGTTTTTCTGCACAGCAGGTGAAGAGGTTTTAAGAGAGAACAAAAAGTGCTATGGAGTCAGTCATGATAAAATGCATTACTTGCTGAACACTGCGGTTAGACTCTCATACTGGATATGCACCATTACATCTAACCAGAATCAAACAGTGGCTAGAAGACTACCATGTGTGCTTTATATATTTAGACTGTCCAAGATTAATGTGCTTAATTCTAAATAATATGCTGCCTTTTTCCACATGGTACATCGGAAAGATCTAAAATTCTGGTTTAATTCTGTTATAGCTATAAATTGGTATGACTAGGATTAGTACTTCTAAGAACTCCTAAGAAAATTAATGCACTATTCAGTGACACACTATTCAGTCATCATCAGTAGCAATTAGTTTGAGCACAGAGATTAATTGAAACAGAAAAGACCTCTTTCCAAACTGTTGGTGCAATGTCAAAGTAGAGCATTTAAGAGATTTTATTTTCAAGTGTAGGTGTGGCTGAAACACATGAACCTTGTTCAAGTAATTTGCAATAGGTATCTACATATTTTTGACCATTTCGTGTATGAAATGAAAAATAAGTCTGAAATAAGTGAGGGTGTAGGAAACACATGAAGCAGACCTGAAAGCTTCATAGCATGCCTTTCCATAGCAACCTATCCAAACATTACTTTGTTTTGTGCTTCAGAGACACATTCTTACTTTTTCCTTGTTTACTCACAGTAATCATATCCACATTTGGGCAAATTGTGCAAGTAAATTCAGAATTCTTTCACTTAAAATAATTTTATGACAAATAACCCAACTTGAAGAGCCACCACTCAAAAATACTGCTACTGTTTCTGGTTTTCTTTCAGGAAATTTTTCCATGAACACATCCTTCTTACTTTCTGAATACTTTCCCCTCTATGTTATTCCATTATAGTTTGCCAGAGCAAGTACATAACAAGAACAGAATACATTTATTCCACTGAAACCACCAGATCCTGACATTAATAGAGATTCCATGTTTCTGGCTGTGCGAATACAGAACTTGGTTAAATACTTGAGGGCTTGTAAAAATTGCATTTTAACAAAAACATTTGCTTTATATGGCTCTCACTCATATGTGCTTAGGGGCACACTGTTATTAGATAAATGCCACTGGAGAGATGTGAGAGGGTGAAAATGCTCCATGAAGTTTTTGCCCCCAACTTAGTCTAATAATGTCTGCATAGCTGCACTGCACTGTAATGCCAGAAGCTGATAAAAATATGATGTGGAGGGCTCTAGGTTTAAAGAAATATAAACAAGACAGAAATATATAATATCCAGAGTGCAGCTAGCCAAGATAAAGTTAAAAGTCAATCTAAATGTCAAATCTAAAGTCCTAAAAAGCTACACATGAATCAGTTACTGTCAAAGTAATTCCAGTTAAAAGTCTTCTGTCTCACAGAAGGTTTCAATAACTTGAGTTGATGCTATATGATCTGCAAAAGGTTTTAGTTAAGATTTCAGGGGGCGTTAAATTATAATTATTAAATAACTTAACAGCAAAATGACAACTTGTCTTAAACAAGACTGAAGACATCAATAGAAAATACTTCTAAGCTAAGCCAAAAAACATCTTGTTAGATACCAGACTGGGGTCGTCCAGCTCCACTTCACAAATCAAACAAAGCCACAAACAATTCAGTTCAGATCATTTTCTTTAACCCTTATCCTAATTAGGGTCGGGGAGGGGTGCTGGAGCCTATCCCAGCTCTTCAATGGGCGCAAGGCGCATGGTAACACCCTGTATGGGATTCCAGTCCATCACAGGTACAAGCCACAAACATTTAATAATATAACTAAGTCAATGACTACCTTAAAATCCAGCTTTCTTGGAAGAAAATATCAATACCTGTAAATCTGTGATGATTTCTTGTAAGATTTATTTATTCTGAGTAGCATAGTGTTCCTTATGTTCATAGACGTTGGCATATAAAACAATATCCTGTCTTGTGATAACAAACTGATCTGTGATCAGTTAACTACAATCATGTTGCAGATAAAACTTTATTACTTATTATGAATACTAATAATAATTTAGTCAAACAAAGTGGTGCTGGTATCAAAACATGTTTTCTTATTGTTGAGCTATCCGTTAAATAAACATTAACATTCAATTTGATTGATCAAAAAACAATCAGGGACCATCTTTAGCAGAACAAAATACTATCAAATATAATGTATTCATATTATATTCAGTATCATTTAACTCTAGTTTAGCAGATAAATTCCAACATCTATACACCAAACCAGCTGAAGTAAAAATAAGAAATGCAAAGGTATTCCTTACCCTTGCTGCCACCCAGCCGAGTCCTTCTCTGCTCGAGTAGCAACTGAAGAATCCTACACCCGTCTGTCCGTCAAGCCCTCAGCAGCTGCCGCTCATAAATCTGATCCTGGACCAGCTCCAGCTACACGTCAAGCCAACCAAGTCACCCCCACTTCCGCCTCACAACACTCCCCTCTCCGATTTCCAATTATACCTGAACACCAACTCAATACTGGATCATTTAAGACACACTGGAGAAAGTAACTACTGATCCGGACTGTCTCCACATTAGAGAGGAAAAGAAGGGAAATAAATGTCAGTCAGACACTGCCCCTGGTCTGGCTCCAACACCAGTGACTCAATCGTGGAAACATGAGTTTAGGTTCAGCAGCTGAAGTTTGGACGTCTGGTTCTTCAGATAGCTTTAGTGTTGGGGAGAAAGAGCAAGCCCATTGGAGGGTCTGTAAATGACAGAGGGGTCATTCTAAAACTGAATGCAATATTAATAGAACTATGTGTAGAGGGTAGTGGTGGGAGAGAAGATAGTGGCTCCAGGATAGTTATTTTACTTTCCCTTGAGGTATAGTTTTTTTTCATTCTATGCAATGCTGCCAGGACTTTTTGGCAGCAGTGCTTACATGTTTAAAGTGGACTTATTACTTATATTTATGTTTTGAAGAAGAACAATAAAAATGTAACTGAAAACCATTTTTCTCTGTCATTGGTATTTTTTCTTAATGTGCCTCTGCTTAAAAGTAAATTGTTTACATATAGTGTTTAAAAAAACACATTGCTAACTAATGTACTAATGTTTAACATGAGTTCTGGAGTAGTTTAATCCTGTAACTTCTTGTTGTTGGTTAATTTTCTCATAATTTCCTTTGTTAAATGAATAGACTAAAAACTATAATCTGAACATTAGGGGGAACCAAATCATTCTTTACCATTGCTTTATATCAATAACTGACAGGAACACTGACAGATCCTCATATTATGCAAAGCTGGGAAATTTAGTATATGCATATACATTTATTGTGGGCATGGAATCGATTGATGGGCTGATTGTTACATGGTGCAATTATTTCAAATGTCTGTTGCCACATTATATTTAAATATTTTTTTGTTGTTGTTTTTTTATTATTAAGTGCCATCGCAATTATTCTGACTCCTGTGGGCAGCGTTTCTTCAGAACATTCTGTCTTCTGTAGATAATTCAGGCTTCTTAATGGCTCTTTCATTGTTCCTCTAATTGTATCCATCCATCTTGTTGCTGACTGTTCACTTCTTCATTACTTTAACTCTTCCAATCGTAATGAGAGAGCTTAAATTTGGTTGTCTGGACTTCAAGTGAGGTTAGGGTCGATTTGTTTGTGGATCTTTTGTCTTATTTGGTGTTTGAAGTTCATTGTCTTTAACCCCTGATCCTAATTAGGGTCCGGAAGGGGTGCTGGAGCGTATCCCAGCTCTTAATCGGGCACATGGTAACACCCTGGACGGGTCGCTAGTCCATCACAGATACCTACAGGACAATTCAGTGTCTTTAATCAACCAGGTAGCATGTCTTTGGACTGTGGGAGGAAATCGGAGTACCCGGAGGAAACCCACACAGACAGAAAGGACCTAGATCACTTCACCCAAGGATCAAACCAAGGACCTTCTTACTGTGAGGCGACAGTGCTACAGAGTAAGCTACCGTATCACACTTCATTCAAAGGTTGATGATTAATCCGGAGGAAAGGACAAGACCCTCTTGCTTGGGGGAGACAGGGCTACCCATTCAGCCAACTGTAGCTCTACTTTTTTTTTAACGGAAAAGGTTTATTTTGCCTTTCTAATCCACTTCAATTTTGACACACTGCGTAGTATCAGGTGCGGTCACGTGATCTGTCTCTGACGTCAGCTGCTCCGAGGAGAAAGATGGCGATATTCAGTGTGTATGTTGTAAACAAGGCTGGTGGTTTAATTTATCAGTACGATAACTATGTACCCAGAACAGAGGTCGAGAAAACGTTTAGTTTTCCACTAGATATAGTGCTGAAGATTCATGACGAGAAAGTGGTGGTTTCATTTGGTCAGAGAGACGGAATAAGAGGTGGGTGTTCATTCAGAGAGCGTAGTGTAGCATGCTAGCTAGCTAACGCTCAGTGGCCAATGGTGATTTTAACTGTTAGTGGGTATTATAATTGAACAGGTGGGAAGATGAATTCCATCATATACTGCAGAGATCTGGTGTTATTGTTTTATCAACAGTCGGGCATGCTGTGCTTTCTATAAATGGAGTGGATGTTAATGGTAAACACACAGCAGAAGGAAAGGAGATACTGGAATACCTGAAAGACCCCGGGAACTTTCCTGTGTCCATCCGTTTTGGCCGAGCACGCCTGTCTTCCAATGAGAAACTTATGTTGGCTTCGATGTTTCACTCGTAAGTAAATCAATGGGATCTAATCTGATAACCAGTTTGTTGTGTGTACTGAACATACAGTTCACTTAGAAATGTCTAAAATAATACAAAAATACTAAATAATACTAACACATTTTTCTTAATCTGGTACCAGAGCAGTTCCTAATCTGCAAATCACCCCGAAAATCTAATCAGAATGAGCTAATGTTTTTCTTTGTCCTCGCTATAGGCTTTTTGCCATTGGTTCACAACTGTCACCTGAGGTTGGCAGCTCGGGAATCGAAATGCTAGAGACAGACATGTTTAAACTGCACTGCTTTCAGACACTAACAGGTAAGAATAAGAGAACCTGTTAAATCAATCAAAACAAGCATTAATTTAAGTAAATAAATGGATATAATAATAAGTCAGTGTGTAATGTAGACATAGGTGTGTGCCAAAGACAACATGAGGAGACCTAGTTACACCTTGAAGATAAATAAAGCAAAAAGGATGGACCTTGCATTGACTTAAACTTATTTGACGTTTTTTGTGTGATAAATTATGCACAACTGAACAGTTTTCAAATCCATTATTAGTCCCACAGAGGGGGCATTCAGTGGTATTGGTTATGTGTTAACTGGTGGCTAAAATAGAGCTTATATCTGTTAAAAATATACACAAAAACAAATTGCACTAAAAGGCTAGTAGTGGGACGCCACAGTTTACCTAGTAGATTTAGCCAGTCTATTAAAGTATTATATAAATGTCAATAGTAATCATACAATTTGGCTTGATTGCAGTCAAGTATCGTCCAGATTATTCTTTATTCTGAGTAATACCTACCATGAGGATCACAGCATTATGAAAAAAAACAACTCATAAACTAAAACATAACATTTAAAATGAGATCAATATTTATACGACAATCCCTCTGCAATTCCCTGGTTAACAAAATAATTTTGTTATTATCATAAACAGTTAAATTATAACTTTACATCTTTCTATTGTATAGTTGGTATGGGTGTGTGAGCAGCCAGAATCAATTGGGATTTAATTTTTATCTAATTAAACCTTTATAGGGATAAAGTTCATTGTACTGGCAGATCCTCGGCAGTCTGGTATCGATGCACTGCTGAGGAAGATCTATGAAATCTATTCAGACTTTGCACTGAAGAATCCGTTCTACTCTTTGGAGATGCCCATCAGGTTGGTGCCTTTGTTTTAACTTGTGTTTCAGGGTGAATGTAAAAATAAAACTAGTATTCTAAAAATGTCAAACACAAAAAGGATCTTTTCTTTGTTAAGATCTGCTCAGCATGCAAGTCCATGAAGACACTTGGTGTCTGTTGTGTTAGGGGTTTTATGTGCATTTGTAATATACTGTTTAATGTATGTCATTTGATTACCATTTTAACCATATTTTATTTGCTTTCATTTTGCAATACAGAAAATAAAATCTAGAAAACATGGAAATGTACAGACTCAATATAATGCTAATTATTAGAAATTTAAAGTTCATTAAAACAGAGAGGATTTACCTAGAGTCCCATCATGCCAGTTTATCAACGTAATTCATCTTTCTACTGCTAATGTTCCTTTTTTTTCCAGATGTGAACTCTTTGACCAAAATCTGAAGAGCGCACTGGAAGTAGCAGAAAAGGCTGGAACATTTGGGCCTGGTTCCTGAGCTGGACTGTATAGCTGCAGTGGCATGCCACATGTTTGATATACATTGCTTGTGCAAAAAAGAAACACTGTATATAATATAGAAATTATATTTCCATTCATTGAAATTTTCTTTGCAAAATGTGGATCATAGAACCATTTGAAATGAAAGAGCAATTAGAATGGGTGGTTCTCATTAATATGGCAGAAAAAACCTTTATTTATTAATAATGTTAGTTTAGTCTTTTCAGTTCATGTGGTCACTTAAATTGAATAATAATTAAAGATGATAGCTGTTGTCAGAAAAAAACTCAACCAAACTGTACAGGAGCTCAGAATTGATTTATTATAAATGTTTTATTTATCTCTATACTATATGTAATCATTTATTACAATACAAAATGATGAGGTAGGAAAACTTTTTTTACATTTTCATCTGTTCAAGTCAAAATAAATGACGATATGGAATCACAAAAGCTGAACTTCTGTTGCA
The DNA here is from genome assembly GCA_034509105.1 of Microcambeva barbata. Lineage (NCBI taxonomy): Eukaryota > Metazoa > Chordata > Actinopteri > Siluriformes > Trichomycteridae > Microcambeva > Microcambeva barbata. The sequence goes on along the minus strand of JAYDZF010000019.1, from coordinate 5,038,443 downwards.
TATTCTAATTTGTAATATTCATCATTTGTAAATGTGTTTTCTGGATAGCACAGCAGAAAAATCCCTTTAATCTGGAGATTTGAAGCACTGTTGAAGCACTGAATGCTGCAAGTCATCGTGTGGCCAGGATATGAGAGCTGATGGTCATAGTCCCTGGTTGGGACATCGAGCCAGCCTGTCTGTAATTCTTTTTACATATGCACTTAAACTAAGTTTTCAGTCATATTTACTGGCCAGTTGAGCCAAAATAGTAATCAAACTGCCCATCTACTGTAATAAAGAAGAGAAGTTATAAAGCAAGTTATTTTAAATTGATACACGAATGGGAAACGATGAAATGCATCTGCTCTATAGGGCGGCACGGTGGCTTAGTCGCCTCACATCAAGAAGGTCCTGGATTTGATTCCCGGGTGGGGCGAACCAGGTCCTTTCTGTGTGGAATTTGCATGTCCCCCCCCCCACCTGTCCGTGTGGGTTTTCTCCGGATACTCCGGTTTCCTCCCACAGTCCAAAGACATGCCCCTGGGTAATTTGGAGACACTGAATTGTCCTGTAGGTACATACGATGGATTGGCGCCCCATCCAGGGTGTTACTTTGTGCCTTGCACCCATTGAAGAGCTGGGATAGGCTCCAGCACCCCTACAGACCCTGATTAGGATAAGGGGTTAAGAAAATGAACTGAACTTATCTGCTCTATATGCAGCAATGTAACAAATGGATTTAAAATAATAACACTGCCGACCTAAGGTTTATAATCCATTTGGTGCAGTGCAGACTATTACAGGAACTGGATTAAATCCCTGTAAGTATCGTGGTTATTGGTTGAAAGTGTATAATTGAAAATGCTTGGCTTCAAAATGCACCAAAACGTTCTGTTGAATTTTCTCTTCATTTATTATGCACGCTAGAATACAAACTTGTGTTTAGTCCTGAGAATAAAACATTCTAAGTACTTTGATTTGGCCCACATTATCTCACTGTTCTAGGTTTTTAATATTTATAAATAAGGGATGCAGGGTTTTAGTGGATCTTTTTATGTTCATACACTCGTTTGGGAATTTATAGCACAAACTGACGCTTTGAAATAAGTTTGAATCTAATACAGAGTACCGCTCCTGTTAGAGTGTGTACATGTAGAAGAATTATTCCTGCTTAATCGGTCTTCTTAATAGCACGTCCCATCTTGGTCTGTATATTACGCAGAAGAAAGAAGGCCACAGTAGTAACAGCACAGGTTACTTCTACTACCCAGAATGCTGTATTCCATCCGTAGTATTTTGCAATCGAGCTAAATGGCAGTCCAGACAAGAACCCTCCAACTGGTAACAAACGTAAAATGACATCACGTTACAGAGTAAACGTTAGTGTTGTTAGTCATTCCTGTCAAGAGCTGACAGTCCTCATTAGTAAGAAGACCGTATGTTTAATATAGTTATGTTAGTTATGATAGTTATGACATTAATTCTTACCATTTGCCATCAAGGAAACGATTGCATGTGATGTTCCAGAGTAGTTGGAGGGAGCACTCTCAATGGCAATGACGCCAAACAGAGCAATCGGACCATAGGAAGAAAAGCCAAAAGCAGCACCCAGAGACAGAATCCAAATCTGTATCACAGTAATGCTAGTTTACATACACTTCAAAACATGCCACAACAGTACTTATGAGGCTAGTTGTACATTAGTACAACATTAATACTTTGGCTGCTCCTGTAGTTAGAACCATAAAATAATTTACGATATAACCACTATAACAATTTTTAAACCACTGGAAAAATATCCTGTACTCACGTTTGAGCTTTCTAAAGTAACGGTAGTGCGGAAGAGGTACATGGAGATGCACATCCCTGCCATCATGGACAGCAAGAGGCCATGCCGGGGGTTTCCATATGCACGCAGCCCTTGCTGGAGTGAAAGAAACTTGCATTTTCACTGCAAAGATTTCATGTATTTTAATCAAACGAATACAGGAGGGTGTGGACTTACCTGTGCCACGGCCCTATCAGACAGATACCCAGCTGCTAAACTGCCCAACAGCCCTCCGATCTCCAAGGAACTCATGTATGAACTGCCTGTAGAAATTCAGACTCATTTAGTGAATTGAATAATTTAAACAAATGTAAAAAAGTAAAGAAAGCTCATGTGGTGCAGCAATAAATTATGCTAGCCCACTACAGCTGGTGCTTTCAGCCTGTCAGGTCTCTACATAGAGAATTTTCATCCTCTAGCACAGCATGAAACCATCAGTTTTTAAATAGACAAAACAAGTCTTACAGTAATTTAAGTTTTGCTTTACCTCTAACTTGGAACTGATCAAATAACATTCTTCTTTCAATATTAATGAGGCTGTATTATTGCCCTAAGCATCCTAAAAACATTGAAATTGGACCAAACTTTAATTTTGACTCTGACATGATTATAACAATAGGAGTCTACAGTACCCATAAGAGCTGTCTGGCCCTTGTCCTGGATGAGGAAGAGTTGTCCCCAGTCTGTACAGACCGTCTTTACTCCAAACACCACCAGGTAACCAATTGAGATTAGCCACAGATATGGGGACAGAAGGAATTCCTTCAGTGTGCTTTCTTTCTTACCGGGGCCTAGAATTAAAGCAAAGTACAGTTCAAAATCTAAAATACTTTCATATTTATATTCTATTTACCCACAACATAAATCGAATCTGCTAATCTTTGTGGTTGTTATGCACAAACCTGCTTTGCCTTTCTTTTCACTAGCTTCAATGTTGGGTAGACCGACTTCGCTAGGCTCATTCCGTATCACCATTAGACAAAGGACAGACATGACCACACAAGTCAGACCAGAGATTAATATAGTCAACCTCCAGCTGTAGCTCTCAGCCAGAAGGGTGCCAATGATTGGCCCAAGTCCACCAGCCAGATTCATACTGCAGGACAGCACTGCCCACCATGTCCCAAACTGAGACGGCTCAAACCACTGAAGAATAAACATAAACAACAGTTTGTGTTACAGTTAATGGTAGATATTTGACTATATCATTTATTATTTCTAATAAAATTGTTATAACAATGCTACAATCTGCACTAAATTGAATTATTTAATTATTTTGATAAATACAAGCCAAAACATGAGTAGAAAACTAGCAACTTTTCATGACTTAATAAGTCCAGTGTTGAACCTAGAACAACTAATGAGCTACTTTTCCTGGAAGATTCAATGTAGTTGCTTGGACATTATACTGTCTGTGCTGTAAGTCAATTTGGATTAACAGTGTCTGCTAAATGCCAAAAAAATTAAATGCATGAGGTTCAGGTACATACCTTACGTAGCACTTTGGCACATGGGGGCCACCCAAAGCCCTGGCCCAGTCCATTTAAAAACCAAAGACCTGCAAACATGCTCACGCTGGAGGACTGTGAGAACAGCACATTAATACCGCCCACCATGAAGAGGCCAATAGAGAAAAGCCATCGGGCACTTATCTGATCGGCGAGCACCCCACTAATGAACTTGCTGATAGCGTAGGCCAGAGACTGGCTGCTGGTGATAAGACCTACAATGTGCAGAGATAAAATGAGAATTATTGCGGCTGGCATTAAAAGTCATCGCACTTCAGAATGTGTTTCTGAGCAGCAGAAAACAGGATATGAGAAAAAATAACTCGTGTAATATCTCATTTCAGGTTGAGTAAACTAGTAAAAATGAAGCTCCGAAAGCTTCGAAAT
>JAYDZF010000019.1:4873773-4887346 GCA_034509105.1 Microcambeva barbata | reverse complement strand
TTTTTACTATTTTTTGATGTTATGCTACGTGTGATCCTGCTTCTTGTAGTAAACTTTATTCTCTGCATGAGGTGGATTGGAGTACGTCTGGGAATGTGCAAATTCATCCACAAAGTAGAGCCTTATGTTTAGGATTTTTGGTCATGGATGGAGCTTCGTGCTTTAGGTCACACTACATGATTTTTCCTTGCAGGCTGGTCTCAGGCTACATTTCATGGCTCCCAATTGGCTCGATGACTCAGTATCGAGAGATATCTAGTTTGCTAAATATCCTGGATATCAGACGACTGGCAATCGGTGCAGTGTCAGACTCCAGCCAGTGAGAACGCAAGATACAGACCTATCACAGAATATGGCCCAGAAATATCACAGAATACGGCCCAGCACACGTTTTACAAGGTATTTGCCTTTGTTCTTGACAACTCGATTCCAACGTTCAACTGCAAAACAATATATTAACTTTCAACTCGCTACAGAACAACTTATGCTGCCTTTTCCATGAGTCCTCCTAATCTCAGACTCCCAAGTGCTCAACCTGTAAGTCAGCTGCAGCCTATTGTTTAGGGTACAGGACCAGGACTAATAATCTTAAGGTTCAACCCTCACCTTGAGCGAGGTCACCCTTAACCCTCACGGCTCAGACTGTATTCTGTAACTGTAAATCACTTTGGATGAAGGTGTCTGCTGAATGCTGTAAATGTTAGTCATATATTGTGATCTAGTATTGTTCTATACTATAGTCAGTACCAGCATTAAGATAAAGAACACATTAAATAATCAAAGTGGGCTATTCTATTGGCTTAGGGGTGGGTAGAAAAGGATCAACAGGTGGCGTGGGTATTCCTGTTACAACCATTACCAGGATAAAGCTGTTGATGCAAATAAACTGAAAGTATGTATGTCAAAATACTTCTTCTATAATCTGTTGAACATTGTTACTTCATCAGGTACACAATGTTACTGGCATAAGTGCATTTTCTTTGGTAGAAGTAGTAGGGCTGAAACGATACACTCTTGCATACTTGTGATACGATTCACGATACTGGGTTCACAATTCCAAATTTTTCTCCATTTTTATATCTTTATTTTAAACATCATGGAATTGAAAAGTTTCCTTTTTATTGTTGGAAATAAATAAGAACAAAGTATTTGGATCATTTTTGGATCATCCAGATATTGATATTAAGTGAATATCGATTCATCTTAAAAGAATCATCGATATGAATCGATTTCCCCTAATGAACTGATTGGCATTGATTCTTAATTGTTACACCCCTAGTTAGCAGGGTAAATTAGCTGATTTTGTGTTAATATTTGTTACAAAATAATATTGTTCTTAATAATTTAATGTAAAATGCATGACGGATGATAGTTTGCTACCATGAAACCACAGAAAATGTGAATGATAGTATTAGTATTCAGTTATTTTCTTTAACCCCTTATCCTTATTTGGTTCGGAGGGGTGCTGGAGCCTATCCCAGCTCTTCATCGATATTAGTGGTTACTACTAACTATTAGTAGTTAAGTTCCAAGAGTAAAATAAATGAATAGACTTCTATTAATGTTTTAAAAATGGGAGTCACTGGTTAGGAAGCACTGGGTTATATCGTTTGAACATGTTTTATGGGATGGTCTGTAGATGACACATTACACATCCCTAAATGTTTTAATTAAAATGCAATAGAAAACATGTTCATACAACATTTAAACAATTCTTGTGAGATGTATATCCACTGCTATTACACAGGAGAGACCCTTCATACTTAATAAGAATTCATTTTACTGAGGGTGCAATAGTTTAGTTCTCTCTGGTATTACCATGATCAGAATCTGGATTACCATACTCACACTGATTCTGATTTGACAGGAAAGGACTTGAATGAAGGCACACTCATACGGTGATGATCTCCTCCAAATCAGAAGAAGCCATAACTTTAGGTATGTTTGAACTTTTTCTTACAGGGTTTTACAGTAGGGGATCCCAATAACTGATCACTGCCGAGTAAAGTTTGATCCAGTCCCAAAACAAACTGCATGAAATGTCTTCCATCGTCAATGTTAAACACAACCGAGACTTCTAAAATGGTCAAGACCACCCTGCCTGGGCAACGAACCCAGGACCTTTATGCTGTGAGGTGATGTGTGCCTATGTGCCGTTTGGCCCACTGACAGAGTGTACAACATTAAAACAACTGGTAACAAACAGTCCCTACCAAGCACTAGCTAAATGTGCACTTAGTATACCAAAGCTTTCCTGACTTTTCTTATTAATTTGCACAGAACTGGCTCATGAGCACCGAGGGTGGGTCAGGATCCCTTTCGGATCACTCCTGGAGGTGTGTTGTGTTTTCAAACAGGTACGGTCTGATCCTCCTGATGTTCCTCAAAGCTAAACTGCACAATCAGGGTATTTTCACTCTGAGGTTTGTAAAGGCAAGCTAGATGTTTCTACTCCAAGGTTACTTCTCGGCCTTGATGGCAGAAGTGATGACGGATACGTTTGACATTGGAATGTTGGATCTGATGTTTGCTTTGATGCCAAGAACTAGCATCAAATAAAACGATTTTCATTCTATTTTGTACTTGCTGCTGTTTAAGGTTTGCAGAATCATCAAACTAGACGTCCAGGTTCACTTTAACTAGAGTATGGTAATGTATACTATGGAAGCTAAATGCTGAAAATGTAAATGTCAAGGTTTTCAGCTCGGTGCTCTGTAGCTCAGTGTTTGTTACTGATCTAGTGATCAGAGGGTCGACTGTAAAATTCGCCTTAATGCCAAGTTCGCACTGTTACTTGTGATATTACTCAAGTGGTTAAGGTACTGGATTAGTTGTCAAAAGGTCACTGGTTTGAGCCTTACCACTGACAAATGGATGCTGTTGGGCCCTTGAGCAAGGCCTTTAACCCTGAATTGCTCAGACTGGGTACGATAAGTGGCTTTGGATAAAGGCATCTGATAAATGCTGAAAAGGTAATATATGTCACGTTGTCTAAAATCACCTTCTAAATGCTGGACGTTAATAAATCTGCTGAATCCCTGAACCTCTTTGTCTGGTAGATATGAACATCAGACATGCTGTTCATGCTCTTATCTGAAATATTTTCTTCCTGTTACATTCCAAGAAAGTAGCGAGTTTTAGGTCACCCTGACCAAATCAAAACGCACCATGTTCAGGATAATCAGTACAAGGCTCTGGACTATCACTGACTCTGTGCAGATAAAGCAATCAGAACATAAAAATGCTCAACCCAGGGATAACCAGAGTTATGATGGAGTATCACAAAAATGGAGATCCAGACAGACATGTTTGCTAAAGAAAGGTGGTAGAACAAAACTTTGAATGGGCTTTTTTTTGGAAGTACACCAGACATGATATGAGAGTTCATCTCTACAGCACCATTGTGGATTCTCCTGATTTTAGTGCATCCAGTTTTGCCTAATTCCTCTCCAGCAACTCCGGCGCCGTCGTTGCTCTGCTGCTTTGTGAGATGAATTATGCAGCACTTGTTTTCTGACAAGGATTTTAACACGAGCAACCGAAAAGCAATCAAGTGCTCACCAGGTGGGGAGGCCAATCTTCACTTTCTATCTATCAGACCCGACAGGCCCTGGGCTGGTAAAAGCTTCTCCGGAAAACAGAAGACCGTGTTCATTTTCTTCATCCAGTCGATCAGTCTCACAGTTCCCGCTTTGCATTTTTACCCAGGGGTCTCAGTTTGGTTGTTTGTTTAGTGAGATTTAAAAATCATTTACACTTCGAGTCAGAGAGGTTTTCATGCCTTTTCAGATCCATACGAGTACATACTGGAACGAAACGGGACCCCGGTGCAACACACACAAGTGAAAAACGATACAGTACACAGTACAGGACGGTGGGGTCGTCCGATTGGTTGGGTGGATAAAAGGGAAAAACCCGAATTGATAGGTTTCCTCCACCCCAAAGCACATTCAAGGGTTCAGAGGCTCGACAGCTACCGGATCACTTGAAATCTTTCCCTTCCAACCAACACACAAGACATAAAAGATTACTCAGGCAGTCAGTGGGCTGTTAATGGACATCCTGCTTTTACGGTGGACCAATTCTGCTTTCCTCAGACTTTTTAATTTTTAAACTGCACTCATATTGTAGTCCTTTTTAACACCGGATGCCCTTCCTCTCAAATTATTCCGGAGTCTGCATGTTACATTTACATTTTTCTCATTCAGCAGACTTGCATAAGTTACAGTATACTATCTGAGCAATTGAGAATTAAGGACTTAGCTCAAGGGCCCAACCGTAGCAACCTGGTAGGGGTGGGATTTGAACCGGCATCCTTTGGATCAACCCAGGAGGTCAAATGACTGGCTGTCTCTGAGACCAGCTAATTAAGCTATTGAATTCAGGTGTTCTCTGATCTGATTGGACTAAAATCCAGCAACCACACTGCAGCTTTGAGGATGGTCTCAGTTAGACAGCTGATCATGTGACTTCCTGGGTTGGTTGGAACAAAGACCAGCAGCCTTTATGGATCCAGTTTGACACCCCTGATCCAAAGTCTCAGCCAGCAGCAAAGTTCAAAGGTTCCAGATCATGTCAGGGTGGTCAAAATGACATGTGGATGAATGGTCATGATTCCAGAGCTTCCAGGGCAGCAGATTGACTGTACTAAAGACACAGCAGATGGAATTGAATGGCGTCCCCAGACTGACTGACCATTTCTATCAGACAGTCGAGTACAAAAACCTCCAGAATCTTTCAGCCACAAACTGCTCAACTGCAAAAGTCAAAGCAAGATGAGCCAAGCAAGAGAAATGGGTCCACGCCCACCCCACACTATTACTCTCTCTCTCTCTCTCTGTCTTTGCAACATCTGCACCACAAGCCTGTTACTGTGGCAACAAGTCCAAAGAGTCCCTTTTTTCTTTGACATCTTGGCAAGTTCAGGAACTTTTCACTCGATTATTATTGTGTTCGCTCCCAGAAGAATGAATCAGCGTACGCTTCATGAAAACGGCATCTCAACATCATTCAGGTCAGGCTGGAACACCAGTGATTTTGGCACGCGTGCACAAACTGGACGATCATGCAAAGCTCAGATAATAAACACATTTGTTTATCCCTTCATATGCTGAACGTTGTATAGTGAATAGAATACAAAAAACCCCATATTGGTAGATCATGCACTCACTTATTGTCAATGATGACTGTAACACTAATATATATTTCTATATTATTTCTTAATTATCTAATTATGTTGTTATTGATGATTATTAACAAACCTAGATCTTATTAAAATCACAGATTGAATAAGTCATGAGTTACATGTGAACCAAGTATAGACTAGTGATCAAAGTGAATTGATTCCACAATTTTGGCCACTAGTGTAGATGTAACTTACAAACATATTGACTTAAGAACAGAACTTCAGAACCAATTACATTTTAAAGTTCCCCTGTATAAATACAAACGATTATTATTCTGTTTCGGTCCTTTTCTTCTCTTCTCATTTTCTGCGATGACATTTTCTCTTTTTTGTGCCTTTATCACCAAATAAGATCGCTCTGCTGTACAGAGCCTCCACCCGTCCAGGAGTTGGCAGCATGTACAGGCATGTTCTACTCCCTGGAAGTGTTCTCAAAGTCCTGTTAATCCTCCTTCAGATCATTACGTTCACACTTTCCCTCCTAACCTCCACTACCTCTCATTTCCAGCAGCAGGGGGGTAAAAAAACCCCACAACCTTAGAGGGCCGTACGGCCGCACAGGGTCGCGTCTTCTTCACTTTAACACATCTGTCTGAGCCCATGGAGGTTGGATAATTAGCTCATGAGTTGGGCAGGTGGTGCAGTGCAGTCGAACCCTGTGGGATCCGAGTCTGGAGCTCCTAATGTACCAGGACTGGAGTGAAGTACAAGTTCTCCTTCTGAAACAGCAAAGCCGTTAAAGATGGGTTCTGTTCCTCGGCTTAATAGATTATCAGCTGATTATTTGATTTAGCATGGGTCTGAAAACGGACTGTTTATCTGGGCCTGGCCCACTGGACATTATTGTTTTTATAGTTTTATATTTGCACTCTTGGTATACCTGGGACTTCTACTGGACCTGGTAATCTGTTCTTGCACACCTGGTACTTGTACACTTGCATGAAAAGGCATTAAAAGAAACACACTCCCCTGCTTTAAACCGCATCATACATCAGCACACACACTTTTTAGGTTTATTTTCTTATTATTGTATCTTAATTGGTCTCAGAAAAGAATGGTGCATAAACACCATTTTCTTCCTGGTCTGGTAGAATCATTATTAGTGTTTAGAATTGCTTCATTTTTTTGTGCGGGGACCAGGCTTGTTTGTGTGTGTGTGTGTGTGTGTGTGTGTGTGTATATATATTAGTTGCTGGTACAGGAGCATATGGTATGACATAAGTGGTGAGTGTGTGTTGAGGCCATCTGTCACAGTCGGATGTATTCCTTCGGGTAAGCTTTTAACTTTGTGTATGATTTTTTTTAACGGTTGTGTTTGGTATGTGCATGAAGCTTGGGCACCATATGGTTAAAAGTATGTGGACACCTGAACTCTTCTAGACACTCCTGAGCTATCTGAAATGTGATTCTTGGTGAGGTGCCTTCATTTGAAATGTAATCTGACTGAATGATGGGATTGTCTTCAGATGCTCCATCACATTCAGGGTGGCCCAACTCACCTTGATTTGAAATTTGTATCAAGGTGTATAACTGTCATTTATTTTAATGTTCAGGTTGGTCGGTCGCTTCAGCTCATTGGTTTGAATGGCCTGAGACAAGTTGTTTTAGCTTAGGGCAGTTGTGTTGCCCTACCCCAGTACCGCCAGTAGTGCTATCAGCCAGTAGTGCTATCAGCCAGTTGTGCATCGTCATGCAGTCATGATTGGATATGTCTTCAAGTGATGGCCAATCACTTGCCTTATCCTGTCCACTTATTACTTGTTATTAATATATATTTTTATTATTTATAACCGCACCCCTTACACTTATTTCTGGGACCCACTGTAACACCGAGCAAAAAAGAGAAAAAAATGAGAAAAAAAAATCATCAGGGGCTTTAGATGTGATCACATCCATGATGCTAAAACACCAATCCATTCATTTCAGATTGGATAAATTAAATCCTAATTTCTTTTGTGCTTTAACTGGCATCCCAATCCTGGAAGTTATAGTCATCGTAGATCCTAAACACCTGCACCATCGGTCCAATTAACCAACCAATTAGACCCAATTTCAGTCTGCGGCCTGAGAAATGGCTACTGGGAATTGAGTGCTCGGTCCTGCAGGAGGAAGAAGCACCGCTCTGGTAATTGCAGCTCTTTGTGTGTTTTAATGTGCTTGATGGAGCCGTGAGTGTGTTTGCATGTGTGCACCTGGGTTATTGTAAATGATGGACTAGTCGGGTCCTTGATTAAGCATCGTGTCGAAGCGTCTTGTGTTCACATGCTGCACGCGCTCCGTTTTGAGCGGCACTGTGGCTAAGTGAATAGCACTGTGTCTTCGGGATGAAGGTCCGGGTACTTTGTGTGTGGACTCGTTTGGACTGCCATAAGGAAATGATGGGCACTGATCTTTAGGTGGGAGGTTCTCTGAGATGTTTCACCTTTAACCTCACCAATCTAATCAACACCAACAGTTTGCTTTGGGGCTATAAATCACATAAAGCTAGGAACTTTATTTGTCTATGTATGTATATTGATACTTGTACACCCTTGAACACTTGGCAGTTTTATCTGACTGTGTTTGTGTGGATGGTCTCGTGTGTCCCATAAAGCACAGCAGCCCAGTCCCCCTCCAAATCAAAAACTTCTAACATCCTGGTACTAGAAGCCACATGATTCTTTCAGATGTCTCAGCAGGCCAGATGTAGGTAGACAGTTGTGTGTAGTGATGGATAATGCAGCATTTTGACCTTAGCACCTGTAGCTTAATTGAAAAGGTTCAGTTACCCACCGCCGACCCTGCTGTCCGATCCACCCTCATATTGCACCTCAGCTAGCATGTGCAGCTCGTACAGGCAGCTGGTAGAAAGAGCTGTGAGGAAAAGCATGTGGTGTACAAAGTATGCATCATGCAGGAGAGTGAAGGTTAAGGTCGGAGTGTTAGCCGTCACCTACCAGGCGCTACGCTGTGGTGTGAGGGATTAATAGCCGTCATCGTGCTACTGTCTCCATGGAGGTATATTTAGCGTCTCTATCTCAAAAGTGCCACGAAGGTGTAAAGAAAGGAAACCAGGCAACGGGCAGCAGCTCTCTGACCCTTTGGACCTGACCGGTCCCTTCACTGGTATGATGCTATTTCTGCACAGTGTCGAGCTCTTGTCTGAAGTCAGAGACTGATGCAGTAGAGATTTCTTTCCTTCGTTTACATTAAGTGTTACTTTCTGGGTTGCCTTACATATCAAACAGTTCATCCCATTGGAGGAGCTTTGAAAAGGTCAGCGGGGAACTGGGTCAAAGTTCAATCGGATGATCAAAGGAAAGAACAGCACAAATCAGAATGTGGTACTTGTGTTTTGTGGTACTTGTCGGAGGTAAAAGTTCTGGCAGATTTTGTAGATGAGGTAGTTCTGTAGACGAGGTAGTTCTGTGTTTTGTAGATGAGGTAGTTCTGTAGACGAGGTAGTTTTGTGTTTTGTAGATGAGGTAGTTCTGTAGATGAGGTAGTTCTGTAGACGAGGTAGTTTTGTGTTTTGTAGACAAGGTAGTTTTGTAGACGAGGTAGTTTTGTGTTCCGTAGACGAGGTAGTTCTGTAGACAAGGTACTTTTGTAGACGAGGTAGTTTTGTGTTCTGTAGATGAGGTAGTTCTGTAGACAAGGTAGCTCTGTGTTTTGTAGACGAGGTAGTTTTGTGTTCTGTAGACGAGGTAGTTTTATAGTTGAGGCGTTTGCATGTGTGCGTGAGTTATGGTGAGTTATGTATTTTGAGATGCTTTATCTTGGAAATAAACTGTGATGAATTATTTGGAAAAGTTTGCTGTAAAAGTTTGTTGACAAATCAACACCTGAAAAAAAACCCCCACACATCTGTTCTGAAACATCTGCACCGGGCTGGCTACGTTGTTCATGCCCAGGTTAAAACTCCCAGAGAGCCTCTCTTCACTTTCACACCACTGATGCAAATTCTGGCAAATGTTTCCAACTGCTCACCGACCATCATTATATCGACGTGTTCAGATCTCTTTGTGTTCATCCTTGAATTAGTGGAGCTGCAGTTTCACATTTAAATGACTGAAGTGGTTTCCAGACTGCTGGGTGATGTTCTCAATGTTACATGCATCAAAGTGCCCTATTAAAGGTGTGAATAGGGCCAAGAGGGGTTACAAATGCCTCCTGAGGTTTTCTTTTCACTACACTATAATTAAAAAAATAAAAAATATATATATTTGATATCACCCAGATTTGTTTTGCAATAGACCTAATGCTAGAGGTGTGAACATAACACGACCAGTAAAAAGAAATACACCAACACTTGTAATTAAAACTTAAGCTTCTTCCGTCTCAGACTTCCTTATTTCTGACCTCCATCATTGCTTGTTGGAGCACGCCAGGTTGGCTTGGACTTTTTTCACCCAACCCTCTCCCAGGCCTTGGGCTGAATACATTTCCACAACAGAACAGGGGAGACCGACATGACGTACAAATCCAGTGCTTTAATGTTTTACAAAGAGGGTGGCAAAAGTGACAATAATTAAAGTGCTATTATACGTTTGCAAAATTATTGTGTGTGTTGAAATACACCCGCCATTACACCCTCATTAAAACAGGAATTAGGGATGTAACGATACACTCCCACGATGGAATACGATTCACAATGCTGTGTTCACAATACCATTTTTAAACACAATATTTTTGTTTCGTTTGAGTCAAATTCAACATCATATCAATAAATTAATAATGGAAATAAAGAAATATCATGTAATTTATTGTCCTCACGTAATAATTTTGTCTGGGAAACGCCCTACCTGGCAACTTTTATGAAGCACTGTCAAGCAGGCGGATACTGAGTCATCTTAAATGATTCATTTAAGGCTCCACGATTCGATTTGTAGCACACATGCTCTTATATTAGCATGTCCAATTGCGTCACGCTTCTTCTCCACTAATGACGACACTCGATCTGACTGATGAGAGCAAAGCTAACCCACTCCTCCTCTGACACGTGGGTAGCAGCCCTATGCATTTTTCCACCTACACTTAACCAATGACACGTACGTAAGTGTATGTTACATACATATTTTTTGGTAACAGGTTATAACAGAATATTCAGGCTTCTTTGAGTGAAGTCTTCTGTATGAAGACAAAAAGTAGCTGGAACAAATCCAGGGTCACCACGGCCAAGTATCTCTAATCAAATGCTGACAAAACGCCAGCCGTTCCAACCACAGCAGCCTTTCAGCACTGGTCACTCTGGTCACCGCCCACGGCCTGATCTGTCCGTTCTAGTGAGTGATGTCATTTCCTGAGATGTTTCAGGCTTGTGACATTTGCTGTGTTTTGGAAAAGGGCAAAGTGTCTTTCAGTTAGTGAAGCGAGTGACAGATCAGCCAGGCTGAATCAGAATCTCAGTCTCACGTCCAGTGTCACGTTTAGTGTTTCAATACATCATCTACAGAGCTGAAAATCCAGGCAGTTCGCTCCGTCAACCACTGATATAAAGATTTAACAGGGTTGATCTGGGAAGGGCTTTCGTTTCATGCTATGCTTGTTCCACGCCTCATGTTTCAGCTTGTTCCTGTTTAAATTAATTAAAGCTAAAATACAGGTGCATAAAATACAGCAGTCAAGAAAGCTAGTTTCTTTTAGTGGTCAAAAAATCATTTAAAAAGTTTCTGGAACATAATAGTTCAATGCAACGACCCTCTCTTTTTGCCGGGCATTCGTTTGTGAAGTTGTTACCTACCTCAGATGGCAATCTGGGTAGAAGTGTCGCCTCATAGCAAGAAGGTCCTGGTGGGGAGCTCCAGGTCCTCTCTATGGAGTGTCTGTGTTGGTTTCCTCCGGATGCTCTCGTGTCTTCATCCAATAACGTGCAAGTGAGGTGAATTGGAGACACAAAATTGTCCACGTCTGTTTGATATCATCTTATGTTCTGGTGAATCTTGTGTAATGAATATGTACCGAGTGTCTGTCATGAACATAACCAACAATAAATCCTAATAAACAAAAAGTTACCTCAGAAATAAAAGGCCATTGATTTTTTTTTTTTAGATCGGGGGTGGTAAATAATTCCTTATAAGGAGCCAAAAGTTCATCTTATTAAAAAGCCATGGGCCAAAACTAAAAAGTTATGTTGTGTTAATATAGCATTAAATTAAAAGCTCGTTCATTATTCTTAAACGGAACACGAATGCTTAGTCAAATTATTAATGTTTTTATTGATTTCAACAGATGATCGAGCATCGTCCTGTTTTGCAGCAGAATCAATTAATCATGCAGAATCAAGTATTCGGTTATATAAAGGTAATGTAAACTGAGGAATACAGAAAGTAAAGCATCTGTTTTTAACAGCGCCCCTGTCATCTTCCTTTTGCTTATACAAAGTTTAACCCCAGTTGAAAGAAATTCCTGACTAAAGGAGACCCTACATTGATCTAGCGATATGGGCCAAAAATGAGACGATGGGCCAAATTAATGTTGAAATAATTTAACCCTTCAGAAATCAAGATCGCAATTATAATGTAATTAGTTTTACAGCACAGTTTTTATGGCTAGTGTCACCGATGCGTGATGAATAGACGCGTTTCTCAATGACGCCGACTGTTCAGCTCTCCAGCTGCACTGAATAATTCACGGGTTCTTCCCAGTGCCATCCTTTCACTCTTCCGTCTTTCCCGATAAGCCGAGACCCCTTCTCATGAAGGAAGTTTTTCACGTACGGGTTCTGTTCCTTCACTGCCCCCAGCAAAACACATAATGGAGTCCATGTCTCCAGAGAGAGAGAGAGAGGCTAAGGGAAGCAGAAGGAAATAGATGGAACAGGAAAAGATTTGCCCTCACGAGCACATTAACACTGGAAGAGGAACGGGCCGGAGAGAAGCATCCGTCAACCTAAAGTGCGTTAGCGTGCACGCGGCCTCAGTTTGTCATCATCATCATCATACCGGGTTAGATGTTAAGATGGAATATGGCATCGGGCACGGACAGGCCGGAAATAAAATGAGCCATGTCGGCGAATTATTGGACACTGAGAACGCCCTGGAATTAGTTCTGTGTACAGAGAGCAAACGGTACAGGTTCACCCGGAGCTCCAGGAGTAACATTCTCACTTTTATTTTACGACGGCAATATATCATGGAGGATAATGGTCTGAGCTGCACGTCAGTTCTGTTTGGTAATGTCCTTTCATTAACCAGGACTTCCTCTGTGCCTTAACAATGCACGTCATGCTTTTACTGATGTCCAGCAACTCTCCTGTAATCCATCATATCTACAGCGCTCATGGTTTTCTTTTTGTCTTTACGTCTGCTTTTGTCTGGACGATTTTCAGCAAGAATCAAATTCATTTTCATTCACGCTTAGGTAATAATAGTTCTCGAAACAGTCGACTTTGAATTTAATCAGTCCAAATGTTCATATGTTTAGCCAATTCTTCCCCATAACAAATAATGTTAAACCACGTCCTTAACCAAACCGTTGTAATATCTAGTACTCCTGTACTGTACAACACAGATTAGTTTTGGACAGTATTTATGTTTTGTACAATGAGGGTTTAATGGTCTTGTTCAAGGGCCCAACCTAACAGTGGTGAGGTTTGAACCGATGACCTGTACCCTAACCTGTAAGCTACAGCTGTGCTCTACCCTACACCTTCATACATTTCTTTTAGTAGAGTATATTATTATAAATTGTGATAGGACATTGAGTATCATTAATTTGTAGAAATTTAATTTTGGGTTGGTCAGTGACAATGTAATCGTTTTCGGTACATGATGGGAGACGTTGATTGACATGCTAGCGTGTTGTGCTACCTCGTCCCATTAGCCTGATTCTAACTGTGTTGGCTTAGTAAGCAAAACCCCGACATATCAGTCAATTACTTACTAAAATTTTGTGTGGCAGTTTTAGCTCAACGAACCTGAAGGTTACAGGTTTAAGCCCCTCTTCTGCCAGATTGCTGCTAGTGGGTCCATGAGCAAGGCCTTTAATATTCAATTTCTTAGTTGGAGGTAGGTTGCCAGGTAGCACAGTGGCTCAGCGGGTTGCACCATTACCAGTAGGTCACTTCACAGCAAGAATTTCAGGGGTTCCATCCCCAAGTGGAGCGCTCTGGGTACTTTCTGTGTGAAGTTTTCATGTTCTCCCTGTGTCTACGTGGGTTTCCTCCCACAAGGAAAAGTCACAACCAGAGGATCCCGGGTTTGATTCCAGACTAGTGTAAAAACACATTAAAAATGTTAATGAACAAATGAACATCTGTATTAAATAATGTACTAATATCACTAGTTCCAGTCTCATATCACTCTCCTTCACCCGGCTCCTACTGGATATCAAAGCTCAGCACTAGCAATCACCTTCAGCCTGCCTGTAGCCCACCTGCCGAGCACTGATGTCCTAGTACGCGGGATG
>JAYDZF010000019.1:4039063-4055858 GCA_034509105.1 Microcambeva barbata | reverse complement strand
ATGAATATCAAATCTAATATGTAATTTATATTTAAAATTAAACTGAATTTTAGCTGTTAGTGTTGTAATAATTAGGTCCTAAACATTACATTGATAACACTTGAGTAGTAAAGTAGTAAAAATGTCAAATAGATTTGTATGAGAGCATGTATTTGTAATCATTAAATTAAGTAATACTAAATTACAAATACTTATATGGAAAACATTATATATTGTAAATAGTTTTCACCGTTTAGTTGATTTAGACATTGAAAGTAGTTTTGAAAGTCATATTTGTTAACAGCGCTCAACAAGAGTCAGAACATGAAACATGAACATGTTAGCATATTTTGTTGGATGTTTTTTTGTTTGTATAACTTCTAACTTAAGAATCATCATTTTATGTAAGCTGTGGTTATTATTAAGTCTTAACACTTTCTTGATTTATTCAGAATAGATATTTGGATCCCCACACTTCCTTACTTAAACTAAAATTACTCATATATTTGTAACATTATAATTTATGTATGTATTATTATTTTTAAATTTAGCCTGTGAGGTTTGTGACACATGCATATGCCACAAAAATCTTTACAGCATTTTGGCCTTTAAGGTAAACCTTTTATTTAATATAAATGTTTTAAATAAACAAAACCCAATGTTGCATTAAAATTATTCAAAGCACTTTTGAAAACTGGGAACAGTGTTTTGCATTTGGGAAATTTTCGCAGTTTATGTTTGTATGAAAGAAGAATTTTACTTTCAGGATTGTACTGGTTAGATTTACTAAATCATTAAATATTATCAGTGTCCACTAAATAAGCAATGTTATATGTAATTTTTATACTGATAAAAGTATTCTTTCTTAGATTTGGTAAATAAGTAATATAGGAGATGTAAAAACTAAAAAAAATATCAGCATTATTAATAATGTTTTGTTTATTACATTGCTGATAAGGAATATAATATAATATAATATTATACTATAATCTTCTACTACCGCCATGCATTCATGAACACACACAAGTTATGCAAAAGAGCTGAACATGCACTCATGTTGAGGTTACTTTTCTCTCTCAGTGCCGTTGTGAATATAGTGGTTCCACCTCAGGGCTTTTTTAAAGAATAGGGCATTTAAATATTTTAGTGCCCCAGGAATGAAGACAGGAGAAAAAGGAAGTATGTCCACTTCTGTAGATAATATAGTGACGAGCCCAATTCAGTCTGTCTCACATCAGTCAGACATGTTGGCCAGAGGTTGTAGACAAATTGTGGTTGGGTTTAATATACGACTTCCTGTCCATTAGAAGCCAAACGAAGACCTTCTGGAACCATTTGAGAGATTTATTGTCGTAGGTAATTGGAAAGACAAGAAAGAATTATGGGAGACGGACTGTATTTCCGACAGGGTAGACTAAAGAGGTGATTGGGTGGTCATTTGACATGCATGTCATTTTGGTCATTTTTGACATGAGGGCTGGCGGCCGACTGTATGTTTCTTCCAGTAGGGATGTAGAGTCCATTCCAAAAGCTAAATTTTTGGAGTTGCTACACCACGAAGAAGTTGTAATAAATATAATTGAGAAAGTTCTATCATACTAGTATAGGGGGCCACACAATCAGAACAGATTTAGTCATGTTTTCCTCAGCTAATCATGTGTTCTAACTAAAGATTCATTCACTGTACTGCACAGTGAAAAATAGACACAGCTACAGTCAGGAGGGTTTTGCATCCTGAGCTTATTACTCTTGTATTCTGTAGTAAAATAGTCATTCTGTTTCACACGTGTGTTTGCAGCGTGCCTCTGTTTTTATTTTCTGTGAATGACGGCAGGGCTCCAACTCCCAACCCGCCTCAGTAGTGCTGCCTGGATCAGCTGTCTCATTCACAGTCTCAATCATTCACCCTGCTGAGTCCATCAGATTCTGGCTTTACTCTTTTTCTGTTTTTTTTTTTATTTCTTATACTCTTTTAAGCATCCTTTACTCATCTTCCTTTTGTGTGCCTTGTACTCTTATACAAGCTACATTTAGGTGGTGCTGGGTAGATTAGACATTGGCCTTTTTATTGATTTATTTAAATTGTTTTTAAAATCCTGCCATCGTGCACCTATGAATGAACCAATCTCGTACATTCTATAGATGTGCTTTTTAGCAATACTGTTTTTTTCTGTATGGGGTCAGTGTGGGTCGAGAGCATCTTAAGACAGTTCTCCAATCACAGCTGGCACTTAATAACCTAAAGATCAAAACAAATGACTAGCCAGCTTACAGGTGTAAGTAAACACAGCGATAAGACTACATATGCCAAATTTTACACAACTAAGATGCAGTAACATGGGCCAAACTGGTGGTAAAGCATGAAAACTAATTAAATGAACTATTTTATTTATATTCTAGTCGAGTACCTGTTTTGCGTGAAACAGTTGTGTGAGTTTAAGTGCTGTTTTGTTAAACACTAAGCACACAGCGGGAGTGTGTTGTAGAAAAGAGAAAATGAAACCAACAAATTAACTTTTGCACTCATTAAAACAAATGAACGTGAAGCGTATTTTGTTTGCCGTGACATCTTCGTGTTGTTGTGAAAATGGAAATTCATATTTATCACTCACAGACTAAAGTGTTAATAGCTTAGCGCTCTGAGGTCTCATCCCGCCTCGTGTCTCGCTGGCTTCTGCATCGGGTCGAACTGGTGGGAAACAGTAACCGTCTCAAAGTGTAAACGAGTGGGCTGTAAACATGAACACGCTGAATTGTGTTTTACATGACAGGCTCATTATTTTTACATTGAGCAGAAATAAAGGTGGGGAACATTCTTGGTACGGAACAGAGTTATTGTGGCAGGTACAGGTGTCCCAATTAAACATTGTTTATGTTTCATTGCTGGAACTATGCAGTGCTTCAAGGTGGATTTGTAGCAGAAACATTTCTTCTAATCATTGTGACAATTCGAATTCATTAAAATATTTTCTTTGTTCAAAGTCAGGCAGGAAAAATGGAATATGCTGTGATTTTGAGGCCTTGTTCTATTCAATTCAATGTAGATTTAGCAACATTTTTGGTAAAAATTCAAAAGCTAAATAGAGGAAAAATATATATTTCCAAATGTCAAATATGATTGCATTAATTTAGCCACAGCTTGGGATGAATTTAATCTGGTCCTGTTCTCTGCTTTCTATTTCTATTTTTGTAGCCCAAGTCCCGGACAATGATGAGCAGTTTGTTCCTGACTTTCACAGTGAAAACTGTAAGTCATTCTTAATTATTTATTTCCATGCTGTTAAAATGATTCATTTTTTATTAATTAATTACAAACATTACAAAATTGCAGCATGTTAAAACATAGATATTGGATGTTACAAATCTAGAATGCAATTGGGGCAGGGCAGCTTTCTGTCTGGGGTCTTTACCTCTATTTGTTGTTTGTGAGGTGTTTAGTAGGTCTGTGTTATTGGATTGGCTTTTCAAAACTGCTTTTACTTATGATTGAATGAGTGGTGTGTGATACCCTGTGATGCCCTGGCACCCCGTCCAGGCTCAGACCCACTAAGATAAATGTGAAAAATATAATAATGTATATATATATAGGAGTATTCAGCTGTAAACATTATTATTAAAGTTATTTTCAAAATGCAGATAAAATTCTTATTCATTTGTACTATTATTTAATATATAGTTAACTAGTTGACTTATTTTTTAAGTAGGGGTGAGAACTGTTTAACCCTGCTGTATAGTTCATGCCATGATGCCATGAATGTAGCCTTACAAGCTCCGGTAATACTTTAAATGGTCAAAGGAAGTAGACTTGGCGCAGTATGATGAGTGGACTCGGTGCCAGTGTCGGAAGTGGCATGGACTGAGTGTAGCACAGTGGGGTATGATACAGGCTTCTGTCTTAAAGAGAAGCCAAAACACACCGGTATACTGGGGATGCAGAAAGAAAACAGTGGGCTTTGTCTTATGTAGGAAGTTACTTCATTAGCAAACAATAGGTTACTGTATCTCAAAAAACATGTACTGCAATATTACTGTTTTTTTCTTAATAATGAGTTAAACTTTTCTTTTGCGAGAGAAGACATGAGATGAATCAGACACGATTGGTGTCCAATAATGAACAATAGTCTTTACATCCAGTGTGACACCATGGTCATTTAAATTATATAGTCGTTCCATATAGACCAACGTAAAGCCAACATTAGTTCAGCTAACATTTGCTCATGTGCTGCACCTGAAGGTACATTTAAGTTCACTTACACTTCACTTCCTCCTGTTCTGTACTGCAGTCACTGAACTGGCTCATTGCTGTGAGCTGGCATGGTGGGCACAGGCAGAGGAGGGACAGGCAGATGGTGGGAGGGCAAGGGCGTGTTTGTGGCACTCCTTAACGGGCATCCTAGCAGTCGGCTCTCCCATATGGGTCCATGCTGGCACAACTTCTCACCTACTTCCTCAGCCCAGCCCACTAAACACAGGAGCATAACGTGAATAAAAAAACAAAACATTAAAAGGAAACTGAAAACCTGAAAGACCAGATGATTTTTTTTTATGTTCTGTATTTATAAAATACTAAAATCATTAGTACTATAATGCTGGGGTCTACACTGTTTGGTCAGCTTCATGAACATATAAGACTGAACCATACTAATGTTTGAATTAAAAATAATATCAAATATTTTTATAGTAGCCCCCAAAACTTGATATTATTTGACAGGTACCAGGACCAAATTCAGTTTTTTTATTTGTTTATTATGACAAGTGAACTGTAAATCACTTGCCCTTAATTCTGTTTTTCATACATCCTTTAACTAATACCCAAATTTAAAGGAAATGAATAATACAGCAAATGCCATGAACAAGTTCCTCATAATGTCGTCCATTAAGAGAAATCAATGTGTACGTAATTGCAGCAATTTTCAAACAGTCACACACATGACATCCCGTCGCTGAAAATAGGGTTCAGCACCACTGAAAAGCTAATACGTTTTCTATTGATTTGTATACTTTTGTTTCCTAGAATAAAATCTATTGTGACATTTTTCCTACGTTAAGTTGTTCTTGTTTTGGTTCACAGAAAATTATTTTGGCAAATGGAAGTATTACTTACTGTCAATACATAACAAACATATTGATATAATAATTATTAATAATGACAATGTAAAAGATAGTTGTTTTTTAAGATGACTTATATGTTTGATTACATATTTTTAGTGCAGTCGTGTCACTTTAGCAATAAAATGAGCTGTGTTTCACATTTTTCTAGTATTTTGTTACATATTTATGTGCATCAGATCATCAGTAACAAGTAGAAGTAAAAGCCATGGCAGGTCAATTGTGGCTTCATCATTTGTAATACTGTGTCTCCACCATCCTGATAATTATGGCAGAGGAGCTACTACTTAACGGGTGTAACTGTGTTGAGCGTAGTCGGAGGTCTTTATCTACTGCCTTTTTAACCTCCGATCAATGATTGCAAAAGGTCAGTTCTCTCAGGGGGTTGGGAATCAGCAGCCATGATTTTCCACTTTGCTGAGGTGAGCTGTTAGTTAAAATGCATTAAAAGGTTTTATGTGGCTTGCCAGTTAAAGAAAAATAATACGAATAGAAATCAAAATGAACAGATCACATTTTATATGTGACAGGCCCACTGTTTACACTGTAATAAAGACAAATGTGCGTCATGTATAAGAAAAAGAAAACATATTGTAACCTGTATTGTAAAATTCTTCGGATTTTCATGTCAGTATTAAACTTCAGACCAACACTGAGCTTTTTAGTAAAAAGGGGCACATACACAGAAATATACTGTACATCAGGACTAGCATGTGTCACAATAAAATAAAGCCATTCTTTGATCATTGCTTACTTGGACAGGATCTGATGGAACAAATCGAAGCACCTTGGTGGCGAGGTTTCAATTTCACTTTTTAAATTTTCATTGGTTTATTTGCTTTCCACAGTGGCATTTCACGGGCTACAGTTCAGGATCAAGCGAGAGCCCCACAGCCCCTGTGCCAATCTGGGTTCAGCCTGCAGTCAGGAGAGGCCCTTCAAACTTCACTATGGAGAGAAGTGCCTGTACAACATCAGGTATGTTCAGTTACACATGCTAGTGTCGAACAAGATAATACAATGTCAGTACTGTGAGTGTCATCGAGTTTTAGTTCTTGTAAATATATAAGAATAAAAAACATAATGTGATGCATTTAATGATATTTAGTGTCATTTTATATTCTTTTTGAAAGGACAGTGTATAAATCGTGCTACAATAAATAAAATAATAAATAATATACAATCCATCAGTTCAATGAGTTTAATATTCATTTAGGTTTTTAACACCCAAAAATAAAAATAAATACAAGTAAAAGACAATGAAAAGCAACAATAATAGGGCAGTAATATAATTTCTACTTGAAAATGTTCCTAGCAAACTTGCAGGTGTTCCCATGATTTTCTAAACATATGGTTGATCTATTTTGATTTTGATAACTAGTAAAAGTTTCTATATGACAGGTAGCACTGTAGCATTGTTCCAAGCTAGCTTTCTGTCAACACCAATTCAGGTTCCTTTGTGTACTCCAATGATTCATCTATTCTTAATATTTATACGATTATATACAATTTCATTAAGAGACATTAGTGCAAAAGAAAATAAAACCTATGAAACAGAAAAGGCAAAAGAAGAAAGATTGGAAAAAAACATCTACATAAAACCTGGTTGCCTGGTTACAGTCATCGTCCTACTGATTTGACAGTACATTTATGACATTTGGTGTTAATTTAGCTCTGCATGGTGTAAATTGGTCACAAATGAACACTGTAGTGAAGGAGACGACCTGCTTGCACAGACCTGATGACACCTGAGTTAAACCAGCTAGCTCAGTGATAATGATGTTCTCTTTAAAACTGAATGTTTAAATGATGAAATGCTTGAGTTCTATATAAATCTGTTACATTAGCAACATTAAAGTCCAGAACTTGATATCATTGCTTCATCCATGTCCAAGCTTAAGTATGTACACAACAAAATCTATATAGTAAAGCTCTATTAATTTCAAGGAGCATGAAAGGCAGTGTTAATAATAGATTTTATATGTAGTGGTGCATAGCACTGTCATCTGGGTTTGGTTCTTTCTGGGAAAAGTTTGCAGGTTCTCCTGATGTCCATGTGGGTTTCTCCCAAGAGCTCTGGTTTCCTTTCAGTCTAAAGTCATGAATTTAGGTCCACTGGACCTCTTAAAATTGTGAGAGTGTGTTTTAAAGTGAGTTACCCTTCACATTCACAGAAACCATGATCAGGATAATACAATTATGAAACAGACTTTTTTTCAGCTGCTCTTGTTAGGTGCTGCCAAAGCAGATCGTGATCCACATTATTGATTTGGTTAGTTTTACGCATAGTTTAATGCCGTTACTGACACAACCCTATTTATCCAGGCTTGGGACTGGAGCTATAATGCATTGGTTTATGCATCCTAGTGGCTAGGTACATACAGGACAATCCAGTGTTTAATTAACCTGGCTGAATGTTTTTGGACTGTGGGAGGAAACTAGAGCACATCAAAGAAGCCTATGAGGAGGACACACTGGAGATCGAACACAGGACCTTCTTGCTGTGTGACCTCAGTAGAGTTAAAATGGATTCTCACCAAACATGTAGTGATGATTAAAACAACTAAAATATCCCTTTACATAGACGGGATGAAGTTTCTTTTAAAGGTGTGTGTTCTGTTCTGTTCTGGTGGTTGGTTTTCAAAGTTATTTTTTCCCATCAAAACAGGTCTGTTTTATAACTAAATGTTTTGAACAAATCATGGTTAATAAGCAGTGTAATGTACAGTGCATCTAAAATTAACATAACCTTTCTACCTGCTTTTATCTAATTGACATGATTAGTAATTTGCTATCATTTCAGTATGGATAAGAACGTTCTAAAAATGTAAATGAAAATTTGTTTAGAAAATATTATTCTTTTTTATTATTCATTATTTCTTTTATTCTTTTTTTTCTGAACTAATATTATTCCATTTCCTTCTGCTTACAGTGCCTACGAGCATAAACATCCAGCCGGAATGAAGGGCCCAAGTCCAGCCACTACACCTTGCAGCACACCCGTATCCCCTCATCAGCACGGATCTCCCAGTGCTGCCCTCACCCCTAAACCAGACAGAACATACTCCCACCTCAACCCCCCACAGCCTCTCCCTGACAACACCTACAACCTCGACCACAGGTAAGCCTCCACATACTTGGAAAATTCTGAAGTTTTGGTGGGACGCTTTACTCATTTGATGTAAGACACCGATGTTGGGTGATCAGAACTGGCCCATGGCCACTTTTCACTACATCCCAAAGCTGTTCATTTGGGATTGAGGTCAGGGTTCTGTGTAGGGCTTTGTAGTTCAACACCAAAAACTGTTGAACCTAGTAATTTATAAGTTTATGTGCACACCTAACACATGTAAAAATGTAATGTTGACGTTCTGGTTTACAATTACTACCACCCTGTCCTTCCACAGATTTCGACGGCAGCTGTCAGAACCTTGTCATTCGTTTCCCTCTCCTGTCTCAATGGTGCGAGATGGGCGCCCCATGTATCACAGACAGATGTCTGAACCCAGCATCCCGTTCCAGTCTCAAGGGTTTAAGCAGGAATACTCAGACCCTCTTTTCGAGCATCCACTTATGGTTGGGGCACCTCTGCCTCAGTCTTACCCTCCTTCCATGATGATCAAGCAAGAGCCACGAGACTTCACCTACGATTCAGGTGATTTATACCTCAATCTATATTAACACCAAAGATCATAGAGCATTGAAACTTCTGCCCCTTTCCATCGATATGTGTTGCACTGTTGGGAATGGATATCTGGGTATAAACGTTGGCTCTGGTCACTGTGTGTTGGGAGTTTTTTATGTTCTTTTACTTATTTAAATCTCTGCTCCATGTAAATTGGAATTTATTTGTGATTGTGAGCACATTTAAATTTAAGTCCATTTTGTCTTAAGCATGTAGAAAAGGCAGATTCAGCTCCCCCTGACTACTCAAGTATATGTTAACTAATGAATTAATTATACTTCATTCACAGATGTTTAGTATTTGGTTAGCCGGACCATTGAGACAAAATTTGCTAATAACCGGCGTATAGCCCTGTGGTAACGTCTCTGTCTGTGTGACAGGAAAGAGACAGAGACTGTTCCGGTAAATGTTTGGGGGTGGCTGATACAATAAGTTCATTAGTACACAAAAGGGGCTCTGGTCTCATTTCCTGAGGGCCTGGCTGGACTGGGGAGGAGAAGGTCCCCTAATCCCCCCATGAGCTTTCAGTTCAGCTCTGGTATGAATGAAGTGCTGTTCATTCATAAAAAAGTGAAGGTACAGTAAAGCAGGCTGTCAGGAAGTAACACAGTGTCTGGCTCTCAGCTGCTTCCTGTGGAGGGTCTGCGAATCAGAACAGATTCAGTCACATGGTCCACGCAGCTATTTTTTAATCAACATTTCTGGCTAGAAAACATAGCATTATTTTATTTTTTATTACATATATTTATTTAACATTGGTTTGAAATAATAAAAAAATTAAAACCTAAACTTTATCTAAAAAACCTAAACTATATATTAATAAAATCTAATAAAAATACAGGAATACACCCCAAAATAGAAAGTACAGTAGATAAAAATATATGTGACCAAATATTTATACTGCATGCAATATTGTAAAATCAAAAAATAATAAATAAAACAAATGTAATCGATACATATACAAATGTTACTGTATTACTACAAAGTCTAGACAGTGCGAGAAAATCAATGTAACTTAATTTATAATAAATAAATAAACGTTTAAAATAAATGAATACAATATAAATATCAATAAAGTATATTAAAAATCGTGCATTGCTGCTCAAGGTTTGTTCTAAACAAAAGTAACCAAATAAATAAACTAATATTTTATGAATGTGAAATAATACATTTAATAATATATTATATGAAAATAAAAAGATTGAACACTGCGCCAGTAGAAGCGAACATTGTCGTGTTTAGTCATTATAAGAATTTACTCGGACTCATAAAGCAGCTTGTTTGTTGTGTGCTGTAGAGAGGGTGGGATGGCAAAAGCTAATTTAATTAACAGTAATTTCCTTGACAGGGCCATTACTCGAATGAAGCCTTGAAAGATCTTTATAGGCTCAAATGAACAGGGTTAGCTGTTTTATTGAGCGTTCACTTAGGAACCCTTGCTTTGCAGTGACTGAATCCCAATATGAGCTAACAGAATGAAAAATACAAATGAAAAGTGTTGAATGTGTGCTGCGTTAACAGGTCAGCGGTCGTTAAGTACTGCCGTTAAACTTATCTTGCAACAAAGGCTGACTTCTAGAACCTAATATACAGCATCTCCATTTTTTCTGCCTTTTAGAAGTGCCAGGCTGCCATTCTGTGTACCTAAGGCAGGAAGGGTACCTGCCTCATCCAAACAGAAGTGACGGTAAGAATTACTGTGTAATTTAATATAATTCGTTAATTTAAACCATTTAACTGTGTTTAAAATCGAGGGTTGATTCTCCACTAAATACATAAACACAGAAAACATCCAATGTATGTCCTGTCCCAAACTGAAATGGATTTGAGGCATTTGTCCAGTCTCTGTGATGAGGTCTATTCAACATTCCTCCATTAGGAAAAGCCAAATTTACAAATTGTAAGGAGAAATATTTTACAGCATGTTAATGCTTTGGTCAAATGTTACTACTTACACGCTACCTGATTTGATGAGCAATACCACTACAGCCTTGTTACTCAGAATTCAACTGTGCAACCCTGTCTTTGATGAATTAATATTGTAATATATATTATTACGTATTTATTTAGCATTTAGCTGTGAGTTGCTTTTCTTACAGCAGGGTTACGTTGTCATACATTTTTGATAAAAATTAGCACTGTGTTGCCTCTCACCAAAAGGTTCCTGGGTTTGATCCCCAGGTTCCCCCTTGTTCATGTCGGTTTTCTTTCGGTGGTCCGGTTGCCACCAGGTTAATTAAAGCCACTGTATTGTCCTATATGCTCTGGGCCAGTAGAATGCACAGACCCGTGTGTTGTAATACCGGGCCTAAGCCCAGATAAATAGGAGGGTTGCATCAGAAAGATGACCATGATCTGCTGTGGTGAGCATGAATAGGAGCAGCCGAAAAAAGAAGATTTATAGGATTCTCTTGTTGTTGCAGGATGCATGTTTGAAAAAGGTTCCAGGCACTTCTATGATGACACATGTGTGGTTCCAGAAAAAGCTGAAGGTAAGTTTGATTTCTGAATGAATCTGAATATGAACCTTTTTAAAATAAAAATCTTATGAAGACCAGATAAGGATTTGGTATGGTTCCCTGTGTGTATATTTCTCTTCCAGTATATTTAAATTATTCCTCTGTGCAAGCTCCATGAATGTGCTATATAATGTGCGAGGCCGAACATGCACTCCTATGCAAACTCATAGACAGAAAGCATGCAACCCTGTAGTGCATGTCACGATGGTCTGTCTTCCTTCCTTCTGATCCTCATCCTCTCAGATATTCAAAGACAGATTTGTACATGTGTACACGGCTAATAAACTTTGTTAATTGTTGTTTTGCATAATGACTAGCCAACCACCCACTCCTTCTTTTACCTGTGGTGTATTTAAATCACCCTTACATGCAAGCTCTGTGAGTGTGCTATAGGATGCATGAGTCAGATACACACATAAGCAGAATGCATGAATGCCTGCAGTTCCTGTCATGCTCAGCTTTCATTAGTCGTGATGATTAAGAGTAAACCGATTCAAATAAAAGCATTACGTAACTAACTACTAACTAAATAATATTTTTTAGTTAATATTTTAGCAATATCCTTTTTACAGACAATAAACATTCTTTAACTTCTTTAAGTTAATGACTTTTTTGCATTATTTTCATGACAAATACAGTGGTCAGGTGACTATATATATACTTTGTGTAATTATATATAATATTAAAAAATATATGTGTATGACTTATAATTTATCTACATTTGTTAACCACAGTTGGTTTGTTTCAGTGTTTTGTGCAGTGGATGCTTAAGTTTATAATTAGTTTATTCTGTTAAATAACTCAAAATCAAAGCTGACATAATGGTCTGATTCATTTTTCATATTCAGGTGATATTAAACAGGAAGCGGGACTTTTCCGTGAGGGTCCGAGCTATCAGAGACGAGGGTCACTACAGCTTTGGCAGTTCTTGGTCGCTCTGTTGGACGACCCCTCCAACTCCCACTTCATTGCCTGGACCGGTCGAGGCATGGAGTTCAAACTCATTGAACCAGAAGAGGTACCAGGCTTTTTTTAACTTTATGAATGTACCAGTCCTTTTATTTAAAGAGCGAAGATTCAATCTAAGCATAATCCTAAAGGTGTTATATAATCAGCTTGAGCTAAAAATATTTTTTTCTATACTATGGCACCAGTTTTCCCTGCAGTGTTTGTTATATATTGACTTCATGTCAAGGTCCTGGGTTTGAGACCCAAGTGACTGGTGGGTTTCCACTGGGAGCTTAAGTTTGAGATAGAAATTTGTTGTGAAGGTGTAGAACTGATGAAACATCTGTAACATGTAGCTGTCTGTCCTGTCAATGTAACCACAGTGTAAAACATGAAGGTAAAACCCTTATAAACAAACTGAACCCGGTTTAGCAAATTTGTGGTATTTTCATTTTTCATACATAGAATTCTATGCCAGATCTTGTTTTTCCAAACCTTTTATGTTGATCCCAATAAAAGCAAACAGACCACTAAATAGTTCAGTGTGTTGAAAGCGACTGTCTCAGATTTTTAGTCTAGTCTAAGAGCGCTGTGTTTGTCAGGGGTCTCCTTTTAGCCTATGTGTGTGTGCACGTGAGTGTGTGTGTTTGGTGAAAGCTGGCACTGGCCCATTGGGCAGCTGTAGGGTACAGGGGGCCATTCATGGCATCAGGTGACTGTAGGCTGCAGGGTCGGCTGGGCAGGTGGACAGCTTGAATGGAAAAGGGCAGACTGTGCAGGGTTCAGGGAGAACGGAGAGACGAATATTTGAAAAGGAAGGGGGCCATGGGCAGGGGGCATAAAGACAGGTGCCATAACATCTGCCATGCACCGCTCCCGCTAATGAGCACATCACTAACGCAAGGTGCGGACACACATGTCCATCTGATCTCTAGCACTCACACGATTATAATTATGTTTACTGATGATTGTGATCAAGGCTAACTGTGGAATTATATTGTATTAATCATTTTTTTTAAATATTTGTTTATTCTGAAGGTGGCTCGACGTTGGGGGCTCCAGAAGAATCGGCCAGCCATGAACTACGACAAACTCAGCCGCTCATTACGCTACTACTATGAGAAAGGAATTATGCAGAAGGTAAACACAGTGAAAGCCAGTAAGGTGACAATTGAGTGCACTTGAGTGGATCATCAGTAATATTTCTACACTCCACAACTAATATTCTGCCAGGCTTTAAAGCAAATATAGTTATATGCTTCAGAAAGGAAGAAAACAGTATACAAGCTTGATTTGGGTCTTGTGCTTTCTGAAAAAAAAGAAATATTTCCAACTTTTCATCTTTCTCAATGGGTGACCAGTATGCTGAAGTCATTTAAATGATTTAAGTCACCAGATGTAACAAAGTTAAAGACATATTATTCCACTCCTACCATTAAAACATCAAATAAGGAAATCTATTTTGGAAAATTCCATCCCTGTAGTACAGCTCCACAGACCTGTACAAACAGACCAGGTTCACTGAACCTGTCTTGCACCTTTTATCTTCATTTTTGTAATTTGTCATGTCTGTAGTTAATGCATTATGAAAAACTGTATTACATGTTATGTAATATGCATTACATTCCATGCAAAATCTATTACACTTTTCGAAATTAATAAAATATCATGCATATCATTTTCAGCCAGCACAGTTAACTTAAACTGATTGCTTCTTTTACTCGCTCTGTAGGTGGCAGGTGAAAGATATGTGTATAAATTCGTGTGCGACCCCGAGGCCTTGTTCTCCATGGCCTTTCCTGACAATCAGAGACCCGTACTGAAGACCGACATGGAGCGCCAGATCAACGAGGAGGAAACCGTACCACTTTCGCACTACGACGAGAGCGTAGCATATGTCCAGGATGGAGCCTACTGCAACCCACACCCTTACAGCGAGGGCTACGTCTATTAACATACAGGTGCAGCCAACAGACTCTGCTACAGTCTCACCACTGCAAATTCATACGAATTCCTTACGGCCAACACTGGTATGAAAAGTTACGGACATGTAAGGGTTCAGCCACCTGTGAGGTCAGCGCTCTTAATTTATGAAATCCAGTATGGGATATCATTTGTATGAATTATCTGAGACTTTGAGCTGTTGAGGCTTCTCCTGATTTTGTATGGTCTCTCATGGTTACCTGGGACAAAGAGTGCACTTTATGGACAGAGATGAGCAGTGTGTAAACCTACCGGTCTAGTAACCCTAGTTGCTCTGTTGATGTTTATTCCTTTGGTTTGTCGATAAGAGTGAGGATTCTGAGCATGCCATGTTCACACAGGGCAAACTCCGAAAGCCTGTTTCAGGAATGTGTGTTCATTTGTGCTCAGTTATTTTCATCGTCCATCTACTTGGTGCAAATAATCTCATTTCATTTAAATTTGGTTTTTAAAAAGAACTAATAATTTAGTCAGCACAGTGAAAGCCACGAAGCACACATTTATGTAAACTACCAATCAAATATGGCCTGTATTTACAGTAATGTTGATCAGAGTTTAGATTTAGTTTTAGCTGACGGGCTAAAACGGTTAAAATGAAACATGAGCACTTAAGACGATCCAGTATAATGTAAAGTGAATCATATAATATACTTCTCTAAGGTTTTCAAGTAATAGTAAACATCAGGAAAATGCTTTAAAATATTTATATAATTAGTACAGACCTCAAATGCTCTTTCATTTGTCTGTGTGTGTATCAATTAGCTCTAAGCACGACTGTCATGGTGAAATATCATAGCTCATTACCAAACACAGTATAGAGCAAAGAACGAGTTTAGTTTGGATTGTAAAGAACATTCAGGAAGCCTTGTGCCCATGTGTATCATATTCTTATCAAAATAAGTAAGTAATATGTATTCTGGCATCAACTCCCCGGGATTATCTATGAATACGGCCCAAATCTGAGCAGGATTGCCCAATATTAATAAATACATGACGATAGCGTTTTGTTTGTTTGTTTACAGCAGTTTTCTTTGTTTTATAATGAACACCGGTTAACTCATGAATGAACAAGTATTGAAGTGTCAGTTCCATTTTAATGAAATAATGACAAAATTGGACAAGATCCTTAATGCCCATTTTCATCTTGGAGTTTAATGTGGACTTCTTAACGGTTTTTATTTTAAAGAATTGATGTCTCATTTTCCCATTCCTTCATGGTCTTGGAAAATATGAATGTGTAAATCCAGGTCACTAAAGATTGATGCTGCTGTTTTGTGTGATTGGAAACTTTAACATATTCCATATCAGATGGCAGCTATGCCCTACACTACTCTTACTCATGTTATGTCTTTTTTTTACATCAGAAATGAAGTCAGTGTTTATTGAATGTAAAGACATATACAACATTGAGCAGTAAATGGCAATAGCTACACTTCTGTAATAAAACTGTGTTGGATTACAATTGTCACCACTCACATATTATTACATCTGCGTTATTTTGTCTGGTTTCAAATATGATTTCTTACTAACCAAACCACACTTAAAGCTTTAGAGTATCTGACAAGTTCCTCTGATTTTTCTCCCATTTACATCGATGAGCCAAAACATAAGGACCACCCACTTAATTTCCTGTCAGACAGCGCTGACTTATCGAGACATCTGAGGAAGTATTTGGTTTCTTGTAATAGGGCATGACTATCAATTTCTTAAATCAAACACATACTTGCCTTACTGTCCATGTGATCTTAGTTGCAATGTGATTCTTCAGACCAGTCAACCTTTTCTAATTTGTAGTTTAAATGTCTTCATGGTCAGAGGTGCTTTTAACATGGGACATGAGTAAGCATGGATAATTTGACTGACCTGTGACTATCCAGCTTCATAAAGAGACAAGTTTAAGGCTGTGTTATGACACATTCACCTCATTATTAATATTAAAATTATCTACTATTTGAACCACAGTAGTTTGGCTGTACCAGACGCCGTAGCCTTTATGTCTTCTGGCATCTGGAGTCTGTCGGTGGTTTTATTACTCGAACCACTGCCGGTGGGTACATACCACGGCTGCATGTATGAACCCATTGTTGTTTTAGAGATACAACTAGCCAATAGTCTGACCATAAGAATCTGGCCTTATTTAGAACATTCGAGATTATTTATCATAAGTATACGACTATAAACTACCATCAGCCTGACATTTATTAATTTAAAACACTCTGACAAAAGCATGCACAATTCTTTATTTATGTACAGTATATTATGTAAATTAAAAGTCTATTAGTATTATTAAATACTATTAGTAAATCCTATCTAAAAACGTTATTTTATTCTTATACATAACTGTTTAAATGTTTTTAAATAGCTTAAACAAAAATAATTTAATAATTATAATCATTTAATAATTTTCGTGTAATCTTTGAAAACAAAAACCCATATATTTCACAGTAAATGATAATCATTACCCGTCAAAAATTCCTAACACGCGACATTTCAGTCACCTTGTTTAACCTGATTACCTTGTGTGGATTTTTAGAAGGAAAACAGAGCACCAGAAAATTTGTTCACTAAAGGA
>JAYDZF010000019.1:3921848-3932651 GCA_034509105.1 Microcambeva barbata | reverse complement strand
ACACACACACACACACACACTCTCTCTCTCTCTCTCTCTCACACACACACACACACACACACACACACACACACACAAACAAACTTCATTCTATTTATAATTCTGGATTTTCTCCATTTTACTCCCAGTTTAGGGTAAAACATCCCCAAACCTCCTCCTGTGCTGAAGACCCTGATGGAATCTAAACTCTTTCATAATCGCCCGTTCTCCGGTGGGTTGGTGACTGAGATCAGATCCTTACATGGTGTCCTCATCTTCTGACCACCGGGAGGAGGATCACACTGAGCTCTTTTTATTCCTCTAGATAAACAAATGATCACCTCAGCGTCCCATCATACGCTCTCATTAACACCTCATTTCCTGTTCCCGAAACTCACAAAACAACATAAACAAGATTAATCTCTCTCTCTCTCTCTCTCTCTCTCACACACACACACACACACAGAGAGAGAGAGAGAGAGAGAGAGAGAGAGAGAGAGAGAGAGCGTTTAAAAGGAAGTGGCCGTTTTCAGTGCTCAAAATAAACACTTTACAGAAAAAACAAATTGTGTTGTTGTTGTGTTTTCAGGTTCTGACTCCCAATATAGAAAAGTGTCCTGTGTTCATAGTCACTGATCTCAGGGTTTTACTTACACACACACACACACACACACACACACACACGATGGACAAAACTATTGGGATGTACTGTTTAGACACAACAGTCAATAATATCTGTACAACAAATTAAAAGCTTCCTGCAGCAATAGAGGGAAGGTCCTGTCCTGTTCCAGCTCAAGAATCTCCAGTGACCTGGAGCTCAGCCCCACTCAGCAGCTCTGGGATGAACCCGGAACATCATCTTTTACTGAATAAGCACAAATTCCCACAGTCTTACTTCTTCTCAGAGTGTCCGTCTTCACTATATTGATACGGGTACAACAAACTCAAAGTCGTGTGTCAAGGTCCTAAAAGCTGAACCCCAAGGGTAGTAAAGATTTCATATAGTCTCCAGGTGTGTGTGTGTGTGTGTGTGTGTGTGTGTGTGTGTTAGTAAAAATCAGTATCTAGTGTATCTGTTAAACATGAACAGATACTAAATATGGTGAATACAAGCTTTTTATATGGTGAAGACAAGACTCTGTATACATGGATATACAATACATACCCATCCCTAGACTGCAGTGCCTCAATCTGTTGCCTGATGAAATTGTAAAGACAAAAATAACACAAATAGATGAGGAAAAAAAATCCCTAAATATCACTGTCATTTTGCATGTAAAACAAACACATATTAATAATATAAACATACAAAATAATGACCACAAATTATAGAATGTACAATTTGAGCTTTGTATTTGTTTGTTTCCTTAACTCATTATATCATATATAAACTATAATATATATTCAGTCACCTGTATCTTCTTGTCATGTAGAAACACACACCTCCAAATAAAATAACAGTTCCCAAAACAGCAGCCACAGGAATAACAATATGGTGGATTTTTTCTTTACCTAAAAAAATACTTGAATCATTTATTGTCCTTCATAAAGATAACATATGGTATACATTGTTTTGACTAGAATATTTCACAATATAGACTAATATACTGCTTGGCTTTTAATAAAATACTCCGAAATCATTAAGAACGATCAATACAAAGTCGATTACGTTTGATGTAGATCTTGTGAGTAGTCTCTGTTTGTATGCTGTTGTGAAAAGTAGCAGTGCAGGTGATATCTTTGTGATCATCCTCCTCCGTAGACGTAAAAGTGAGGTCAGACTCCACCTCCCAAATTCCATGCCCATTGTTCTTATGGGACTCATGACCTTCAGTACCGGGCCGGTTCCAGGTGAGAGTAGGATGATGATAGGGGCAGGTATGATAGATATAGCACTTAAACAAGGCGACTGTTCCCTCCTTAACAGATTCTTTATAGACCATTTTAGGTTTTTCTGCATTCGCTAAATACAAAGATTAATAGATTACTGCATCCTTAATAACTACATTATGTAAAAAAGGTTACACTCAGGTTTTCATCCTAATCTCACTATGTAACAATGATATAACAATGATTTGCATGCTACTATGAAGGTGTTGTATAGCAAATGTATAAATCATTTGGCGTAGCATGATAATATGTTACCGTCAGTAACAATAAGAACATTTTTTTATTTTATTAAATATTATTACATTTTATTGTTGGTGAAATTATGTAACAGTGGTAAATAGGATGTCTTCTGTCAATGTCATTTGACAATGTCTTTTACAATAGATTTTGTTTTTCCAGGTTACTGCATGGCTTATCTTTTATTTTTTATATTTAAATGAACCTTACATATCTAACATAACAATCATGTCATGTATTTGTTTCAAATATTTAAAACAATGACCATACTCACGCTTTATGGTAAGACTTGTGCAGCTCTCCACAAATGAGTATTTATCTAAGTCATCTATTTCAGCCCTAAAACAGAATGGGCTGCTGTCATGATCTTGGATGTCATCTATCACCAACGAGCAGTTTTTTGACCCCAGATGACCAATGAGGCTTGTGCGGCCTTTGAAGCTGTCCATAATTTTTGTTTTATCTGGATGATAGATGATGTCGTTATTGTTAGGGTGTTTGTGCCAGATTCCCCTTATTCGAGAGTCAGTAAGTTGAGCGCCAGGGTAATCAAACTTGCAGGGCAACACAACACAAGATTTGACTAGAGCATCAATTTTAGGCTCAACTTCGGCTTTCCAGGTAGACAATACAGATGTGAAGCCTACTAAAAGAGATTGAATACATTACTGAGAAATTATTATTTTTATTTTGTAAAAGCACTGCATAGTAGAGCAGAAATAATGATCGGGTTGTACCTTGAAGACAAAGCAAGCAGAAGATAAATTGTGACTGTGGGTCCATTCTTCAAATTCTTAAAAAAAAGTTTTAGGTCAAAGCTTGCAAATTCTGTTATAAGTTTTAAATGCCAAGTCAGCATATAGTTACTGAACAAACTACTGCAAGTTTTGGCAACGTATATGTATTTGGCAATGTGCAAGATGTATATAAGAATCAGATTTATTGGCCACAAGTACTTGGACACAAGGAATTTGGTTCAATGGCAGCAGTGTCTTTGAAGCTCCTGTGGTAGACCCAGCTAGACCAAATTCAGTTCCTGGGAAATAATAGTTCCCAAAAACTTGAAGGACTCCACAGTTGTTACAGGACTGCTAGAAATATCCATTACTTTTCTGTAAGTCACTAGC
Organism: Microcambeva barbata; assembly: GCA_034509105.1. Taxonomy (NCBI): domain Eukaryota; kingdom Metazoa; phylum Chordata; class Actinopteri; order Siluriformes; family Trichomycteridae; genus Microcambeva; species Microcambeva barbata. Next base: position 3,929,415 of record JAYDZF010000019.1, on the reverse strand, counting down.
TTTATCCAAAGTGACTTACAGTAAAGTATTCAGTCTGAGCAGTGGTTTAAAGCCTTGCTCAAGCGCCCAAAAGTGGCAAGCTGGCAGTAGTGAGGTGTGAACTGGCTTTTCACACACATTTCAATAAATACTATGTTCACTGCACACTTGCCCAACCTACCTATACTGTTAAATAAGAAAATGGAAGAGATGGCTTAGAGGTTAAGATACTAGGCTGCTTCAATCCTCATCAATGCCAAGTTGTCATTTTTGGGGCTCTGAGCAAGGCATTTAACCCTCAATTGCTCAAATTGTGTGTGAAACACATGTTGATGCATTCATTTTCAATAGGCATATATGCAGCTCAAATGCATCTCAAATTTTGTCAACATTAACATTTTAATATAACATTATAGTCATTGTGCCTTTTAGAAAAATATTTGGGGTAGTGCACTATAGGCCCATTACTTTTACTTTTCTACTTTAAGTAGTTCTAAAACCACTACTTTTAAACTTTTAATAATTCAACTTCTAAAGAAGTATTTTTAAACACTAGTTTCTATACTTCTGCCCAAGTAATGGATGCGAATACTTTTGACACCTCTGGTGAAAATATCTGCTATTTGGTAAACGCAGGCTTTGAGACAGTAGGGTGAGACATTGTCCGGGCGAAGTGAGTCAGAAGTTGAAGTGAGATCGCTGATGCAGTGGGGGTGGACTGATTGAGAGGTGTGAAGTGGCTACTTTCAGATCCACAAAAATAGTCTTTAAGGTCATTGGCAACATCATTTTTTGCATCTGTGGGTGGAGTAGGTGTTCTGTTGCTAATCATTTCTCCAAGTCCTCTCTGTTTAGTGTATAAAATAAGTTTCACATTTGTGGAAAATTATTGGATTATGATGAAATAACAAACCTTGTTTAAAAAAAAACTATTACAATATTTCTTTCAACCATTTCATTGTCATTTTTCCAGCACAGCATCACTGCCTTGAGACACAACAAATCATCTCAGTATTTAAGGGCCGACACCTGATATGAAGATTTTAGAAGTGCTGGGCTGTGGGTGTAATTATTAACTGCCCCTGTCTGAGCATGTTAATTTAATTATATATTAAATAAAAAAAATACATGAATGAGGGCAGCATAGTGGCTAACACTGTGGCCTCACAGCACAAAGGTATTGTGATCAATTCCCTGGCAACCTGGCAGTGGTGGGGATTGAAACAGCAACCATCCAGTTCAGTACTTTAACCACTGGATAACTTCCCTAACTTTAGGTTAAACAATACAGTCATAGTTTAAGTTGATTAATCTGTTTAGTTTGTATTTTAAACACGGGCAATATGGGATTAAAACAAAATTACACTGTTTTAAACCATTCCGCAGTGAGTGTGTGAATTAATAACAATTGCCAATTAATCATAATAGCTCAAGGTTTATATTTTAAGCAGCAATAAATTGATAATATTATCAAATTCATCATTTCACAGATGTTGGCGTTTCAGCAAACTTAATAACTTCAGTAATCCAAGATTTTCTTCACATATGGTGTCTTTAAAAAAAATAAGGTTTCACAAACCACAGTACAAAAATCACAAAACTATACTAAAACATCCCAAGCAAGTGTATTCATACACTGCACACTGTATATTATAATATTATATATGTTATGCATCAATGTAAACAGATGGAAAAATCTTTACTTACTTTGTAGGGTGAAAATAATAAGAGCGTTTGAATCACTTGCAGTGAGGCTGCTGCTGCTGCTCTGCATGTTGATAAATGTATCAACTTCTTTAAATTTTTGCAGGTCAAGGGGAGTGGCAAAGACATCTCTGGCCCTTTTTAAGAAGATATCCATTCGTGGAAAAAATAAGAGACCACTTCAAAATGATCACTTTGCAATTTCTAAGTGTGTTAGACAAAAATGAACAGTGTTGTTTTATTCTATTCAAATTCCTATCCTAGTTTATAGGGGGAAAACAACACTGCTTATTTTTGGCAATGGCATACTTATTTAGTAAACTAAATAAAGTTATAATTTTGAAGTGGTGTCTTATTTTTTTCACAATATATATTGATTTCTATACTTACTTTTAAATTTAATGTTTTGTTAAACAAATATTCTTTTGTGGAAACATTTTGTGGAAAAGTTCTGGTTCTCATTTTTTAAGTTATGACATTGTGTAATCAAAAATACAATTACTCTGTTCCTCTATTCAATTTGATTAACTAATCATAATTATATGTAGACTGTAGCACCCATTACACTACCAGGCAAGCATTAGGGCACACTTTCTCATTCAATGGTTTTATTTTTAGCTTTCCTTTTATTTCTAAACTGTAGATCAATACTAAAGGCATCAAGACTATGAAGGAAGACAATAAAGTATGTAGTAAACAAAAAAAGTGTTTAATATTTTAGATTATTTAAACTAGCCACTTTTTCTTTGATGACAACTTTGCACATTGCACTTGGCTTTGCCATCGGTACTGTTTCCATTAGCTGCATGAGATAGCCACCTAGAATAGTCTTAAAGGATTTCCCAGAGTTGCTGAGCACTTGTTGACTGGTTTGCCATCACGCCAACTCATCCCACTTTATCTGAACTCAGGTTTAGGTCAAGAGATTGTGGACTTTCTTGGTTACATAGCTCTTATATAAACTGGAGTACCATGTAGAAAATAAATGAAATCAAGAGAAACCACTGAATGAGAAGGTGTGTCCAAATTTTTACTGGTAGCGTATATTTTTTAATAGATTTAACATATAAAATCTTATTTTATTCATTATTTTGATATACTGGCTTAGGTTCTAGAATAAATAAGAGGGTTGTGACAGGAAGGGCATCTGGTTTAAAAACTGTGTGTGAGGTGTTAAGACAACACACAACCGAGGGGGGCTTCCTGTCTGGTTTTTGAGGCATTGCATCCATTGTATGAATAAATTGACACATTTTGAGATGTTTAAGTCGACGGTGAGTGGCTAAACATTATAATAATGTTTCACTAAACATTACTTGATAAACATGTGTACGTATGTCTACTTCTGTGTCCACAACATGGCATAGTCTTGCAAAGTTTAAATGCTTTGAATGAAATACTAGAATGACAATGTTTACATGCACTGAACCTGCACTATAGTGGACTGGAAAGGAGCACTAGTGTTCTTTTAAGTTAGTGGTTATTGATAAGCCATTTATTTACATGCCTCTAAGTTTTAGTATCTATTGTCAAAATTGTCAATATTGTCATAATTTTGAATTTCTGCTTATTTTTACTTACAAATTGGTATGGTGACATGTGAACAAACACAAAGATGCAGAGGAAGATGTTAAAAATTATCTCATATTAATTAATCATGTAATATTAAAAGAAGACAAAACAAAAGGCAAAATAACTTGATCCAACAGGGGACCACAGCAGGCGAAAGAAAACAAAATCTCAAAAGTGGGATTAAATCTGCCATTATAAAACGCCATGGTTAGACACTTAACACGCTCGCCCTCTTGAGCACTACCACCCAGCTAAGAGAAAGAGGCTTTAGACAAGGGGCTTTGGGTGGCATCACAGGGCAATTATCTCCAAGACAAACGCTTGTGGCTGGTGAAAAAGTCGGTTGTACTCTTGCATTGTGATAGTGACTGGAGGTATACATTCCAAAAATATATGTAAAATTGGTTGCAAAGAGTTGGAGTGATGTTGACTAACAAGGTGAGACACAGAACCAAGGGATCATTTTATGCTACATGCTTTACAACCAGTCAAACCACAATGGAAACAGTAAACTGAAAAGTACACTTGAAAATTTGAATGACTACAAAATACAGTGAACTGAAAGAGTTTGTGTTTTATTTTTTAAAAAGCTTATTTCGTTGCATACTAGTGTCTGTAAAATTTCAACTTTGTACTTGAAAGGCTCTAGGCTGCAGTTTTATACTTATTTTACTTCATATTGCTCTGAGTTGTAGGATATATATGAAACTGTACAAGAAGTTAAGTACAAGATGTCAGGCATGGCATTACCTTGAAACAGTTGACGAGTTCATAGGGAAAGATATTTGCTTCATGGTAGCATGAAGGTAGCATGTCTAACACCCCAGTATAGTGTGTACCTCTTAATCAATGCTAGCTTTAAACAAATATGTTTTGAACAAATAACACACTTTTTGGGCACAGAGATTTCAGTGGCACAATGTCACTCACAGATAATATGTGACTTTCTGTTTCAGTCAAAGACTTTCCAGATGCAGTTCACAATGCATGTGTGAATTAAGGAAGGAGAATAAATAAGCTTCCTGTGAAAAAAACAAAACAAAACCCTCACACCTCTTCTGAAAAACACCAAAAGGTTTAACCTATTAAAAGTGAACAGTGCATCTTGGTAAGAATGTGTTATTATTATTATTATTATTATTATTTTTTAAATAATAACTTGTTTTACTTTTGATCATATGTATATGAAAACAATAATTCTGTTTTTTGCCACTTTCTCCAATGTATTATCTGTTTAGTATTAATATACAGTTGATATAAAACAGTTTTTAAGTTTATGAATAAGGATGCACTTGGACGTCAGGATCATTAATGGCTAACTATTGTAGCCATTACGCTTGCAATGTTAATTAGAAGAGCATTCTCAATTGCTTTAATTACATCAGTTTCAAATTTGTAATTATTTTACATAGTCAGGTGTGTAGTCAAATTTTAGTCAAATTCCTGGCACCCCTGGTAAATGTACCACCGCCACCCTTGCTTTTACATGCTTCATAAATTGAAAAAAATAATACTAAATAAAATGTACATAAGGAGTGATGGGAAAATGGGAAGTGATGACTAAAACAGACACGGTGTCCTTTAAAATGGAAAAGATTTTCATTAGAGGTACTGTCTGCTGCTGAACAAAAGAGGTAAGTCCTTTCAAAATAATAATAATAATGGTGTTTTGAAACAAAAAAAATTATAATATAAAAATAATGTGGCTATTATATCTTTCTTTGTCTGGAACTCTTTAATCTAGATTTACCATGTAAATGTATTAGTGATGTGTACATAAATACACTAATCAAAAAATGTATTTCACTGTGCATGATTCTGATTAACCTGAAATGTGTTTTACTGTACATGATAATATAATTCACGTGAATAATAATTATTTCTAGGTTCATAAAAAGGAAGATGACTTATAACTGGTGGTTATTATTCATCTACTTACTCTGGCTAATGGGTAGGTAAACATTTTTTTTATTAGAATACAGGTTCTTGGTGTTAATTCACATAAAAAACACAAATCACAGCTTTTCATTTAAAGTTAATATGAAGTACAACATGTTTTATTACGAAGCCTGTTGGTTCTCTAAGATTTTGGGTGGCCATTATACAGCTGATAATATATTTACAATTATAATTGAAAGTTATTTATTTGTCCTTAATATTATTTTATTAGATGTGGTCTTAAACTCCTTGATTTATATTTTTATCATTATTTACAGCTACTATTTTTCTTTTGTTAACTTATTATTTACAATGAACAGTAAACTGTTCCTTAGTTGACACAAATCTGTATTGTGTGTTTAAGTTGGTTGCTCTTTGTGATATTTGATTTTATTTAAATTTTTCATGATTTTACAAACTGAAAAAATCCTCCCCGGTTCACTAATCATTACAGAAACTTATTGTGTTGATGTAAACCTGCTAAGACTGAAAAGTCACTTGAAGAACTGACAAAAGTACTATTCAGCTTGATTAGCTTGTTTGGTTTGCATCCAAGAAGCATCTGACAAATCTGATCAGCATCTTCTATCCATAAAGTAAAACATGGCTTAAAGACATTATATGTCCTGTAATGACTATAAAGTTATTTGAAGATAACTCATATTTTCTCATTTCAGTGTCTCCTACTGACAGTGATTCATGGAGTGCTGAGGTTCCTGACTCAGTCCTGGGACTGGCCGGCTCATGTGTGATTATTCCGTGCCACTTTAGACATCCTGGTGGAGAGAAGATGGTCTCACACCTTTCAGGGATCTGGCTAATAGATGCTAAGAGGAAGATCTATGATTCAGAGACATCTGAAATCAGTATCGAATTTCAGGGCCGTACCAGCCTTTTGGGTGGCCTAACCCATGGGAACTGTTCACTAAAGATCGACCACCTGCGTTCCAGTGATAAAGGCCCATTTATGTTCCGTATTGAAATCAAAGACTATGATAAATACACTTACCATAAAAATAAAGTGTCTGTTACAGTAAAAGGTGGGTATTTTAGTTTTATCTAGATCAGTGGTTTTCAAAGTGTGGGATATATAACATATACTTAATTTTAGGGATAGCTCAAGAAATATAGAAAATATGCGTCTTCTGCCTAATGAATCCAAATCTTTTATGGCCGAAAAAGGAAGAAGGCAGAAATTTCAGACAAATATGAACAAACAAGCATTATGGGTTTGATTTAAAAATAATAATAAACATCTAGGAAAAGTCAGGAATTTGGTGACCCTTAATAATTGTAAAAGTTATTCATCCATATTGGAATTAGACATTTGCTTTATTCAAAATGCAGATTCTCCAGACCAGCCTGTTCTGTCCGCGGATGAGGAAATGACATCAGGGAAGAAAATCACCACTTCTTGTTCAGTCATTCATTCTTGTCCTTCTGAACCCCCCACTCTGACCTGGAGCCACAGAGGCTCCGTTAACATCATTTCACAGCCACAGAACAATGGTCAATGGAAAATGACTTCAAATCTGAGCTTTATTCCATCTAAATCAGACCACAATAAAGAGCTGGTTTGTACGGCTTTGTTTCCAGGTGGTAAGACTGTAAAAAAACAGAAAACCCTCAGGGTCAGATGTAAGTATAAATATTATAAATTGCTTTAAACATCACACAACATACTTTTCTTTTGTTTTTATATTTAGAAAACTATTTTCATCACTGTGCAGTGGAATGTGTCCTCTGCATTTTAACCCAATCCATGCAGTGAAACACACACATACACACTAGTGAACACTAGGGGGCAGTGAGCACACGTTTGGCAGGGTGGGCAGGCTATGGCACTTGGGGAGCAGTTAGAGGTTAGGTGCCTTTCTCATTCTAACCATGTTTTTTCTGAACTATATAGTAATGCGTGTATCCATTAAAAAAAAAAAAAAAAATGTGCATCTTTTTGCACCTTCCTGATTTTTGTACACCATCATGCTCCCTTGTTTTTTTTGGTCATATATTAACAAGCTTCATCAGTCACTGAAATTACAGTGACCCCTTAATGAAGATGAGCCATCTCTCTCAGTTTTAAACCATTTAAGCTGTCATTGTCTATTTCTTTTATAATGACTTGTCATATTAACATTAGAAACATTACTACAAAAGGTTCACTCATGTTCTACAGTTACCTCACATAATGTTAGTTTGTATAACGTCTATATTACAATGATCTAGGTTTCCGTTATTATGCTGATTATATGCGTTCGACATTCAAAAGTACACACGCTCATATGTTCAGGCCCGTCGCGATGGGACCAGCAAACCATGCAATTGCTGGGGGCCCCGAGCTGGCCGGGGACCCCCAGACAACGACAGGTTAAGA
>JAYDZF010000019.1:3743515-3756393 GCA_034509105.1 Microcambeva barbata | reverse complement strand
ATGTCACGTTGTATTCAGTTCAATATTTAAATGTTTTGAAGAAATCTTACAGAATTAGTAGACACTAGGCCGGACCTTCACCACCGGGATATGGGTGCAAAACTCTATGGCGCTATCTGCTGGCTGGACATCTACAGGCCTGATTGGCTGGTGACCCTTCAATGCTTGCTTGTGGAAACAGAGCAGCTCTAATCAGAATAAAGAGACTTATGAAAATTAAATATAATTACTCATGAGTATAACAATGTTGTGGCCAAAACAAGTAGGATCAACTGAGCTACTTTTTAAATTAGGGTTTTAACTGAGGGGTATTAACTGCAGCAACATAAAATATAAAGAACTGATATGGATTTCTCCAGTCAATGTCTAAGGAGCTGAGCTGAGCTTCCTTTGTACTCTGAATCTTTGCATTTTCCAAAAAAACATGCAAAACTGCATTTGACTGCTTCAGAATCTTAATGTAAGAGGGCAAATGAATGAGTGAGTGTCTGGTGCCCTGTAATGGACTGGAAATTCTACTGACCAGGATAAAGTGATGGGTGAAATTATTTTCAATTTTACCAACCATTGAGACACAATGAGCGTAACATAGGGATACCCTGGACAGGGTGCAAATCCATTGCAAAGCCTTGACGACCACCACTCGATGTTATTGGACACAGATCTGGATTGTTTAGCTCATAATCAACCTTACTCACAAACTGACACTTCTATGGTGTTTCGTGAGCTGCTCTTGTGAGTCGTTCCCTGCAAACTCCAGATTTTGCTCATTTTCTTGTCCTTTACCACCCTTTTCGTCCCTGATTTTGACTTTTTCATCATCCTCTTCAGAAAAACTGACAGAGTCACTTAGCTGACCCAGATGCTCGACAGAGTCACACTTCTCTAAATCTGAGGCGATGGTTTTAAGGCTGAAAACAGAGTTGGCGTCCGAACCGACGCCTATGGCAGACGCCGTTCTCCCTTTCGCCCCCTCCCACCACTCAGATGCCCTGTGTCTTTCCACCCACTCCTGTGTCTCAGCCTCTCGGCCATTCACTTTGTCATTCGAATTGTTGAGGACTCTACACTGTCCACCTTCAAGCTCTGTGCCGATCACCGCCTCGGCTCCGACGGGAGGACTTCGTGCACCGAAGGATTTAGTAGATCCGTCTTCCGAGTTATCCTGTCCTCTCTGAGCATGGATCTCTTCACTGATTTTCTCCAAGCTTTGCAGAGTGAAGGAATAGCGCCTCTTGGCTTCGGTCACATGCTCTTCGAACTGAGTAACCTTCAATTTGTGTGCCTGAAACACATTAAAGTGAATAAATAAATACTAAATCTATTTTACAATTAGAGGGCAGAGTATGCATGCCTGAAAACATTTTGTGATGGATCATAAAAATAATAAAGAATCTGATTGACCACCAAAATATACGAACCTCCAACATGAAGTTTAAGTGAGCTTTGAGTTCAAAGTATGGTTTTGACTTTATTATTGTCTTCTTGAGAGCCTTCTGCAGTTCCTGCACGTTCGCCTCGGCGGTCTGACACTGCTTCGTCACACGCATGTGCTCACGCTCACTCCGGACTCGCTCCTCCTCAGCCTCGTTTACCTGTGAACAATAAACAGTAATCGAAAAATATTTAACAGGAAACTGGAAACTAGAACAAAGTCAGTTGTAAGTTGTTCTTGTGGAACCATATAACGAAGCCATTGCTAATACCTTGCCTTTGTTACAAAGTTTCCTTCTGACCTAGAGTCAGGTGACTGACCAAACTACAAGGGCTGCTCACAGCACGTGGCACAGATCTAGGAATCTGGCAGCCCCTAGATCTGTTCTATTTCAATAAATTATTCCTGAATAGTTATTTCCAGACCGGATCAAAAAGCATAACCTGTAAAGACATGAAGAAAAGCTTTCTGGCACCCAGCCATATAAAGGCTCTTGTGACTGAATGACATATGAACAGGAAGTTGGACACGACTACATTGAAAAAATGAAAATAAAATGCATTAAACACTGGATTGATTTCCACAGCAGGTACCTTAGCGGTTGCATGATTAAGCATCTCTTGCCAGGTTTGATCCAGAGTCTTGTGTGCTCCTAGCCCCTGCTCGGCCACGTACACCATCTCCCGTGCAGCCGAGTGCATGGAAACGGCCCTCTCGTAGCTAAGCGCTGCCTTCTGGGTCTCCTGCTGGGCCTGGAAGGCACATCGGAAAACCGATGAGCATTAAAAGACAACAAAACAGAAACATGTAAAGGAGCTGGTTCAGAATTATAATAAGTGTTCAGTATTATGTAAAATCAGGATTACACTGCCTGGTAAGATAATGTTTAGAAATATTTAGCCAGGAGTATTTATTGTTATTCATTAGGCTGTCTTTGGCCACACTGGCACCAAACAGAAATGGTAGTAGTCATGGTAATAGAACCACAGTGGGATGCTGAAATTAATTGTTCAATTTCCACAAACTGTAGCCCATAAGATCTACTTATTATAACCTTTTTCACAAATGTTATACTTCTCCAGTTAAACCCTTGGTGTCCTGTTGGTTCTCCCATCATATTAATTCTGCTTCATTCTTCTAATATTTTCTAACACAATGACTTTTTAATCAGATCTCATTTAGAGCTGTTGAAGAATAAATTTATGTTTCACCAAATAAGGTCCAACAATTATCTGAGGCCATGACTGAAATAGTTATTAGTCTTGTTATTATGCTTATTCCTACAAAAATGTAATATTTTACACAAATGCCTGAAGTAAGAAAATAATTACCTCTTTAGCTAATCGTCGTGCTTCATAGTAAGGCCTGGCTTTCTCAATGCAGGAGCCCAACTGAGAGCTAAATGCATTCAGCTTCCTTGCTGAATCAGTAAAAATCTTCCTATAGCTGGACCGTTCTTCCTGAAAAGACAATCCTTAAGCTCTGTGTCACATGTCATATATCAGATACAAGGTTGTTTATACCATGTTAACTACTAAAATAAAAATATTATTAATAATAGCAGTGTAATCTGAAATTATAGATTTGATAACTTATACATCATAGCATTGATCTTACCTCTAGTTGAAGCTCCAGCTGGTTAATTTCTTCACTGGCTTCATTTAGATGCTCCAGCTCCTCCTGAATGTAGTGAAAGAGATTTAGCTTGTGAGACAACATTTATTTCACTTCATACATAGATTTGTTCACGTGTAAACTGATATGAACATTTTATCATTTGGTATCATTGAATGTATCATTTTTAATTCTGTGTACATGTCCAAGTGAAGAATGTTGCAGCACTAATATAATCAAGGAGAAATGTCTATTTTATTTAAATATTGTACAAAAAACAATAATTACAATTATTTAATCATTTAAACAAATAATTAATTAGACAAAGATTTGATTATGATTACCATGATTGGTTAGCACTTGTAATAAACTATTATGTACCAACCGTATCTTAACTGGTTCTGCCCACAATGTTTGTACTTCTCACATTACTGCCATGGTCTTGTTTAATCGATAAAATCGCCTTCATTACAATATTTACGATATAGATAATATAATATGCGAGTCATATATTAATGGGCAATATATGGTACAAATATTTTTGCTGGGCAACATGATGGTTCAGTGGATTGCATGTCAGAGCAAGAAGGTCCTGTGTTTGACTCCCAGGTAGAGCAATCAAAGTCGTTCATGATGGAGTTTGCAAGCTTTCCCCATGTCTGTATGGGGAAGTGCTAGTGATGTGAATGGCTACTCAAAATTCAAAAGGAATTTAAAAGAGCCATAAGACTCCTCAACTCTGGACTCACACAAACATGGACTCTAACACTTTGACACATGATAAAATGACACACACAAGGGACTTTGACTCACACACGAAACATTATGGACTCTTACAAACACACACTATGGACCACTGTGAACGTATTACCTGCATATTTGCACATTTATTGCAACCTGCACAAGTTTTTGCACCTTAATCTCTTATCTCTGGTGCTAACTGTATATCAAAATTTATTTCTACCTCATGTACCATTTACTCAGTACCATGCACTGACTCGTCTCTAGTCTCGTTTCTTAATTACTTGTTAAAAAGGTTTAGATTAGAAATGTATCTTTTGTATTTATTATAGGCCTTCTTGTATTTATTCTACTGTTGTGTATCTGCATTTTTGTTCTGTGTTGCACTGTAATCCAGGAAAAACGTTGTAAATTGACATTAAAAATTGAATTAAAAAAATAATCAGATCAGACAGGACAGATTCCTTATGCCCCATCATTTCCATTGAAGAACATGTTCAGTCCACGCTGGTCGGGTGGAGTTCATCTTGTGATATGCTGATTACATAAATTGGGAAGAAAAACACAGTAGAAAACAAACATCTAAAGACTAGTGTGTTACTACACACACACACACAGAACCAATAGTATTTGCATGAAATCAGTTGGATCCTAACTTTAGTACTAAGATATTATTATTATTTTTATTTTACCTGTATTCTTGGATCCAGTTCATCAGGTGGTTTCCTATAATCGTCCTTCTCTTCTCCTTGTTCCTGCACTGTAGTCTCTTCTGTTTTCGATTCGCCACTAATATCCTTGTGTTTATAATCATAAGCTTCCACTTTTTCACAGAAATTAAGATCCAGATTTTTGTGTTCGAGTTCACACAGAGCTCCAGCAGGATTCTCCCTTTGTTCCAGCTCCATGTCCACTCGTCTCATAGGGTGTTATGGCAGAACGGAGCTAACGACATAAACTAATTCAAAATAACATAAATATCCACATTTTATTGCGAGAACGCCCATGACTGATGCAAAATCATCTTTCCCTCCCCGCTAGCATCCTGGCTAGCTAGCTTAGCTAGGTGGTTCGTAAACAAATCGATTTTAAACGATATTTTGGCGTATTCTGTCATCTCCAGTCCTAATTATTGCCGTAATTTGAGTTACAATACAGACTGTGTAAATAATAAATAAACTATTAAATAATCTTATAAATACGAGCGGGTTTGATATTAAAATCTCTCCATCCTGACTGGGTTCCCGAAAGCAATGAGAGGACGATGGTAAATACAAAACGCTTAAGTACGTTTGAGCGGCCTCGGCCCCCGTACTACGCTGATGTAGTTAACCACAGGGAACACGCTGAGGCTGCGTGGACTCAAGTACTCTGTGTTAATGTACGGAGTTAGTCATGACTGAGGGGGTGCTCCTTCACTAGTCGGCTTAGGTGGTTAATGAGTCATATTTTTATCAAACGTTTAAATTTTTAATTTATTTACAGATGTGTGCAAAATGAATTGTATAAATGAAACAATAAACGTTTCACAATGTACCATCACAAACACGCACATCTCCACAGAATTGCTGGTACACTGGTGTTTATAACGTTCAGGTTCTCGTGAAACGGTATTACACTAGGCATTGTCTCTATGTTAATAACTTTAGTACAACGTAGTTAATCAGAGCAGATTTTATCATTAGATCTTAAATATAAATATATCCAACCCGTGTTTACCTGCTCTCACTCCCACTTCTGGTTGCCTCTGTAGAACAAGCAGTGATGTAGGTAGTAAACAAACATGCACTATGTATGAATCATGAGTCACAAAGGGACCTTAGAACATTTGACTTAAACATTTAAACCATATAACAACTGTAACTCAATAAATTATTATTTTCAAAATGATTGAAATGAACTTCAACTGTAATCACAACAAATGTCATTGTTTGACCAAACTCATAATCTGGTTTTTTTTGCTCTTTATTTGTGAGAACTAATATTAGTCCACATTGTACACCTCTATGACAAATATCTATTTTTGCTGTCAAAAGAAAATATGACACATTAACCACCACCAGCTAATTGCACAGATGTTGAGCCTGTGTTCATAATGTCCTGTTTCTTTGGAAACTATGTGTCCCGCTGTCCAAATCATACAGACTCTACATGTATTATTGACAATAATTATTATTTTTAATTATATGACAATTACGGTATAACAATTCAGGTATAACAATTGTGTATAGGCCACACTACATTATCACAGCAAATCTGTTTTATACTTATACTTACAAATTACTAAATATAATATTTATTAGTTTATCAATTACTACTAATTATAGTAATTTATTTACCCTAAGTATTTACTGTTTGCTGGATCTTGACAAATAAATACAACTACTGAAGATGATTCAACTGTATGCGAAAAGGCCTATATTTTTAAAGAGCAGAAATCTAATTTAATCTGGTTTAAATAAATGCATACCTGATACACAACTACGATAACATTGTAAACACAGTACAGTCAGTAGTCCTGTAGCTTTGTGGGAATCCATGGCTGTAGCACTGATGTCATATATAATAATCAGTTCAAAAGTGAGACCCAGACTAGTGCTAGATATAGACCTTATTAACGACCTTAATAATCTAAATAGTCCAACAATAATGAAAGATTGTAGCATTAATTAAATGAAGAATAGGCACTGTGTCACTGCACCACATGGTGCAACTCATTTTGTTCATATGTGTCATTGTTTTAGTTTTCCTGAATGTTTGTCTTATTGTTGTGATTAGATCATTTCAGCACCACACAAAACTCTTGCTGCCAAAGATTAATTTTTTCATTTCAAAGATCATTTTTTTCTATCTTAGGATATTCTAGTCACATTAAATATTTACTGCATTCATTCCAATTAATGCATTTAACACGTACAGGGGTTGGACAATGAAGCTGAAACACTTGTCTTTTTAGTGTGGGAGGGTTCATGGCTAAATTGGACCAGCCTGGTGGCCAATCTTCATTAATTGCACATTGCACCTGTGAGAGCAGAGTGTGAAGGTTCGATTAGCAGGGTAAGAGCACAGTTTTGCTCAAAATATTGCAATGCACACAACATCATGGGTGACATACCAGAGTTCAAAAGCGGACAAATTGTTGGTGCATGTCTTGCTGGCGCATCTGTGCCCAAGACAGCAAGTCTTTGTGATGTATCATTAGCCACTTTGTGGTGTTTTGGAGGAGCAAGTCAGGAAACGTTTTCCTCCACCAGCATCAGGCCACTATCCTGTAAGAATGGCTTAAAATCCCTCTGACCACTGTGCAGGACTTGTATATGTCATTCCCTAGACGAATTGATGCAAAAGGAGGCCCTACCCCATACTAATAAATTATTGTGGTCTAAAACCAGGTGTTTCAGTTTCATTGTCCCACCCCTGTAAATTTCCAAGTTTTAACAAATTATATGCAAAAAGTAAATTTAGTTTGCCCCAAGTTAAAATGTTTTGCATGACAAAATACAAACACAATTAATTTAAATGTTTGCTTTATTCCCCCCCACAAAATAACCCCAAAAGCTCACCAAAGGTTCAGTCAATGAACAAGACAAAAATGTTTTAAAAACAACAAAACTTCCACGGAGACCATTCACCACCACTCAACAATAAAAAGTTGACAAATGTTTAAAGGCACTTGAAGATTTAAAAGTGACAGGTGAATAGAATATTAAATGTGCATCAAGTTTCTGATTATAATGTTATAAGATAAAAATAAGTCTTCAAAACCGATCATGTATCTGATCACATCTGCATGACATCGTCATGAACGTATTTAAATCACCCGAATGCTTTTTGCTCATGGGTGTGTGGGTGAATATTGCTTCTATTTTTAAGGATGTCCTAATCCCAATCTCATATTGAACATATTAAACATTTGTATGTAATCAGATTTGATCTGTTCAGATAAATTCTTTCAAAATTTATGGTTTGGGTATAAATAAAACTTCTTACATGATGACAATATCAGTCAAACCCAAATAAACGTGTGATTATGAAATCTCCACTCTTCTTCTAAAAAACATTATTGACTACAAAAAATTGACCTGAGGCACACGGTCTACAACACAATTTTCTTTGGTCTCACACCTGTCAGCTTTCCCCCCTTTTGATTGGTAGCTGTTTTGTTTTCTAAAGAATGTGTATTTTTTTAGAGTCGGTTAAAAAAAAGTAAAATAAGCACACATTTGCACCATATTAACCATTCTTTGTAATAGTATGGTACTTGGATAACAAAATATCCCCCATAATCTGATAGTTACAAAACCACCAGTGTACATGTAAACACACACTATGGACAATTTTTGATAGGCACAGCCATTCTCAACTCCAGCTTGGATCATACTTAGTCCAGCCCTCAGGTGGTGCTATGTAAATCCGCTTTCCACGAGAGAAGAAGCTGACAACAGCACGATAGCCTGCACGAGGGACTCCAGACTTCAAGTCATCCATAAGTCCAAGGTTTTTTGCCAGTACCTTGAAACTCTCAGCACTGGAGTACTGTACCCGAAACGGGCCTGGTCCAGACAGCTTGTCACTCTGCAGCTCCTTCACTGTGACTACCGGAGCACTGTAAACTTCCTTTTCAAACGCCTGATCATATTTCTTTTTCTCTAAATAGGACAGGTCTGTTTTTGTAAAAGGCACAAATTCGGTGTTAAGCTTGATAAAGCGCAGGTACTTGTCGTAGAACTGACCTAAGCTCACACCCTTCTGACCGAACGTTAACGTTCTGGAGATTTCCGGCCGAATGCATGACCTGTCTTTGCGCTGATCAGGATGCCTCATCCAGTCATCCCAAAACGAAGCCGGCCATTTAGGCTCCAGCTCAAGCCAGACTTCTTTTTGCACCATCCATCCGAGCCCTGGGAAAAAGTCTGTCCTGTATAAAAGGCTCGATTTCCCAGGATCAACATATCCCTCCCTGCCATTGTCATTCCAAGCAGATACACACCAAAGAGTTGGGTCGGATGTCATTATAGGGTGTAGGGCACTAAAGTACTCAAAGAAGTCTGGAGCTACCTGAAAAGGAAAACAAGAAAGAAAGGCTGGGTTAAAATCCAGACAGACCAAGGGAGTCCTAAATAAATACTATATTAGGATATTATTCTTCGGATTTCTACCTTTTGTGTGTAGAATGGGAGTTCATTACTACTTGCTTTAACAAACTTAAACATAATTACAGCCTTTGATAAGATCATGAAATGCCATTGCAGGATGTGTTCATAAAACAATGGAATGGCATTTAAATGGCTTAGCACAGATTTAGGTCGAAAACAATGCTATTGTTTTTATTACAGCCAAAGTATTAAACTCGTAATACTTTATCATAAGAAACCACTTAATTTTCAGAAAGAATTAGCAAAAAGTATTCAATATAACCCAACAGTCCCTTTAAATGAGTTTCAAGTGGAAGATGGAAGCCACTTAAGTAAAAGGCCTAAGCCACGTTACTAAATAGCATGCAAATGACTTCAGCCAATGTGAAACTGAACATTTGAATTACTTAAGCCAAGTAGGATGTACTGTCTGAAGGAATAAAGCCAATATAAAAGCAAATGTTACAAATATCTTTTGGAATACAATACTATAGAGTAGTTTGGCTTAATTGCAGGTTTTATTACAATGGAACTATACTGAAATGTATTAGCCATTTAGTTCTGTGGTTCTTTTTTAAAGTAAGGGTAGCAATGCCTTAAATTGCACAATTCTGTGCTAATAAGTGCATTCTGTGCAGAATATTTACAAAATATTTAGCATGGTGAGGTCTACAATGCAACTAAAAACATCTCCTGTTTGCTGTATAAACAATATACAAGGTTAAACCTGTCACAATCCTGGACATAAGCCGGCACTGCTAATAAATAACCAGATAAACCTTCAGTAGAGTGCAAAGTTAGTTATTTTGTAAGTAAGGAGACAAAGAGAAATACAGATATAGATAAAAAAAAATCTTTCATATCAATCAGTAAATGCAGATTGCCCTAAAACTGAAATAAATCTCTTTACATAAGATATTTTAATAATGGTGCATTGAAGCCAAACTGTGAGCCTTTTGGTTATAAAGTAAAGCCACATCAAATCTTGAATTAGACTATGGTTGACTTGACAATAATGTCAATTTAAAAGCAGATTAAATTGTGCTTATGTGCTAAGCCATGAACTCCAGTGGCTTTACTGTTTATTACCATTGCGTGACCCAAGGACGAGAACATGTCACATTGTGATATGTTGCCATATTGATTAAATCTGTTTTCAAAGAAAAATAATAGTATAAATACCTCCAAATCATCCTCCACAACAATGACAGTTGAGTAAGAAAAGGTGTGGAACACCTGGTTCAGAGCCCAGCGGTAATGCCTGGAGATTTTGTAGTAGCCCTGGAACTTCCTGTGTCCTGCTGGCACTGAGATTTCTGACAGATCAGGTTGTTTAATGTGAGTCACTTTACTGCCATACGATGCAATCACATTGGCAGTCTCTGCATGCCCACAATCCTGGCTAACAATGATTGGAAAAAGTTCAGCTGAAGGACGGTACTCTAGGAGTTTGTCCAAGCACCGTTTTACTGTTACCCGGTTACATGCTATGACCAAGATGGGAATGACCACGCTGTGTGGCTTTTTCACGAATGGTTTCCACTTTTCTGTGCCATTGCCTTTGCGTTCGCCCCAGAGTTGCCTGTGTCTCTCAATTTCAAGGAGAATTTTGTTCTGTGACTCAATTTCTTCTTCAAATTTATTAACGAGTTCCATTAATTCGTTCATGACATCATTATATCTTTGATCTTGATATCTAGGAGACCGTCCCATGAGGTAAAAAAGGAGAAGAACGTTCCAAGCAATAAACAAGGTGGCGCAAGTAAGTAAAAACCTTTTTTTTTGGTGCATGGCAAAAGAGAACCCAGAAAGCCACAGACTGCTGAAGGAAACTACAGGTTTTTACTAAGCACAGCATAGGTCAGGGACCAGCAAACGTCCATGATTATCATTACATGCTTGGCTAGCACAATGGTAACTACGTTTGAAAGGCAAAGAAGGTCATGTTTATTTTGCAAGAACAAAGTCAATGGTGCACTGGCAGGTAGGCAACTTTGCAGACAAATTCCACAGTCAAAGAAGAAGTTCCAGTCGTCACTGTGGAAAAAAGTATAAATGTTAAGAATTACAAGCATTTTTAAAGAACGTTTTCATTGTATATTCACAGCAGTACGGAAGACAAATGGAAATAGTTACTGACCGTATTATAAATAATTGACTACTGAGTAAACTATTTAAAATGATTGAATATTATTTAATCATATCACATAGATCAAAATGTAAAATAATCAATGTAATAATTCAAATGTTAGTATGGCACTGCAACTATGTTATTACTGAAAACCAAAATTGAACTTAATGCTATTTATTCAAGCATGCCATGAACCTGACTTTTATTACTGGCTAGTGGTTAAGGTACCAGACTAGTGATCAGAAGGTCACTGGTTCAAATCCCGCCACTGACAGGTTGCCACACTTGACATTGCCACCCTTGACATTGAATCATAATGTTTGTCACTCTGCTAAACGTAAAATGGATCAAATCATTAGACTTAGTAGACTGAACAAGTCAGTGCAAAGTACATAGAGCAGAACAGGATGCATTTATTTGTTATTACACTGTCATGCTACAAAACAAAGAGGATAATAAATACTGAAATGTTCAAGAAAATGACTATAAGCATTAAGTGATTTGTAAATAAGAATGGAATGCTTTTAGTGATCTCTGTACTCAGATTCCACTCTATCCATATGTCGACACATGAAGAACAAGTTCTTCTGCTGATCTCCAATCTACAGGTTACTGATTCACCTACAGTTAACTGTGCTAACTGACAAAAAGGTAGTCAGTTAGTTATGTAGTAATATGGTTAGATAGATACTTCATGACAGGAGGTTGTCTGATCAATAATAACCTGTAGATCAGAGTATCTGTAGCAGTTTATCAAGAAGAGAATGAACTACTTCTGTTTACAGCCTTACACAACTTATGTGTTTTCATCACAACAGAACAGTAAGAAAAACAATAAATAAGTAAGGATGAATGATAAGTAAATGTACTCACTGTCTGAACACCATTTACTTTCTCCTGCATTTCCTTTTCGCTGAAGATTCACGAGTAAACAATTTCCTGGTTTAAAATAAAGCGAAAGTAAAAGCCACGCTGTAACACAGCAATGCTCAGTAAAAGTTCTTTTAAATTCATCTTCGTCTATAAACTTTGTAGATCTCCACCGCCATGCTTCAGCTTTCGATAAAACATAGGTGCTGGTATGCTTCCGGAAGGCGGTGCTTATTGAAAGCCCCGCCCCCGAAAGAGACTGGTACGTGTACGTGTACTTTTTGTTTCCTGACCCCACTGAGAAAAAGTATTTGCCCCTTTAATGAATTCCGTCTGTTATTGCGGTTTGGACTGACACCATCCCACCCATTAAACATGATATTACACAAAAGAGAGCATAAATAATAATAAAATAAAATTACTGAATTAATTCAATATCGTGGAAAATCCTTCCCATACACATGAAGGCTACCCAATAAGCACAGGATTAGTTAATTATATACACAATATATCGTTAATGGATATATATTGTGAATAGCAGAACTGATTTCGAATTTAACACGTTGGAGGAAAGTCTTACAGTTTTCATGCCCTGAGAGTATATTTTAAATAATTACTCTTTAATAAATTACTGACAAGTGCACCTCCCAGTGGTTAGGTTTTTTCTAAACTATGGACAATAAAAAATCACATATGTATATAGGTATGTATGTCTAAATGAATAAATAATGAGTGAATAACTGAGTAAATAAATAAATAAATAAATAACGAGTGAATAAATGAGTGGGTGAATAAAATATTTTTGTCAGAAAAAGGCACTCTTAGAATATGTTTTTATTTGTTTATACTTTTCCACATCCACATTTATTTGGCCCTTTTCTGTATTTATCCTTTTATTTTTTATTAGGGTATTTTCATAAATATATATTTACATATTTCCAAATTTCTACAT
>JAYDZF010000019.1:3716736-3727832 GCA_034509105.1 Microcambeva barbata | reverse complement strand
GTCAAAACAGTAAATATTAAAACGAAGAAAAATATCCATTTTTGCTGGTTTAGATACTAGACAAATCAAGTTACCCCACTAATAATTTTCACTAAAACATGGGCATTTTGATGAAAACGTCTGCTATATGCTTGAAAGCCTTATTCAACAGTCGAGAAGACCTGAACTGTTACACCTTCAAATGTATATAGATGGATGGATAGATAGATGGATAATTTTTTAAAAGACAGATACTTAATACTTTATTGGATGGATCAATCCATTAATCAATCATCATCCTTTGATGTCACTCACCTAATTAAATGACTCAATCTGAACCAGCTGTTTTGTAAAGAATAATAAAAGTTAATAGGTTGTCATAACTGTGTGAAAAATGATGTGTAAAGTGTATAATCTGGTTATTTTAGAGCAGCAGCTTTTGTGCCCTTTATCAACCTACAACTTATTATATGACGTGCATCTTTATAAAGTACAGTATAGTGTTCTGGATGCCATATATTTAAAAACAAAGTTCAAAAACCAATTGTGCTTTTGATTTTTGAATAATGCAGAAGTGTACGAGTTGGGAAAGCACCTTGCGAGCTCCAGGTGGTGTTGGGTTAAATATCTTGGCCTGCATATCAGACGGCAGGTTGGCATAAATGGGAAGGACTAAAAGCTCAGAGATCTTTGAGCCGAGTCGTCTACACCTCTCCTGCAGCAGCTCACAGCAGGCCTCGATCTCTTCCTGATACAACCAACAGAATGCAACATTTAGAAAAGGTCGACACCCAACAAGGTACAAATGTTGCATCTACATACTCACCTGTCCTGTTAGAAACACAAGGATATCACCGGGAGGCTGTGTGACATGAATCTGAAGGACTGAAACCACACATGCCTCCAGATAATCAGCCTCTGGGGCCTGGAGGACAACACATGGATACAAAATAATAAAATCAACCTCAGTCGCTTTTGAGGAGAATATTCATTCTGTGTTGGGTTGAAAGAAATGACAACAAGCGAACAATGATGTAGAACATGCCTTGGTGTAATAGATGTCAACAGGAAACCTGCGTCCAGGAATTCTGAAGACGGGGGCATCATCAAAGAAGCAGGAAAACCGTTCTGTGTCCAGAGTGGCACTGGCCACCAACACCTTTAAATCAGGCCGGAAACGTGCAATGTCTTTGATCAGCCCGAACAGTATGTCCGTGTGTAACGTCCTCTCATGAGCCTCGTCAATGATGATTACACTAGTGCAAAAAGAACAGCACACAGATCAGAAAAAAGAAGAGAACTGTTTCACGGCAGCATGACTAAAGTAATAAGTAATAAATTAATGACATTTTAAGTCCATAATAGTGTAACATTACCTGTAACTTGCCAGGTCGGGTTCTGTAAGAAACTCTCTAAGCAGCATGCCATCCGTCATGTATTTAAGCACAGTGCGTTCTGAGGTACAGTCCTCAAAACGAATGCTGTAGCCCACCTAAAGTGGAGAACACACATATCTGTTAATGTATTCCCCACTTCCATTCCACACTCTGTCCTTCATTCTAGACTATGTGGAATATTTGATAAAACGTAGCGGAAAATGCAACGATAATCAATTAATTCCAACATCTTACCTCATTGCCCAACTTAACTGCCACTTCTTGAGCCACTCTGGCAGCTACAGACATAGCTGCAACTCTACGAGGCTGGGTGCATCCAATCTTCATTCCTCCTTTGGTATAACCCTGAGAGAGCAGCACAGAATTTAAAATGGCCAGAATAGCCACACTAAAACCTAAATTGGTGGTGGATGATCAATTAGCATTATCTAAACGTGCAAGGGTGGGTTTAATTTCCTGCTGTACAATGGCGACCTCTTCTGTCAGGCCGAGGTACCTGCACTAGTGCCCATTTAAGCTCCATACACATAAAGCTACAATGCAGTCTAGGCTGTGAGAAATTATTTTGTCTGGTCCAGGTGCCTGCTATAGTGATGGACCATTAGCATAGCACAATCTGCAATTTGAGCTACAGCAGACCATACAGCTGAAACGTCCTATAACACTGATAGGTCTTGTTCACCCAACAACATAGCCATTTTAGGGGTGATCCTAATATTTTAGCTGATCCTTAATATTGGATTAAAGAACATTTTAATACTCACATCCTCCATGAGGTACTGAGGGATCTGTGTTGTTTTACCAGAGCCTGTTTCACCTTCAATGACCAGGATCTGGTGGTCTCTGATAGCAGCAAGGAGATCTTCTCTGTAGGGAAATATAGGCAGACTTTGTCTCACCTCCTGAATGGACTGCTTCTGTTTCTCAGCCTGGGAAAGCTCGGGTTCAATATTCTGCCAGAGAGGAAAAAAAACTGTGGATTAGATTAATATGGATCTAAAATGTAGATTTATTTATTTATTATACTCTTTTCAACACTGTGCACTTCAACTCACACTACAACGCATTTTAGCCCAATCAGTGCAATAAATCACACATATACCAGTGAACACTAGGGGGCCGAAAGCATTTACATTTTAAGCATTTAGCAGATGCTTTAACTGAACATTATTTTGAGCAATTTAGGGTTAAAGGCCTTGCTCAAGGACCCAACAGTGGTGGTGATTACCAGCTCAGTACCTTAACCACTAAGCCATCACTGCCCAGTAGACATGCCGCCTTGCTTAAAGGCACTTCAGTCGTGACCTGTCGACTCTGGGAATCAAACTGGCAACCTTTCGATCACAAGCCCAGTTCTCGAACCACCAAAACGAACAGTGAGACAGGATCATGACATGCTTGGGTAGCTGTCAAGTGGTCCATCACGCTGGTCCACTGGTGAAGAATCTCAGTGGTGCTATAGGCGTGGTGGCCAGGCATGACTATGTCTAGGGGTGATGCCAGGGCTCAAGCTGTGAATCTGGGCCTACACAACAGGCCATGTCAGCAAATTTTATTACATATGAATGTAACAAACAAACAAATCAACAAACTCCTATCATTTTGTAACCCACCTTCTCAGAGAGTGTTCCCTTCATGGTGATAGCAGTGCTCACAAAATTAATCATCTCATCCTCCTCCAGCACTAGCTGGTACCTCTCCTTCTCCTCCTTTATACGCCGCTCTCTTTCCTCTTTGGCACCAAACTGTAGCATAGCAGTAGCAACCCGGGCTTCCTCCCAGCGCCCCTGCTCCCCTCCACCTTCTCTAGGGCCCTCGTCGGGCTCTAATTCCAAGTCCCTCTGAGGAATGTCCTAAACGATATCAAACGAAGATGAGCCTGAATATATTATATTACAAATGTGAGAAAATGCACATTATTTAAAGACAACACATAAAAAACAGGTTAACACCAGAGCTATTCCATGTTACCTTATTCCGTTTTTCTTCTGGCATGTAGTATCGGTTTTTCCTTTCTTCTTTCTCCTTTGCTCCTGCTTTTTTATAATCTTTCGCCAAGTCTCTGATCTTTTTCTTGTATTCCAGGTCTTTCCTTTCTTTATCAGTGAGCTTATCACTGGAGAAGAGGTATTCCTCATCAGCAATCTCGGCCTCCAGATCTTCCAGTTTCTCCTGCTCACGCTTGGCCAAGTATTCCCACCGAGACTGTTTCCGGAGCTCAGGGACCTTTTTATTGGGGTGAGGAACAAAGAAGTGTTAAGAAAAAGATTATTGTTGAATAAAACAATCGAAAGATTTAATATTCTACCATTTTTTTCTGATCTTCGTCAGCCATCTTCAGTCTTCTCTGTGCCTCCTCATATGCCTAAGCAAGAGATCAGTTTAATGACCAGGTTTCTTCAGTCATGTGTACAAAGTGCCTTAATCTACAGAAGTCAAAGAAATCTTATTAGTTCCTCTACCTTTTTGTCATTTCGTTCAAGAATGTGCCTGGTCTTGTCTTTGTCCTTCAGTTTAACACGCTCTGCGAAGGCATCCCTCTCTTCCAGATCTTGCAGTCTTTCTCGCTCTTCTTTCTCCCACTCTTCCTCGTCTTCCTCCTTTTGTGTCGTCTTGATCTCAGAGCTGCAGTTTAAGTAAGAAAATTAAAAAAACGTTAAAAGAAAGATGAAAATGTCTCCAGTTGTATCAACAGTAAGATCAATTAGTCCATAAGAGGAACATACACCAGTGAGCCATAAAAACATGTGGGGCTCATCAGTAAAGGATCGGGATTATTGATGCCTGGAAATTCTCATTATACAATAATAATAAAATTACTAATGGTAAAAAGTGAGGTGCTAATGCAGTACTATAAAAGCTTGTATATGAAGCTGGACATGAATGACCCTTTGTACACGTGTTTTTAAATCGGTCATGCTTTATATATATGTTTACATATTTAGCTTAAATGTAGATTTGGTTAAACCAAAATTTTCCAAAACGACAACTGAGCCCTGCATTTTACTTCATAAATACTTAGTCACCAAATCATTTAGTGCTCCATTTTGTCTCAGTAAATATGGTACGCACACATAACATACCATCTGTACTGGTGTAAGAGCTAAAACTTCAAATTATAGATAATTACAATTTTATATGATGGTTTTATTTTACTTCTTAATGAACAAGAACCAGAAAAGGCATGATTTCCATGATGAGTTGCAGGAACACACCTCTTCTTTCTCTCATCGTCACTCGACGAGGAACTTTCATCATTCTTTTGTCTGATGTGTTTCCTCTTCTTCCCTCTGTCCTTGTCCTTGCTCTTCTTGTCCTTGCCCTTTTCTTTGTGCACCTCTTCTTCACTGTCGCTATCCTCCAAAAGAGTGTAGGTCTTGTTCTTCCTCTCCATCTCCATGACCTGTCGCTCTAAAACCCTAGACGCTTTCTCCACGACCTGTTTCTTTGGAACCTGAACAGTAAAAAATATAAAACGTCAAAACTGAGACACAGAAAAAAAAACCATGTAGTACAGTTAGACACTTCGTACCTTGTCATATAACTCCTGAGCAAATGCTGTTATTTGCGGATCAATGTCGATAGTGCCCGTTTGTTTCAGCCTATCCACGAAGTCCTGTGGGGCAGAGGATTTCCGTGCCAGGCCGATCATGAACTGGGCCACGTATCTGTCGCTCAGACCCAGGATGTCATGAAGCCGGTCGCTGACCCACTGCTCCAGATTAGCCATGCTGAACACAGCACAACAAACAACTGCAAGAGACGATATTAAGCAATAAAATATCTAGTCATGATTTCAGAATAGAATCTTTATTGTCTCTATACACTTGTACAATTAAATCGATTATTCATCTCTCCAGCAGAGGAGCTGCAGTATTGAATATGAACTGCAAATTTTGTAAAAATTTGCAAAGCTTGTTCCTGACATTTCAAAGAAATATTTAATGTTTTTAAATATGAATATTAAGTTTAGCAAAGTGCCATATTTTCAGTATTGTTGCTCTTGATGTGACAATAAAAGATTTGATTTGATTTTGTGGCATACAGTATAATCAGTAGTGTGTTTTATAGTACAGTAGATTCAGTTGTGTGTTTTATCTAGTACAATAGATTCAGTGGTGTGTTTTATATAGTACAATAGATTCAGTAGTGTGTTTACCTAGTATAGTAGAGCGTTATATGCAGTACAGTAGATTCAGTAGTGTGTTATATGTAGTACAGTAGATTCAATGGTGTGTTTTACGTAGTAGTTTTATGTAGTACAATAGATCCAGTAGTGTTTTACGTAGTACAGTTAGAATATGTAGAGTATGTTAGATTCTGTAGTGAAGGTTTTGTGGAGTAATACATATTCAGTGTCGATTTCAAGGAGTAAATTGCATTCAGTAGGAAAGACGTTTACGTAGTACAGTCATTTAGTACTGTGGTGTTTACGTAGTACAGTATATCCAGTGGTGTAGGTTTTGTGGAGTACAACAGATTCAGTACAGTGTTTACGTAGTACAGTCCATTTGGTACAGAATGTTATGTGGACTACAGCGGATTCAGGATTGGTCGTTATAATGGAAGATGTAAATATAGAAATAATAAGATGTTGTGCAGGACACACTACTGTTAACTTTTGTATGCAGTAAAACTAGATAAATACTGCTGTTTAGTTAAACCCAGCTAACGTTCTTTCAACCCTAAACATTGAGGACTTTAACAACGTATCAACAGAATATTAACACAAAATAAAACATTAAAATGTAAACAAGTTCGCGTTACTCACGTTAGCTTCTGTTACTCAAACAGTCTCGCGCGTTTACTTCCGGCGGTCCTGCAACAACACGACATAATAAAAGTCACCATTAACAGTTAAATCACATAACATACTTTCGCACTAAATAGTACGTTAGAGTAATAGATGACTCATCATGTTTTACATAAATGCATACTATCTAAAAGTAAAGTATGCTGTATACAGCGTGAGATCTTCAGCGTGAAAACAGGAAAAATATTAGATTAAATGATACATTAAATTATGTGTATTTTTTCGTTGTTATTTATTATTATTATTATTATTATTATTATTATTATTATTATTATTATTATTATTATTAGGTAGCACTAGCGTCCAACAACAAGAAAGGTCCTGAGTGTGGGCAATCTAGGTCCTTTCTGTGTGGAGTTTGCATGTTCTCCCTGTGCCCGCAAGGGTTACCCTTAGTGCTCCAGTTTCCTGCCCTGTATGTAGCCTATCTGGCCACTAGGATGCACAGACCAGTGCGTAGTGCGCCGGTGCTAAGCCCAGATAAATAGGAGGGTGGCGACAGGAAGGCCACCTGGCGTAAAAACTGTGCCAAATCAATGAGGTACATGTAGTACTTGTCTACCCTCATTTTTGTAAGATACATGAATATATTTAAATGCATCTTTGTGCGCTACTGATTCAAGAAAGTGCAATGATAAAATGATAATATAAATATTATTGTTGTTTTTACAACTTCCAAAATAATGTATACAATTATATAACTATTTAAATACATAATTATATAACTATTTAAATCAAGTTGCATCCCGTGTTGCATGATATGTCATCCAGTAGTAATAATCAAGAAACAGGGTTAAATATCTGCTGTAGGAGCTTTTGTAGGTTTATCTTCTAGCCTATAAAAGGTGATGAGCAGAATGTAAAGGAAGTGGTCTCCGTAGCTCAGATATAAAACCAGAAGAGAAAGCTGACACTTGCAAGTACATCTTAATGCTGCTCTTCACTACTGCTTTTGCTATTTCCATTAAATAATTAGACTGTGGAATAAAGGTTGGACCTGCATACCTGTAACACCTGTCTTCATAAAATAGCTTTCCTTTCTTTTTAAAGTTATTGTGTTGCTTTAGAAACAAGATGAGCTTTCATCTACTACGTTGTTTGCTTGTATGTATTGAATTTATAATTGCTGCTGGATATCGACCTGTTATCATCGTTCATGGATTATTCGATGGACCCAGGCAATTCACAAAGCTGTCAAAATTCATCACGTTGGTAATAAAACATTATCTTCACTCTTACTGGTAATGAAGTATCTGTTGTAGGGTTCATCCATGCTAAGTTTGTTTGCCACGTGTATTAGGTAAACTCGGTTCCATCATTCTTAAATAATTGCTTGCACAAGACTCTGTGATGCAACAATTTAGATTTAATCTTAATTTTCTCTGGTATTCTGGAGTTCATTTTTGTCTTGTGGAAAAAACGGGAAGCATTCGTCATCAAATGTGTTAATAGGGCTGCAGAATGTAAAGTGTAGAAGTTTGTTCTTGGTTCCTCTGTGAAGTTTCAAAGACTCCTGAGAAGGGTGAACAATGTGATCAACTTAATTATTTTTTACATATCATACAGTAACATTGGAACCAAGGATGAAATAAGAGCATGATGATATTCTAAGTAATGTATTCATTAATTATGTTTATTAATTATTTAAAAAACAATTATTTTAAATAAATACCTTTATTATTTAAACTTGTTAAAACAGATGGTTTAAAGTAAGTTTCTGTGAATGTACAAGTTGGTGAGTAACTTTATTACTTTTACACATCTATTAAGTCAGTCTAAGTCTGCCCACCCCTGTTGATGAGCAGTGAAATATAATTGTTCTTTTTGCGTATTTATAAGTATTTGATATTTAAATTTTATAACATATATTCATACTGCTTTTTAAATGTGGATTATGTTCCTGTATTTTTATTTTCAGTAAAATTCCAGTATCAATTTAGTAACAGTGCTGGCAAGCCAGATCTGTGAAAGCTCACAGTTGTTGGTGGAATGCTTTACACATTAGTGTTCAAATGTTTTTGTACAGGCAGTCATATTGACACCTGGCAGCTCCAGGGTCCAATTGGGGGTAAATTAGTGAGACTAATGACCCTGATCAGCATTGTACAGTTACTGCAAATGAACATCACATCTGAGGTGTAAAACACATGAATACATTTTATTAAAATTATAATACTGATCCAGTGTTTCAGTCCAACATGACAACCAACATATTGGCTGTGTCTGATAAACTGCCATTTTCTTATGCAGGATTTCATTTTTAGTAAACCCGAAAATAAAGTGAAATGGCACCTGTAGTTCTGTTTTCTAACTTTCAGTTCAAAATGAAACTCGCCGTCTTCTCTTTTTCAGACTCACCCAGGTACCAGTGTGACTACAGTAGACCTATATGATGACATGTCCAGTCTGAAGCCACTATGGGAGCAAGTGCTTGGTTTTGAAAAGGTTGTAACACCTATAATGCAGAATGCCACAGACGGTGTACATCTTATCTGTTTTTCCCAAGGTCTGCTATTCTTTGACATCCCACCATGTTTTCTCTGGTTGCTGTTTCATTTTAAATGCTGTCAGTAATGTATAGGTGTAGATTATGATCTCATTATATGGTGACTGTGCAGGTGGTTTGGTATGCAGAGGCCTTCTGGCAAAGCTTTCGAAACACAACGTCCACTCCCTGATCTTTCTCTCGTCACCTCTGTCCGGCCAATATGGAGGTCAGTATAGAACTGTATATAACTGCACAGCTGTCAGAGCTCAGAAAGTCCTGTCCTTGCCTGGCTTTGTAGGAACACGCTCCGTTTTACTTCCCTTTTGTAATTAAATGAATATAGCTGACATTTAAAACCTGCAATATGTAACTTGAACCACATTAAGTTCTACCTGTAAACTTCTTATACAGACCCATTATCAAAAACATTGTGAGTGTAGGTCATATGCAAATAAAAAGGAAAACAGTAATTTTTATTAAATTCTATTTTTGACTGACTCATTTTTTACTTTTTGATTCATTTCGATGTAAAATGTAATGAATTGAAAATGCTTGTTTTATAGAAACTTCTTATTTGAAGTATGTATTCCCAAAATGTTTAAAATCAAAGATTTATCACCTGTGCTACAACAATTTTGGACAGAAGATCTCAATCTGCAACTTCTGGAATGGTGAGAAACTAGACAAGCTACTGTCGTATCATGTTTTCTACACTCTCACTTGGTGTATTATGTAGATATATCTAGTATTCACCAATTTGTTTTTCATTCACCGTATACAGTAAGTGACAATCGTTTAGATCTTAACCAGTTGACGCTCACTGATTGCAGGGTGGTGTTTATATTTTTGGTGGGGCTCGGTTCTCCACTCCTAATTTCCATTAGGATGTTTAGTAAACCCAACAACAGCTGCCCACTACACTACCACAAGCTCAGCACATAACACATACAATCTACATGTTCTTAATTCTGCTGAGCACATAAACATCTGGTGATTGGATGAAGGTTATTTGTCTGGCTGGTGAAGTTGCTTTAATCTTGGTATGTGTACTTTAAAGTAAGTGTTACTTTATTTCCCACATTAGATCCACACCAGAGACTTCGGTATGTGCAAAGCAGCAGTTATCTGGCTTTATTGAATGGAGAGAGCAAGCATCCTAATTTAACAGGTAAACTATCTCTACAAAATGCTTGGAAGGTGAACTGCTTTCTAAATAGTTTCTAATAAATGAACACGAGGCACATTTTCAATAAGCTGTTGCCTTAGATTACTGCCTTTGTGAGCCAAATCTAGAGGTGAAAAGTAACTAACTAAATTTACTTGCGTTACTGTTAGAGTAGTTTTTTGTGCACTTGGACTAGATCTATTCTAATGTATGTTTTGTCCTCAGAATGGCGAGAACATTTTTTGCGCATCAAGAAGTTAGTGCTGATCGGAGGACCAGATGATGGCGTCATTACACCCTGGCAATCAAGGTATTACTTCTAAAAGAATTTATTTTAAGAGGGAGTGGGGGTTTGCATACTGTGACTCCCTTCTCACAGTTGTCGTAAAACGATCATTTACTGTGTAAAAAAATTCAACCCTGACCTGCAGAGGTCGCACTAACTCCTAATTTACTTCATTTCACACACCTGTTCAATAGTTGAGATGAACCTTACTAATTTATTCACGTGTATTATATATTCGCAGCAAATTAGTAACTTCAAACTAATCATTAAGGGGAGCATAAAGAATATATTTGTTAAGGTATATTGTGCATTCCAGCAATGAGAATCAAAAAGTACATCTAGCAAATTGGGGGCAACACTGGCTAGACATGTAAACATGTTGGAATTTTTTAATGGATACAGTTTTAAATAAAATACAATACTTCCCCCATCACCTCCTAAACTTTATGCATCATCTGAGCCTTTTTGGATTTTTTGTCCTAATATTTTTCGCACCGCACCCATTTTTTGGTTTTGTAGTTTCTAAAAATGTCTAAGAACTAAATGTCATTTTAATTCTTTTCTGCTTATTAAAATGGTTCTGTTGGCTTTACATCTGTTTTGGATCGTGTTTGAACTGCAGCGTGTTTTGTCATTCTTTTTATTATAAACACTGGTTAAATATATATTTGTATAAAACTCAGGCAATGTGAAACATCTGCATTTATCTCTCTTGTGATCATCCAACAGCTTGTTTGGATTCTATAACAGCAATGAGAAAGTGGTTGAAATGAAACAGCAGGAGGTGAGCTGAAGCACAACTTTATTGCACTTTAAGAGTGATTAACTCAAAGAATATTTATCACACGGGGCTGAAACTTGCCTGAAATTTAAACCAGTAATGATTGGTGCCAGACTTTATTAAGTCAATAAGGGATTTTGTCAAATTTAGACCCACGATCTTTATATTGGTTTTGAAAATAAAAAAA
>JAYDZF010000019.1:3487232-3503254 GCA_034509105.1 Microcambeva barbata | reverse complement strand
TTATCTTTCCCTTTATCCTAATTAGGGTCGGGGAGGGATGCTGGAGCCTATCCCAGCTCTTCATTGGGCGCAAGGCAGATTCCATGTTTTTTTTTTCATAACGTAAAAATAACTAAAAATATTCAAATGAACATAAGGGTTTGGTGCATGTGTGTGTTTATTGTGTTCCCCAGCATCCTCCACATCTCATTAGACATTGTAAGGGGATTGCTAGACTGCCGACTCGGCAGGTGCTGCAATAACTTAATTTCACTTGCTGTTCGGGAGCCATAATAGCTTATCGATTGGCTGACTGTGATGCAACTGGCCACCGCAGAAGGACGCAGACGGATGGATGGACGAGTTAATCGGCACTCGACGCAACGGGAGAATTTAATCATACCGCCGCCAACGTTTATCATTGTCGCGCAAATGTGTGGCCACCTCAGTGGACTGCAGATGACCGACGAGTGGAGATTATTAGTGCTGTCAAGTGAGTTTATGATGGAGAGAATGAGATTTTAACCTGTAAGAGTGGATAACAGGTTAAAAAGATTAAGCTTATTGATGTAAATAATTGAATGATTATATGCTAATTTGACACTAGGTCAAAGTAATCAAAATGCTAATTCTAAATCAGACTTGCTCTGCTCAGGTTGGTTCTGTTGGTTGTAGCAATCGTAAATATTGTAGGGGTTCACAATTAAGGATTTGATTTAAGACAAAGTAGAGTTATATATGCTCTATCTATCTATCTATCCATCCATCCATCCATCCATCCATCTAGTCACCTAGCATTAAAGTAAATCTTTAAATATTTTTTTTGCAAGACTTTTGCGTAAACACTTTGCCTAAACTAAGCCCCAGATTTAATTTGATCTGCCCATTATAACCTTCATGTGCTGAAGTGTGCTCTGTTCATGCAGAACCGCTCTCCTCCCGGTGAACAGCTGGCTGGTACATCCATCTATCCTGGTATTATTGACCTCTCCAGGGTATATCCGTGTTTATGTTTTCTCAGAGGCGATGCGCTCCGTTAGCTTACCTCATTACATGCTGAAAATGTGGATCCAGTGGATCCATGTTACCTAAAAATTGCTGATCTTGCTTCTGTTCAAAAGTCTGTTCACGCCACATTTAGCATGGCCATCCTTCTGAATGTCCTCATTTACTTTAGCTGACACAGAAGTCCCCCCCCCGCCCCCACACACACCCCATCACTTACGTCAACAATATCAAGCTGTAATTCAGAATCTGTTGAACCTCTGGAATCACACATTGCTCTGGATAATGTCAGGAGATGACGTTCGGTGATACCAAGCTGTGATAGATGGTACGGGCGCTCTAGTTGGATGCCCTGGTTCCTCTCAGGCAATCTGAACTGTTTGTACATGGCTGAATGGGGCCCTCGTTCTGGTCTGGCTATTCTCATCCTGTCCGCACTTAAATGCTCAATTGACACAGAAGCAAACACTGGAAGGTGGCAGCATTAAAATGGAGGAAGATATACGCAGGAAACAGGCAGACCTTGACCTATTCCTTTGACTCACATGGGCTCTGAAGGGTCATTCGTTATCTAGGAGAAATGCTAAGAGTCGAGACCTCTTTTTCACCCTGACACGAACGACTGTTGCTGCTTAGCCTGACTCGAGACTCTGTCAACATCGAAATGAAGTCTTGTCCTCACTACCATGAGTATATTTACGAATGCTGTTTTTTAGTGATGTGTGAATTTGGTGGAAAAAGAAAATTTGGTCTAGCATAGCGCCAACAGTAGACTGGAGGGGTCATCCCACCTACATTTTCTCACTGGATCCCAAAACGAGCAAGCAAGTGAATTAATAGATATGCATCAATGCAGCAAATTAGTAGTAGTCACACTTAACTGCAATGCTTTGGTGCCTTCATCTGTGTCAATGAAAACGCCCACTGGATGACCAGATTCATGAGAGGACAGCTGAGTTTTGGCAAAGGCAAGGCTACTCAGCACGTCTATCCTTGATCAGAGCAGAAGCTTGTGCTTTAAGAAAGTGGTCGGCTGTGGTACATCCCCCTACCCCCAGATGTTTTCACTGCACCCCCTAAACAAAGCAGTCTCGAGTCAGTGCTGGTCTAACATCTCGTTAGTAAGCAGATTGATGCTGCTCCTTAATGGTCTCCAATATTTCTTCTGACGGGACTCCCATTAAGTGTTCCTTATGTCTTTGTCCCACCCAATTCTACCTTATTATACATGCAAAGAAAACAGTCTGGCAAAAATCCAAATTGAGCATACATTGATTTATTTGGCAGATGTTGTAATTCAGTCTGATTTACAGTTGAGCTGAGGAATGGAGGGCTTTCCTAAACGGCCCAATGGTGGCAAATGGGATTGAAATGAGCTTTTTTTTTTCTTTTTAAAGCTTGATCTTAAATTCCCAGATTGTAAATGTGTTGCTGCTTGCATTAAATGGACCCTATAGCACATGTGTTGTCACCAAGCACTTTTACTCATCTGCCAGAGTTGGAGCTTTACTAAGGGCCCTGGCTAGCACTGTTGCTTCACAGCAAGAAGGCATGAGTTTGATCCCCAGTCCACATGATTATATTATTATATATAAAGACAAGAAAATGACGGAGAGCAGTACAAGGAGTACTAAAGCATGAGCAGTTTGGTCTGGCATGGACCGGATAAAAAGACAGGTGCTTTCCTGTGTGCTTAAGGAGCTTTTGACAGCTGCCAACTGTGCCCGTTCCTGTGTGTAAGTAGGAGCGTGTGGTGTCGGGGTGTCTTTGTGACTCTGCCAGCTTTAAACGTGTCCCAGCAGACCCGTCATCTGTGTCTCATCTTACTGGTGAAGAATACATCTTAGAAGTCTGGCAAAGGTTGGAACAGATCCAGTGAACGGTGGTCGACAACCAGTTGTGTTTTTAATGTCTGACACGGGATCCTACAGAGAGATATAAAAGAGGGTGACCGTAGGCTATTGCTGACGTGGACGTGGGGAGGAATCTTAGTGCGGTTTAAGACGGTCTTTAAGTCTTGATCAGATGAAGAAATGTGTGTGGGAGGACAGATTCACTCTCTGGGTTTTAAATGCAGCACAGGGATTCCCGGGTATCTTTAAATGTTGCTTTTTTGTAATGATGGCAGTGTAATGTGTAACCAGGCTAGATACTGGGCACCACACACACACACACACACACACACACTTATTATGTCTTTAAAATTGGCAAGCACAAGTTCTTACTGTTATTTCAGACTCCTTTAAATAATTTCTTTAGCGTTTAGCAGTGATGATTTATGGGAAAACTAAATTTAAAGGACCTGAACAGATGTGGTATTAATTGGAACTGCAAACCTGGTGCATAAACAGCATTTTGAACTCCAGAATTAAAATATTTGTATGTCAAGGTTCCACCTCACTGCAGCGATTTGTCAGGGCTTTACACTGAAACACTGATGTGACTTGACCGACTCCTTGGACTACTTTGATGGACCACTGACTGTTTGTTTGATGGACCACAGCCCTTGAGTGAATGAGGAAGCTGTTATTTTTTCTCTAAACTGTGCTGTCAAGAAGGAAGGAAGAAAAGTAGAACCAACACCAGGATTAATCAGTATTTGTGTGTGTTTATATCAGTGTTTCCTGTGTGCTGCTTTTCTAAATGTGCCTTTTGGTCATTAATTATTTGATTACACTATCTGGTGTCTCTAGCGCAGTTAATCTCTTATTTACAACAGTTAAATCCCCAATTAAGCTTAGCTTCACTCCACTGCACAACGTCTTATCGTCGCCGTCGTCTCCGGAACGCCAGCTCTGCTTATTAAGCGGCGCTTTCTTTTACACTCGTCCGCTTCTCTGATAAGTTAAGAACGCGTTTCATTTAGCACACGCTGGTTTCGGCATGAATCAGTGACTCTTTATTGCTTTAGACTGCTGGGTTCAGTCCACCGTTCCTTCACTAATAAATTGCCTACTGGAGAGGAAGCTGAGTGTTTGATTAGTTGGAGAAATTGGGTTCAGTCTTTCACGTTTTACATTCAGCACGTGTGTTGTGTACACGCTTTTCTTTACGATTCCCTGTCAGCGTCGGTCAGATTTCCTTCGGAACAGGTTCTATATGCAAAGCGGGTCACTGAAAAGAAACGGCACGATTCATTCGGCCCAGAGAGACCGGACCATCTTGAAGGCGGACTGTTAGTCTTAATATCGCCTTTCTGACATTTCCCTGACAAGAGAAATTTGATAAATGCAAATTGTTTCTCGGGAGAGATTGCCATGTTTTATGCAGACGTGATACGCCAGCGTTCCATATTAGGGTGATGTTCAGACGGAGGTATTATGGTGTCACTGTGCTCAGAGCGGTCCAGAAATGACCTGAGGTGGCAGATTTGCACTACAATACAGCACAGCTCTGGCTTTCTGAAGTCTCTCTGCTTTAGGAAATAGTAATAAGTTTGGTTAATGTGCTGGGCGTCTTTGTTTACTGAGTGCGTCACTGCTTTGGACAAGCTTGATCTTACCTTAGCACACCACCACAGAGAGTCTGAACTGGGCGCCACCCTAGACGCAAGTGAAATCAAGTCAATTTGTTTGTACAGCGCTTTTTTTTACAATAGACATCGTCACTAAGCAGTTTTACTGAGTTTAGCACCACCAGAAGAAAACCCCTCCTGTTGAGCAAGATAGGGGCGACTGTGACAAAGAGAAACACCCTGGATGAGGCGCCGGTCCATCGTACCTACAGGACAATTTAGCATCTCCAATCAACCTGGCAGCATGTCTTTGGACTGTGGGAGGAAACCCACGTGTACATGGGTAGAACATGCAAAGAACCTAGATAGGCCCAGGGACCTTCTCACTGTGAGGCGACAATGCTACCCACTGAGCCACCGTGCCACCCAGATGCTGATGCTGATTTGTAACAATGTGTAATAACAAGATTAATGAATCTACACAAAAAGATTCACCATTGTAACTCAGTGTGTTTGTCTTCATCTGTGGTAATTTAATCACGGCGATGACACTGCCGGGATGAATCCAGCACCCTCGTCCTATAATGTTTCATTTTCTGAGGCCGCATGGAGTACGCTCTTAAAGCTAACGTTGTTTAGGAATGAATTCCCCCCTCTCAGAGACTCTGATTGTTTCAGCTGTCTGTCCGCTTTGCAGATTATCCAGTGGTAGTTTCTTCCCCATGATGACTAGCAGATGTCTGAAGAATCTTGGGACATGGTCGGAGATGGAGCACATCGGCTTGCCAGGCATGAAGCTAAGGCCAATGGGAACGCTGGTGGATTGACAGGACTGATATTACCTTTCTTCTTTTCTTTCTCTCAGTGACGTTGGATTCACGAGGGATTCATGCTCCATGGAAACCGTCCAACATTTATATACGTCCATACATGTATACACATATGGGTCAGGACCACATGCCTATTTCGCATGTCAGTAAGCTCTGACATGCATGACATGGAGACTATGAGACATATGAAGGAGTCTTGTGGTATCTGGCACCAGCATCAGGTTATGTTCTACTCTCCTGGTTACCTTCATGACATGACAGGTTCAAATTTAATGTCAAACATGTTCAAGGACAATTTTGTATCTTCAGTTCACCTCACTGCATGTCTTTAAACTGAACCAACACAGACATGAATCGAACCCAGGACCTTCTTGCTACTTATCTCTTTTGTGGATTGCCCTACTGCATCCTGGTGCCTCTATCTTATAGACGAATAGAGTACACATGGCATGAGGTCCACATGACCTTGGAGAAACAGGATTCGGACCAGTCGACAGGCTTCAATTGCTTTGATGTCCAGTTCTTATGCTCGTGTGCCCGCTGTAAGTGTTTTGAGGTGGACGGACATGTGAACACAAGCATTTTCAGACAAGGCAATCTTATTTTTATTGGACATTTCATACCCAGTCGCAATTCAAAGTGCTTCAGATAACATTTAAAAGCATTAAAACATTCCTGAGATCTAGAACCTTATTGCAGTTACAATTTAAATAATCATGAGAAAATGATTTATATCTGTGAAAATAAAAGATAGTAAAATAGCATTTTGAAATAAGCATTACATATTTTAGCCACAGTAGGCTCTCTGTTGGACAATACCAGACCCCCATAACATTGACATTCTCTGGCATCAGTAAGGATTGGTCACCTGAAGTGCTTTAAAAGTGCACCGGGTGTTTCTTTAACTAATGTTTTTTTATTGTCCTAAGTAAATGTATTTTGTTTTAATATTTGCAACTGATGAAGTTAATTACGTGAACTTCATTAATAAAATAGTTGTGATTCTAATGTAATGCCAAAACCAATTCGAAGTCAAAAGGTAGAAGTTTAATCATAATAATAATATTCAGAGCAGGATTTTCCACTAACACACCAGCACTGAGAGTCTGATATCTCTGGTTCGAAACTCAGAGTTGCCACTGGTCTGCTTGGCGCCACCTTAGTCACTAGGATGCACAAAATATGTACATTGTTGTCCCGTTCCCAAGTCTGGATAAATTGTTGGATTGCATCCGGGATAAACACTATGCCGCCAAATTAATAATATGGATCCCAGTCCCTGAGCAGCTGAAATAATTCAAGTAAAGATAGAGTACTCTGTAAATTATCATTTAAATTCATACTCGGACCAGAACTCTGCAGGCGTGTAGGATTAGGACAGAGGTTTACACATTCCAGAGCAGATCCTTTGTTTGTCCGGGGTTGCCATGTGTTCCTGAGGTTTTGCTCCCTGTTTTGGACAGTTATCCTCAATAGAGAATTGTTTGAGCAGTGTTCTGTGTTCGTACCTGATTTATCTGGGCAGAGTCAGATAAGGCGGCTCTGTCACTGTTGGCTAATCCCTCACACTGGATTTGGTTTGTGGAATTAGCGTCGAGCAGCAGAGGTGTATAATAATAAAAACACCTTATAACACCACGCCCATTTTTACCCCATTCACTTCCATTTGACATGTTCCAGTTCTAAATTTGTCCCATTAATGACACCTCAGCTTTCGGATATGTCCACACCCATTTTTTTTGCAAATGAAGGAGTAGTCGGGCACCAAAACTTCATGGCTGAAAGGATTGGGACACCAACACTGCATGACGTCTGTAGTTAAATATTGCTGTTGGTACAAGTATTACCCCAAACAGCTTTAAGCTTTATGATCCTGCCACAAATGTTATTGCTGTCGGACTGGATTAAGATCGAGCCATGGAGTCACATCTCCACTATCTTAGTACTGTAGTGAGATTAATGTTAGAGTGCTAATTAGTCCTCTCCGGCCATTTAGGAGAGAAGCACTGGCTTTCCAGTATCAACATTTGTCCAGTCAGAGTGAGGAGAGTCCGTCACATCTGCTTGGTGAAACGAGCATTTCGGCTGGACTGCCTGCAGCTGTACTTCTGCTCCAGAGTGAGATGGAGTTAACCCAGGAGAACGTTTATCCTCTGAAATTGGTGTGTGTGTGTGTTTAAACATTGACCTACCAAGGTGACGATTACTTGCATTATGGCCAGCTTCCAAAACAGAACCTTTGCGGGATTCCTCATCCATCAGAAGTGAGAACCCATCCAGCTCGCTGACGGCGGCGCTGTATGAAGGACTGCTGAGAACCGATGTTTGTCTTCAAATGCAGACATCAAGCTCTTGAAAGCTAAACAGAGCTGATGTTATTTGTTTTTGGACAGTAAATCTCAGATCAATCCCAGCCGAGTCATTCGGAGAGTCGGTGGTTCCGAGATTCATCATGTGGTGGATGAGTGTGACGGCTGACTCACACACGTTGTGTTTATGTCTTTTATGTCCCAGCCAAAAAAAGGAACGAAGGAATTTGTTCGTTAATGGAATCGGACAGCACGGCCCTGGGCGAGACCAACGGAGGAAATTATTTGTGAGTGGCATGTTAACAAGAGAAGTGATACCGGCCAAACTTCCATTTTCCAATCTGTCACTGAGTAAATAATCATCTCCGGCCTTCTGACAGGATGATAAATGAAACCTTGTGATGCTCTTGCGTGGCTTTTACCGTTCCAACATTCTCTTATAAACAACTCATATTTGTTAATGGATGGATGATAAAGCAAAATAGCACGTCAAAAAAAAAAAGGACGATGTTAGACATTTTAGATGATAATTGGGCAATATTATTGTTGGAATTGTTTCACGTGGCACCTTTAAATCAGTAACAGAACTTTCACAGTGTCTCCTGTATTTACTTCTATAGTCGACATACTACACTCCAGTGTCTTTTTCTCTCTTATCAGCACAACTGAACTCAAATGAGATTTTCTTCATTTCTTAATGGTTTGGCCTTGAAAATCATCTCACTAACATGCTCGCGTTCCACGCTTGATTTAGGACACTGCACTGGTGTACCATCTCATTGCTGGGTATTTTTAGATCATAATCGACTTCAGATTGAGTTGCGTCAAGCTGACACTGTGAAATCGTCCTCTCCACTCGTTTTGTGTGTGTGGGTGTGTGTGTGTGGTAGGGACTTCATCCATCCTTGTGTGGCCCGCTTAGCTTTCAATGCGCCACTCGTCTGGTCCGAGTGGTATCCATCAACAAAAGAGCAAGAGACACTGGGTCTCGGTGTTCTTTACTCTCTGACCCCTGCGCGTCCCACCTCTGACCCCGCCCGTCCTTGTTTATAAACTTTAGGCTCTCTGACAGGCCGTGTAACGGGGAGGGCAGACGTGTTTCTGTACTGTTTTAGTTTCTCTGTCAGAAAGAAGAAAGATGGTGAAGGCTTTGGAATAATCGCCCTGGCTTCCACGCGGGACCTGCATAATTGACACTTGCGTGACCCTTGACCCTGCAGTTGGGTTTGTTTTTTGTCTCGGGATTTAAATAGGGAGTAAAATGGAACTGACATTTTTTTGTGTTTGTTTAGTGAGTTCTCAGGTTGGTGGGGGTCTGGGGGTTTGGATTAGTGTGTTGAGATAGATGTGTCTAAAGCTTTAGGATGGCTCGTGTCTGGAATGTGAGACAGCATCGTTCACTGGGCTTGTGGCTTTATTGGTGTTCAAAATGGCTGCTATCAAACATTTTATAGATCAGTAAATTCAAAGTGGTGCAGAAATCTAAGCTAAACCTTTCAGATCTCTTCCTCTAGCACTTAACACTGTGGTCATATGATAAGTCTCCAATACCACTAAAAGTAAGCATATTGTTGCTATGGGTCTTTGTAAATTAGAAATGGCTCATCCCATCTTGTCCTGGCTTGGAGATCTCTTACAACCTCAATTGCCTTTGTTCAGGAGACCAGGGGAAGTCAGACCAGGATTAAGTGATAATAAAACCATGCAGTATGAAACATAGACTCTAAGCAGTGTACAGTTAAACTGCTAAACAAAAAAAATCATTTATTTTATTCAATTCCACTCAAGTATTACTTTTATAATTAACATTTATTCTGACCACTTAAGCTGACTCTCTCTCTCTCTCTCTCTCTCTCTCTCTCTGTATAGTTCGGGTTCTCTCCCCTGCATGTGTTTAAGCCTGTGACACGTTTCCTTTCCTGTTACAAAAGCAGGCTTATAGGGCTCTTTAGTCTAGTTGGCATCGGAAGGGCACAGGGCAGATGGATTAACGTGAAAGCGTGCCATTGTTAGGCAAATTTAAGCCAGAGCTTTTTTTTCCTGCAGTGAGAATAAAACAGTGAGTTTTATTTTACACCCAACAGTTCTCAGCATCTCAGACCTGCTGCTTCATCACTGTGGTTCGTTTGTGTTGAGGACTCGACCCACATGTCGGTGTGCATTCCGAATGTCAGCTCAGTCTGACATGTTCTCCAAGGGAATTGAGCATTCTGCTGATCTAGTTCATGCTGGTACGTCACCCATATTACCCCAGCTATGAACAAAAGGTGTCTCTTGTTGCTCCATGTTTCATTGCATATACACTCACAATATTCGACTCTGTAGTCTGGAGCACAGGAGCTTTTTCTTTAATTAACTTTTTCACTCCTGAATGATCTCATTTGGTTTGTTGTAGTGAATTTTGGTGCACACGGTGAAAAGAACTGCATATAACAGACACCATTATCTAAAGAGGCTTCAGTTACAGTTACAGTTTACAGTCTGAGCAATTGATGCTTGCTCGAGGGCCCAACAGTGGCAACCTTGCAGTCGTGGGGCTTGATCACTTCAAGTCTTAGACAATTTTTGCCTCTGATTCATTTTCGGACTGTGAAAGCAAACCGGGGCTTCCAGAGAACATGCAAAGCTCACACATAAAGGACCTAGACCACCCCATCTGGTGTTCAAACCCTGGACCTTCTTGTTGTCTAAGTTTATATGTTAAGGTCAGCTGTGAAAGCCATCTCAGCACCTATTTTCCATGCCCTTAACCTGCTCACCAAATCCTAGCCCTCTGTTTCCAGCGCCGACACTAAAAGTAGATCATGATGGAACATCTGGAGTATAAATAGAAGCTCATCTGTGTAAATAATGATGAATTATTTG
Organism: Microcambeva barbata; assembly: GCA_034509105.1. Classification (NCBI taxonomy): domain Eukaryota; kingdom Metazoa; phylum Chordata; class Actinopteri; order Siluriformes; family Trichomycteridae; genus Microcambeva; species Microcambeva barbata. The sequence continues at coordinate 3,492,812 of JAYDZF010000019.1, read as the reverse complement.
TAGTACCTCATACTCTTTGCATGCTACCGATGCATATAACAATTACGCCTGTATTTCCCAGCGTTTATAAGCTTAGCAAAACAACAACTGGCCTGTAGTCATCAATTTGATTGATGTGCAGGATTACCAGTCCCTCGTGTTTTGCCCTTCCATTCTTCTCTCTGACCCCTGGCAGTGTGCCCGTTTTGTAAATTCAGCATGAACCTGTGCTTCGCTGGCATGCTAATCCTTACCCGGGCCGTGAGGCATTGTATTGTGTCTGTAATGGATTAATGACCTGGCTAATAATAAGTATCCAAAATTAAGATTTATAAGAATGTACCAGGTGCTGCTGGAAAGGACTCGACTCGTCCGTAGGAGGATGCGATCAGGACTGAGGATGGTATTCAGGTTTTTTATTTAAAGATGTATTCATGTGGAGCTTGGATTAGTGGACTTTTTGTGACCTTGGGCATTTGTGTTCTTGACGATGCTGGATGGATGGACGGATGAGTAAATTCCAGTAGGGCGTCCAAAAACAAGCCAGTTTTGAATCTGGGATGTTCTTGGTCAATAGCAGTGATCATCTTCTAGTGCCCATGTTTGTTTTTTTGGCGTGGGTTCAGCATTTTCACCTTTTTTGGGTGGCACAGGTCTAATATACCAGCCCACAAATCAGAGTGATATCTGGGTTCAGATCTAAACAGTCATCTAGCCGGGGGACCTGCACTGACATGATGGGAAATATTGGGAAAAAGTTGATTTGTGGCAATATGACTAAAGCCAACACATGAATTCAATGATTGCAATGCCTTTCCCAAACCTGTAGTTAGTACTGTGTATTCTTTAGTGGTTTTATAAGATGCTCATCCCAAGTCGAGTCAGTTCTCAAAACAAACAGAACAAGTGAGATGTTTTGCATTTTTATGGCCGTCTCAGCTCGGTGTCTTTTAACAATCTCGGTGCTGGAGCTTAATTGTTCCTGTCATGTCTGTTTGTAGTTTGCCTTTGTGTGGATTGTCGGGAGTAATTTTGGACCGTTTGTTTTCCCTCCAGACGGCCCCCGCGACAGGTCGACAGCAGGCGTGGAGTCATTTCCAGAGAAATGCGGCCATTGTCATTAGTGTCTCGAGTTAAGGACAGAAAGCGTTTTCTGAGCCACACTGACAGACACAGAACAGCTGTAGATTTCATCACTAATCCCTGTGTGTGTGTGTGTGTGTGTGTGTGTGCAAACGTCTTTGGATCTGTCTGCAGTGTTGGATACACTGAGGCCCTCTGGACTTGTTAGAATGCTGTGATTGGCTGTAATGTCAAATAAAGGACGACACTTGTGTAAATGGTGTTGAATCAAGCCCTCCCACACAGAGACACTTCCTTTAGCCTCAGACTTTGCTTAAGTCAAAACCTAATTTCAGTTTAAATAAAACTAAGGAGATTTAATAGCATTAAATATAAATAAAATAATAAATGTCATCAATATATTTTATAGCATTAATAGCACTTAATCTGCTCATCCGACCCAGCACGCATGGTGACCGACTTCAGGCACTTTGGGTTCTGCCGGCTAGATAGTCCTCAGCACTGGTGTGCTAGCGGACTGTCCCACTAGTAAATATATATTGGTCTTTATGAATTAGCACAGTTTAATCTAGCTCATATCAGAATAACAACCCCCTTCCCACACACACACACACACTTACACATGGTTGATTTATTTCATTTTGGGAACCTTCTGTATTTGGGATTGGTTTTGGTATTGCTCTACAAACACCACAAATCTGAGCATATTACTGCTTGTAATTCTGATTCAGTATTAAATCTTATTAATAAATTCAAGCAGAACTACATAAAAGATTAAGATTAGAAACTTAATCAGATTTGAAGACAAGAACTAATAATAAAAGATAAATAAATCCTGATGCCCGATCAGTTAGCCGAACATTTTTCCCACCCCCTTGTTCTGGTCTGGAACCTGTTCAGTCTTCCACAGTAGAATTCTCTCTCTGCTGTCCTTTCTCTTAAACATATATATTCAGGAGTATTATCCTGTCACACCTCTGCAGACAGTTTGCCCCAAGCCCCGTACAGCATGTTGGTACGTCGTCCGATTACTTCTCGTGGAAGAGAGTAAGAACTACAGCACAGCAACAGCTGTGGAATCCCACTCCATGCAGCCAGACTGATGCATAACAGCAAGTCGGAGTCAGAATGAGAAAATCGTTTTTGTAAAGCTCCAGTTGCTCAGAAACATGTTGCTCTTTCATCAGCCATCATCCTTAAATCGTTCTCCGTGCTGGAAGAATAATAAAAAAACCTCCTGCATGTAGCCTGCCTAATCTTTATTTACAAAACCTGTACTGCTCGAGTGATCACTACAAATAAACTTCTGAACATGATCTTCTTTGCACAATGGGAGGTCGATCACGGATGGCGGTGCGTGGCTCTGCTTGTGTTAGACCCCGTCTCTAGCAGGTAGGGGGGCACATCACAGCAAGAAGGTCCCGGGTTTCATCCCCAGGTGGGGCGGTCCGGGTCCTTTCTGTGTGGATTGTGTGTTTTCAGCTGTTTTTCAGGCTTGTGGTTCGGGCGTACAGTGTCCTGTGGCGTCTCCCAGAAGGCAAGGGGTGATGGGGTGAAGAGGCAGTGTGCAGGAGAGTGTGCTTTCTCTGATTATAGTTTTGACCCACCTAGTGCAGCTGGGTCGTGTAAATACCCTCTAGTCTGGGGAGCTTAATTGGTGGTATTTCCATTTATATAGGGTTCTTCATGTAGTTCTGTTTGTATTTAAATTGCTATTTATGGACATTCTCATTCTCATTGGACATTCTTTGGACTTAGATTGTTTACACGTTCTAATGGGCTGGGTACTCATTGCATGTGGGCTTTAAGTCAAATAATTCTTGGAGTGAGATGACTTTATTACTTCAGTTGTGAATAATGCTGAACTGTTAACAGCTATTTGACTTATCATATATTTACATTATGCTAACAACACTCCCTATTTATACATGCTTGGGATTTGGCTTTGTCTATCCTAGTGGCTGGGAAAATTCAGTGTCTCCAATGAACCTGGTGACATGTTTTTGGATTGTGGAACAAACCGAGCACCCGGAGGAAACCTGCTCCTCGTAGATGGTTCGAGACTTGAACCCTGGATTTTCTTACTGTGAGGTGACTGTGACTGCAACTGCACCCCTGTGTGTGGCTGGAGCTACATTGTGTAGCTTTTCTGGCCCTCTGTATGCTTAAGTGTTTGTATTGACTGGCTCTGTTCCTGCTGTCCTTGCACCACAAAGCCTGTGCCTCCTCATCCGCCGGCTCCCTATAATACCCACCGCCGTCCGCCAAGAGAGATGGAAAGCGGGAGGTGCATAGAGAAAAGAGGTCGGCTATTCATTTTCCCGTCCCAAGGATACGAGTGGCAGAAAACGGGAATGAAGAACGGGAGGAAATAAAATAGACAATAGCTCACAACCTGGCTGACATTTCCATTTTTTTAAGAAGAAAAAAAGTGTGTTGGGGAGAAGTGACTCTTCAACCAAAAGAAGTACAACTACTTCATTGCGTTTCTTTTTTTCTTTATTTCTACATACACTTGTTAAGCTGAAGGGAGATTTGACACGCTGCCAGTCGGGCCCAACAAAGTGTCCTCTATTTCTAGAACCCCTTACTGGCTGGAAAGCTGCCCTGCGCACTTTAACACCAAGAAATACAGCTGGAAAACTGGGCTAACCGAGCCAGTGTCCCGTCACAGGCCAACGACGGAGACCACTACACAAAACCCCTGATTTGAGTTCAACAGACGTCTGCCAGGTCCATAATGCATCGCTCTGTCTGGCCATACACAACAGGACATGACTTCACTCTAAACAGGTGCTGGTTAGCAATGACTGATTTAACCTTGGAGAGAATCACTTGAGTGTTTGGGCATTGAAGAGCTAGTGCAGTGTACCTCCCCGAACAGGCAGAGAAGAAATATTTGGACTTTTCAGGCCGCGTAATGTGAGATTGTTAGCATGGCCGCTAACGAGCACAGTCTGCTTGAAGTTTTAATGCTATAGTGGGTGTGCACTCCAACTTGTACAGTAAACTACAGAACTATAGCCTAGTGGGTAGGCTTATCAGCTGAAAGTTTGAATTTTAGCTCTGCCAAGCGGAGCTGCACTGTTTGGCCCCAGAGCAAGGCCCTTAACCATCTTGGCTCTCGGATTCTTTACAATGGCTAAACCTGTGGTCTGATCCCAACTTCCAAATAAAAAGGAGATGTTTTAATTTATTTGTAGTTGTATGGGTAGAGGGCATCGTACGTTCCTCACTGATTAGGCTTTAATGATTGTTTCCAGTGAAGAATCCTTCTGCTTTGTGTAGATCAACTTTGCATCAGCACCACATCTTCAGAACTCACCCTAAATACTTGGTGGTATGGTAATGATTTCATTATTCGACCCACATGGGGGCCACTCTTCCCCGTGTCCTCTCCTCACTTCGCTGTCCCTGTTGCCAAGCTTTGATGTTGTTCAGTTCCTGATTGCTCTTGGGCAAAACATGCATAGCACGCATAGTGATGGCAGATGGGTTCGACTGTGTGTTTTCAAGTCCCGTTATTGTCCCGCCCGTCTTGAGCCGGGCTGAAAGACGGAGAGAGGGGTCTGACGGGGAAGCTGCTTAATACCAGTCACTCTGGACAGCTGGCGAACGAGTTTAGATTTACTCACACGCAGATGCTGAGCTGTGCAGTACCGGGCTGTTGGCTGGAGCAGGTATCTGCCGTTTGGGCGCCCGAGGTACTGTTGGCTGGGATATCAATTAAGATTGATCACACAGGAGCGCTGCATAGATATTGGCTGGCTGATGGGGCTACCCCAAATCAAGTACAAACAGAACCTGAAATGTGTCGATGTATTTAAATGGCCTGGTGTGAAAAGAGATCTGCTTTAACTCTGTCAGGAGGATTAATTGAGTGCTATTACTTGCTTAATAAGTACATGAAGATGACATTTGTTCTCTGGATTCAAATAGCAAGCGCCAGATTGTCTGGTGAATTTTAGAATTTACAATTATATACAATTTTTCAGTTTTCAAGTTCCCACCCCTAAAACGACAGCACAGTTTTAATACAAAAAATCTGCAGGGTCACTTTTGGCTATATATTGTAAGAATCATGCAGCAATCAGTGAGTTTATTATTTATAAACCATTAATCAATCATTAAAACACTGCACTAGGGCTGGCTAGATGCCAATTCATGTCTAATACAGATAGAGCAAATTTAGTATCTGCTAGAGATCCAGTGATATATCAGCCGATACCTACACTTAACCCCACTCTGCACAATCTCAGTAGACTGGACTGAACACACTCATCCCATTCTAACTACGAACAGACTTTCAGTTTTCTTCTTACTAACCACATCAAAATAAGCAGTGTACTCTCAATAAATTGCCCAAACCCTTCCAATTCATTTCATTGGACGCTCCCAAGCCTCCAGTACGTATCCTGCCATCACAGCTCTGTCTTTCCCGGACCACGATCATCTCTGAGCCTGCTTGAGACCACGTCACGCCTTTTGATCCGTCACACAAATGTAGACTGAAGAACC
>JAYDZF010000019.1:3340818-3355452 GCA_034509105.1 Microcambeva barbata | reverse complement strand
ACCACCCTTTGATGTTTTATTCTGTTTACTATAGTTTACAGAATATTAACACTGTTTTGTTGTCAACCACAAATTCTAAATTAAAATAAACTGTGGTCTCTTATCCCGCCCACACATGTATATGTGAAACTCTCTATCTCTCTAGCCACCGTACGTCCTGTTGTCTCAGTTCCGACCGTGTTTAAGTGTGTGATGCCCCGCAGTGCTCCTCATCTCCACCCCACAGGGATGGAAGGAGCGTATGGACCCCGAGGCTACAGACAGGTAATGGGAACCTGACTGTCAGTCTCTGTCTCTAAAGCGTGAGTTTTAATGAGAGCAGTGTGAGCGCCAGAGGAGAGCACTGGGGGTCCTGACAGGCTAAAAGCCCCCCAATACGGCAGCTGAATGCCAAAACAGACCCCGAGAGTCATTCACAGTGACGGCTACACATCATCCATTTTTACACCGGGTAACGTGTCTCACCCCTCCCAACCCTCTGCATATTTTTACTGTTTTAGTCAAAAAAACAATCTGCGCCAACCCCACGCCTTCCCTCAGCTCTTCCTTTCTTGATTTTCTCAAGCCGACTGCCTGTCATCGCATCTACCTGTTTCTGCTTCTCTTTTGTTCATCTGTCAGTATCTTGTCACTCGTCGTCTGGCTTTTGTGCTCGTTTTCTATTGTTTTTAAACCCCCCCCCCCAACACACACACTTCTTGCTATATACACACATCCTTCATATATTCCTTCATCATTCCTGCCCAGTCTTCGATCTTGTGCTCACCATTTGGTCTGAACTTGATTTCTCTCCATGCACTCTTTGCCATACTCCTCTTTACCCAGTCTTTCCCCCTCTAATCTCTTTTCCTAGGTAATCCATCTGTGCAAATAGTCAAACAAGCTCTCAATCATTGACAAAGCAAGGATGGAGGAGAAATGGGGGATTACATCTCCTCCAATAAACTAGGGCACACCTAGACACACACACATATGAATATAAACACACTCCTCTCCGAGGAACCATTTGTGTGTGGGTGATGATGATGTTGACAGTAGAAATGGTCGCTCTGTCCTTGCGTTCGTCACCTCCAGTGCTCGCTGATTAGATTGAGAAATATGGCGGACTGGCATATTCCTAAACCAAATGGCCCAAACCCAGGGGCGAATCGACAGAGGTATGTATTATCCCAAGGCCTGACATCTCGCTCCGCATCATCCTTCCTTACACAGGCAGACTGACGAGTGGCCTTGGGGGAGCAGATTTGATCTGGATTCATTCTTTCCCCTGCCCAGGCTCTGAGCCCTGCTCAGCCTGCTGAAATACTGCCCGAGACACACCTAGGTGAGAAGAACCATAAACAAATGGAGCAAGCGATATTAATCCCAAAGCTACTTCATAAATCAAGAGAGGCATCGTGGGGGCCACACACTGCTCAAAAGTGTAGCACAGGCAGAGAAAATTAGTGTAAAGCTTTTTTTTAATAAAGGAAATACCACTGATATAATTAAAAACATGTGTCTGATTTAAAGGGGGCATATACTCTTTTAAAACAAGTTAGAATATGTCTGTGGGCTATATAAAAGATGTTCATGAAGTTCTTTGCACAAAATGTCTCACAAAGAAAGAGATTTAATCGATTTTATTCTTGGCAGTCTTCATCAAAATGAGTCGTTTAACAGCTCTGTCACTTTTGTGCAAATAAGCTGTTGCTGGCCAGATCATCAACTTTTGGAGTGAATGCTTCTATGCAAAAATTATACATATATACAATTATAATTATATATATTTCCCCGTTGTGACATTTGAACAGGGGAGAATTGAAAACAGCAGGTGTCAGCATCTGAGTGTTTAAAAGATCATGAAATGTTCAGATGACATGGGCTGGGTCTTTAATGCAAGGACCCTGGTTAGCAGACTGAGACTTGCAAAGTCTGACCACACGTCAGAGGAGGCCAGAGCAGCAATATAACCAACTCAAAAAAATGTTCAGAGTGAAAGACAAATTTATTAGGCCAAGTTAAGAGAAAATAGAAGAAAAGTATACAAATAAAAATGAAGCTACGATATCCATCTCCATGAATTAAAAATGAAAGAAACAAGAAATAGACAGCAAAACAAATTCTCAGAATGTATACATTCACGGCACCCGAAACTAAAGCATCCAGGCCTGACCAATCTGCTGCCTATTCATCTTCCATGAATCATTTAATCTGTGATCGATTAAGGGTAATTGTTCAGTCAGAGCAATTTGGAAGCGGCCAATGAGAAGTGAGGAGGAAACAGACGCAGTTCCATTTGCTATTGTCTAATTAATGAGATAAACATGCAGTCTGATGCCACCACTCATTCTGCCACAGCAGGTGAACAGACCAATACAACATCTGCACTTCAGAAGCACCCACGGTGACACAGTTTTATGTAGCCGGTGACTATTAAGCTACACCACAGATATGAGATGACATCCCACAGTGCATCTTTCTTTTTTATCTGCTGCATCTGTACCATCTGATTAAAACCGATGTATGTACTCATTCGGTGGAACGGTGGCACTGTAACTTCACAGCAAGGTCCTGGGTTCGGTCCCCGGGCGAGGTTGTCCGTGTCATTTGTGTGTGTGTGTGTTTCCTCCGGGAGCTCTGGTTTCCTCACACAGTCCAAAAACATGAAGTCGGGGTAATTAAAACACAGAACTGACCTACAGGTGAGTGTGTTTGTGTGTCTGCCCTGTTTCTGTGAGCCTTGTGTCCATTGAAATGCTGGGAAAGGCTCCAGCATCCACCACGTCCCTAATTTAAACGATTAAGAAAGTGAATGAAATGTATTTATTAATTAGGCTTTAAATCTGAACTAAAGTCCTCACTGATGGGTTTACTTATTAGGAGTAGAAATACTTAATTACTTGTGATGTCTACAAGTTTGGGTATAAATTATATTATACAACTAATGTTAAAAGGAAAAAATAACAGGTTGACTTAAATGCAGATTATATAATAGTATACTTGACCATAAACATTACACATAATGTATTCAGTAACTAAAATCATTTAGTGAATCACTAGTTTTCAGGCAGTTGGATGTTTTAGTCATCCAACAAGTTAAAAACATGTTTGCTGAAACAAAAGTAAACAAGCCTCAGCTTTTGTGTCTCAGGTGTATTTAAGCAGTCAGGTTTAATAACACCCAGAAATCTCAGGACGACCCGCTTCAGAGAATCTGAGTATCTGGTGTCACTCACACACCGATTTTCTTCACACAAACCCAGACCAGACCTGCTGCAGGCTGCCGGCAGGGTTAGATGATTCTACTTTCCCTTTCCCCTGGGTAATTATTTTTACATTATTACACATGCTCATATCCCTACCGCCTCAGCAGGGTGACAGGCAAATTTATCACCGCAGGAGTCCGCCTAGGCCTTACGGGGAGGCGGTGCCATGACAAATGATAAAATAAAACCCGTCTCTGCTTAAATTGTTTCTGCTAATTCTTTTTGGGGGGTAAGATTTATGACAGACTCTAGCCAGCTGTGAAGGGAGATGTGATCGTACTTGCAGTCGTGTGTGTGTGTTCCACACAGTACAAGAACAAGCAGGTCTTAGGTCCACATGCCACCTAACTGCTTGGTTCATACGTTAAGTTTTTTTATTTTTATTTACAGGACGAACAATCTTGGGAAACTCCTTTTTAAGGACAAACATCTGCATCTGCAAAATAACTATTTAGTCATGAGTGAAAAAATAATAACTATTTAAATTACTTGTTTTTAATTCATTTATTCTAGAAAAATAAAGTATATTTTTATGAAGGTCAAAATGTAAATAATTGCTCCAGACTGCACTGAACAATTTACAGCTAAGAAGGAACACAAGTGCAATTCTGCTCTAAAATGTCAAAAACATTTTTATATCAGTATTTTAAGCGTTCGGAAAGGTGAAACGTCTGTCTCAAAGCAATGAGGGAGGCGAAGAACAACAGTGTAAAGGATAATGGTTTTGACGACCTTCCAGAAGATGATGGACAGAATATTTATGGGTTTTTAAAGAGAGGACTGGTGGACTGAAGGTGAAATGTTTATGATTGGCATTGTGATATTAAGCAGGGCTGTTCTTAGCAAAGACATGGAGAGAGAATAAGAGAGAAAGAAATGACCAGGATCATACCTTCCATTGCTCATCAGGCCTCCGTCAACACGCTGGAACGTCACTGAGATTAGAGACAGAGAGGTTTGAAAAAGAGAAAAGGGGAAATAAATCATTATTATAGGTCTAACTACAGTATACAGAGTATCAGTACTTATGGACCCTTGATACAGTTTGGGTTAAAAATTTATGTATTCAAACTAAATGTTTTGTGTTCTTTACAATCGTAATATCTTTGTAAGAAAACATCGCCAATCACAATCAAGACTTTTACAAGCACATCATTGTATTTTGTTAATAGTATAGCTTTGAGCTAGAATCTTCCTGCTTTCTCTCAAGATCAATCTTATGTATGACTAGTAATGTATATTTAAAGAACAAACCAACTACAGCCAGACCAGATCAGCATCAAGACTTTTGCTTTACTGAAATACATCATCTGAGGTCTTTACAAATTTGCCACTCAAATTAAGCACTGGAATAATGGGTTGTCATTTGCATGGTAATTCTAGACTTCAAGTATCAATAAATCTTGTTAAAATTGAAACATCTATTGGAGCATCTTTTGACCTAAAGTATGGATAGGTACATGATGTGAGTTCCAAATGTCTTTACATGACCTGTAGGCTTCTAATGGACCAAACGGAACAGTTCAGATTTGCACTTACTCCAAACGATCTACTTCAACAAGTGTTCAATCTAAACATCCTCAGTGGTGATGGTACAAGTCTGACAGAACAGAACATTTTTGGAATTGCTTTTATAACTACTGGATCAGGAAAACAGTTAAACAGTTTCTTTCAAATGTATTTCATAAGCCAAGGCATGGCTTACAGGTTAATTGAATGTAGCACTGTGACTTACCCATGTGGTTAGGACACACCCTTGTGTAAATAACCAATTCAGTTTAGCTCAAAATAATGCTGAAGTAGAAGATATGTCTCACATGGCTGAACGGCACAAATATTCACAACAAGTTTTACTTTACATCTAAAATGAGTCAATCTGTCAAAATGCTATGTAACCATTGCTGAGCCCTTAACTCTTGGCTCCAGGTGCCGTACAGTAGCCACCCCTGAGCTCTTACTACAGCTTCCAAAAGCTAGGATATGTAAACAATCATTTCATTGTATTGTACACCTGTATACATATCTATCTGACCTAGATCCTAATTAATATGCACACAACTAGCACTGATGATCTGCCTAGATGTAGAATTATCAAGAGGTGCATTAAAGACACATATTTACTTTTCCTCAAAAGTTTTCAGTCCCATGCTATTCAGAGGAAGAACATGTTATTGAACACCCAGAGTTGAGCTTTACCAATTGAAAATAAATGTGATGACATTTGAAAGGATGCCAGAGGATACGTCAGTACCAACATCAACAGGGCACAAAAGAAGAAAAGATACAGGGAGAATTATCTGAAAGGAAACCGATCAATCCCATCAAAGAATAACCTCAGAAATGAATTATGATCAGAGGAGAATGACACACACAGACAGGATGGCATACAAATGGGCCAAAGAGGTCATGGGTGGATTTGTGGGTTAGTAGGGTGCAATTTCCGATTGGAACACTAACAAGGGCCTTCACAAAAACAACACAATGTAAATGTCTGTGTCGTTGCTAATATTGTCTGAAACAGCTATTAAATTGGTAGATACTTTTTGGTGCTAAACATTTTATTACTTTAATTACTTCTTTGTTTGTGGACATCTTAATGGAAAAATGGCCATTGAAAGATTAGAGTCAATGTCCACTGAGGCAAAAATGTAAAATGAAGGTTGGATAAGAGGTTTTAGGGGACGTGTGAGCTCGGAGCAGAGCAGATTGAATAAAAAGAAGATGGACGATGTGAAGGATTAAGACACGGGACAAATGAACAGTACCTGCAGGGGTGAAGGTGAACGACTGAACTGCAAAACAAGAAAACAGAGAAGAGTGTGTGTTACAAGCCTGCAGTTATCAGGGCTGTTGGAGAGTGGGGTGGGGGGTCTGTACTGAATGAGAGTGTGTGTACCCTGCAGCTTGCCCAGTGAAAAGCCAAACACATGCACCTCTACAAACTCGACCAGCCAACACAGACAGACAAAAGAAAAAAGGGAACCAACAGTGAGACAAACATGCTTACCGGCATAGTTACTGAGACCCTTCCTCTTCTTCCTCCTCCAGTACAGCCAGATGCTGAAACCCATGAGGATGACCCAGCAGGCCCCGCCAATGCCCGCGATGAAGGCCGGCTGCTTGACAACGTCTGTGATCTGCTCTGTGATGCTGTTGTTCTTGTCCCCAGTCACGATCACTTCTCTGAAGTCCCTTCCTATAGACACACAAACACGCACATTGATGTATGGGCTGTGTACCGGTGGCCGAGAAGAAAGATGGATTGTAAGGATGACATTTAGAAAATAAGGGCAATACACTGGTCGAATCATCAGTTATGGGTCAAACCAGTCAGAATAGGTGAAGTCTGACATGAATTACATTCTGTACAGCAAAGTAATATGACATGCACTTTACTAGGACATGAACTAATGGTGGCTTTAACTTTCTCAAACTTTGACCTTCTCACAAATAGCATTAAAGGAATCCCTCAACAATATCACATATATTTTAGTTTAAGTCGATCACACTCGACATGAGACTCGATGACTAATTAGCAAAAGATCGGCATTTAAAGATGGAGTGTTCATGTATTACCGATGACGATGGGCTGAGGCTCGCTCTTCACCCCGACTCCGGCACTCGTGCTGGCCGCAACCTCCACTCTGTACATCATTCCCACCTGGAGACCTCCTACCACTACAGAGCGAATGGCTGCATCTACAGTCTTATTGATGTGGAAGCGGGTCTCGTTCCCCAAACACCAGATCTACATAAGTTTAAAAAAAAGGATTTTAAAACACCACCCAGTACTTACGGGCTCCAGTCTTGTAACCAGGATTCTGTTTATATAACACATACAGTCGTGGAAAAACTAAACTTAAAAATTCTAACTTTATTTTACAATTTCTAAATGTTTTTGACTAAAATGAGCAGAATAGTTTTATTTCATTCTAGTTTATGAAAAAACAACACTGCTTATTTTATATCAGTAAAATAAAGTGAATTTTGAGGTGGCCTCTTATTTTTTTTCCCCACGACTGTATATGATTTGTGTTAATAGTGAGCATGACTGCACAAGTTAAAACAACAAAAACTCTCATTTGTTAAGCTGCAAGCTGTAGCATAGTGGTTAAGGTCTAGGACTATTAATCACGAGGTCCTTGGTTTAAGCCCCACAAATACCAGGTTGATGCTGTTGGGCCCTTGAGTGCTAATTGCTGAAGATGTAATGCACATATTTCTTATTCATTTCACATTGTTCAACGGAAATAAAAAGTATTTGAATGTTTTATTTATTTGTCTATTAATTTTACAAGTTTAATGTGTTTTTTTAAATTGTGAATTCTTAGTAGACATTTTTATGAGGAGGTCTTGAATGAAATTGGAGTTTTGTTTACCTTGTACTCCTGAATGAGGCCATTCTGGTGGTCTGTGGCAGGGGGGTCCCATGAGATGCTGATGGACGTGCTGTTCTGGTTCCCCACTATGAGGACAGTCACCTGCTGAGGCGGGGCACTGGGAGCTAAGGTAGAATCGGAGTAGAGAGAAGAGAGATCAACGAGGATTACAGCCCGAACAGGTGCTACTGCAAAATCCCTGCTGTATAAAGATTCCACAGGCTACATTTATATCATTCTTTTGTTTTCTTTTTGGAGTTGGGGTTTAATAGGTGCTGCAGGTGCGGTGAGGGCTGAAGTTCATTAGATTGGGATTTTCTTAAGCCTGACATTGATACTACAGCACATTTCAATATGGTTTAATATCCAGTCCCCTTTTCCACGGGCTAGGATTTACGGAGAAGCAGAAGCATTGATTTTGCATGGACTGACAGGAGCAGCAGTTCGGTTTTCGGAGCGAATCAGAAGAGAAGCCATGCATGGCTCTGGAATAAAACAAGAAACGTGAGGTCCATTTTAACTCAGAGAGGAAAAGATTGTAGGGTGAGAAAACACATGGAGTGTAACTGACTGACAGAAGACTGCTGCTTATGGATTAAATCACCAAATGAACTGAAAAAGCCATCTATTTCACCCTAATGGATAAACCAATGAAAGTAGTCTGCAATTCTTGTAAAAAATGCCCCTCCCTCTTCCCTGTTGGCAACTGGGAAGTCATAACATAGCAGTATTATGACAGCTCAATTATAGCTCCAGTTTCTCTCTCTTTTTACCTTACAGCCCATACCTATACAGCAACAACTGTCACAAAACCAGATTAAGCGGCTAAATATTTATACTGACCACACCACAAATCTCTGCCGTGTCCAATCAGACATAAACGCAATCTACAGATAATCAATTTAGCCGCATGTCTTCAAGCATAGTTTTACTAATCAGAGCTACAGGTAATCATCAGATCTTATTATATGCTCCTTGGAAATTAATGCTAAATCATTCATGAATCATTTAGCATCTCATCGCTATGCGTATCCCACCCAAATAACACAAAGTTCTCATTTAGAGGGCATTGGTGCGGGTGAAGTTAATGGCACAATTAGCACAGATGATGTATGACTAGCAGATATGTGGCTTTTGAGTCTTAGAGCAGGAGTATTATACTCATTATATATAGTGTATATATCTTACAGCTTAGTTTTGCTGCACATAATGACTAGGTTGCAGTTGATCTATACATTATATACCTGTAACCGTCTTTGTATGGGTGAGTAAAATTCCAGCTGTTGGACAGAGGTTCCTTTCAATAACTTTTTCTCCAAGTGAATGCAAGTGAAGTCCTACACAGGCTTTTAAAAAGTACAAGGTTACAGAGAGACTGTCTGAGCAAGCAGACCTAGGACTTGGCTTTGGCTGCTTATCAGGAAATGGCTGTAGCACATGGTTAGAGAAAGAGGAGGATGCTGAGTGTGAGCGGGCAGTGTTAGATAATCAGAAGCACTGCTGTACATGCTGGATAGAGCTCCATGGAGACTCTGGATAACAAATGAGTCTGGCACTCGTTTACAACCCGAACCATGTGAATGCTGAACATCTCCAAGCCTGTTGTGCTTTTAAACTTTTTTATCTACAATACAAAAACTGAACAGTAAAATAATGTTTTTGGCTTTATCTTGTGTAGTGCCTTTGAACACCATGTGTGCAGAGTGTATTTCTGTTCATTATTTATTTCAAAAGCTTCTTTATTTAATGGGTATTACATTTTTTTGTTTTGTATAATATTTGTGGGGGTTAGAGAACCGGGCTTGTGATCGGAATGTTGCCGGTTCGATTCCCAGAGCCGAGAGGACACGACTGAAGTGCCCTTGAGCAAGGCATTAATGACAGACACACAGTTATTCATTACTCAAGGTACATTTTTTCACAAATTTATAATAAATTACTAATTTTGTCTCTCTGATTAACCTGCCGCATGTTTTTGGACTGTGGGAGGAAATGGGAGAACAGAAGGGACCTGGGACCACCCCACTTGGGGATCAAACTCAGGACCTTCTTGCTGTGAAGCTACCCACTAATCCACCGTGCTGCCCCCATTATGTTATTACATTTTTGGGGGGGTTCAGATCACTGTAAATACAAAGAGAATATATGAACATGTTTCTTCTCATTGTCTAAATAAAAAAATTATCCTTACGTTCTTCAGCAGTCCTGGCTGTTTTCGATTCACTGTCCATGCCCTGGAACTCGTTGAAGTATGGCCGAGCTTTGATCTCATACATGATACCTTTCTTCAGAGAGGAGAGCACGATAGTTCTTTCAGAGGGAATTTTTACATCCTGACTCTGCCATGGGACTGGTGATGACAGTCCTGATATCTGCCTGTACAAAACTCTGTATCCTTGTATGAACTGAGACTGCCGGTCCACCTGTAAACACACAAAAAGAAGAATTAAGGGAACTAAAAAATGTTTTTTTTAAAAAACACATATGGTTTCCTTTTCAATAATCCTGTATGAGAAAGAAGAGCATGTTTAATTCTGGAGCACCATAAGCACTCATTCATCTGGTTATTATGGTCTGGATGATTGATGACCGTGCATTCACATGTACCATTTGCTATTTATTTTTAAGGCCTCTGTGGTGGCAGAGCAAGAATCCACAGTGATCCAACCAATCTGGGTTGCAGGGCTTCAATAAAAATGCTTTTAGCAACCCCTCATAGGAATACATACATAACCAGTATGAATTGTAAAAGCTATTACATCAGCAGTCATTAGCACCAATGTGGACTAAATGACCTGTTAAAAGACAAGGCACAAATTCAGCACTGAGAAAAATGAACCTTAAAAAAGAAAGACCTCATCAGGCTCATGGATGAAAGCAAATATGCCCTACATCCCTAACACACCACAACAACCAACACATTAAATCCACACAGCATCTTTAAAGATGCAGCCCACCTCCAATCATCCAACAGCCACTGAGAAAAGAAACAGAATATTTCGTTAGAGGGCGTTTTGGGCCATAACCAGGCACAACTCTCTCTCTAATGGTTCAGCCTGACTCCCTGGCACAGGCAATAAAATGTGTCTTTCCTTCTACTGACTCAAACGCATTCTTTTAGAGATTTTTTCCTGTATTTGTGGTAGTCACAACAGGTCTTTTAAAATGGATGCCCTTCCAGACACAACCCTCTCTATCTAAGCTTGCACCTACCAATGGGTACGTTAAGCTCTACTAAGATTTGAAGACTGATCCCAGCAGTGTCACGGCAGGGGTGGGGTTGAGTATTTTACAGCACACAGAACATGAACTAGAACAGATTTATCTGTGGTGTGTTTCCTCTTTGCTATCAATTAAACTTGTATTGATTACACAAAGATAAAATCCCAGATCTCACTGCCTAAACAAAGAACAAAGATTGAAATCCTTTTTTTTTTTTAACAGAAAAAGCTGCCGTAAGTCATCGATTAATCACACACAACCTTTTACTCATTTATCTCAATTTAAATTAAAACTGATTTTAGACTGAATCACCAGATGGCTGCAAATCCTCTCATGTTGACTGCGTATGATTGACAGCAAGATCACAAGCATATTCATTTCTGCTGACATCTATCGACTCAGCACTCACAATTAATCAAAACGTCACCAAGACAATGAATAAATGTACATCAATTATGTTTCGAGAGGCAAGCAGGAACTTTTTAATCTACAGAGAAAAAAATTCTTTACCAAATAATCATCCTAGTGCTAAAATCACAAACAAACAGACCGACACTGTTTACTGCTAATGTATGGATGTTGTCAATAATTTTGTTGTTTAATTAGGAACGAATGCATAATGTACTTGTTTTAACACATATAATGTCAGTTGTAAATATAAAAAAATATTACAACCAAATAATTTAAGGTCCTAATTATTAAACAAATATGCAATCCAGTTGTTGGATTACTTACAGTCCAGGTAGCCTGAATGCTGGTGGGACTAAGAACCACAGGGTTGTGCAGACGAACAATGACCTCTCCAAGCTCTTTCTGAACATGCCTGTGATCCACACCTTTAGCAGGAGGACTAATATCTATAGAGATGGTAAGATAGTAACATTCAGACAAGAGAACAACATCATGTTTACAACCTTCACCTTTTAGGACCATATAAATCCAGCACATACCATGACATTCAATAAATAGGTAAGAGCCGTGTTCTTAATCCACTCACAAAGGTTAACAGGAAGCTACCTGTGGCTCACATTAGGTAAGGTTTTAAGGAAGAGACCATATCCAGTCCTAATGAACAGACAGGGAGCTTCATGGTATTTTAATCAAATTAGTTTCCGGTTAGTGGACAGTTTGGGGCCAGTTTGGGGCCAACCATTTTTCTAAGTTATGATCATTAAAGTAGCAGGGATGGCTCAAACTCAATTACCAACTCCAGAAGTGAAACATGCTGGTTCTGAACAGAGCTCTAATAGGTTTATTTGACGGTTAGACTACAGGGAAAGCAATTGAGGTTAGACCATTTCCCCACAGAGGAACTTCTGACCTCAATGGTAACATAGAGAGGTTTAAAGGGAAGAATATCCATCCTGCCATGTTCACTATCATTAGTGTTACAAGTTTTCAGTATTTTGATTTAGTTCTAGTCTAAGAATCTCATGTTCGATTATTTTAAAAACAAAAGGTAGGTTAGAGAAAGTTAAATGATACAAAGTCAAAGTAAGCAGTATAGGGTGATCATATTGAGTTTTAATTCTGGGGATTTGAAGCATATCCATCTATTTTTAATTCCTGAATAGTGAAATGTTTTTTCCACCATTAAAGCATTTATTCGACGTATTAGGTAATAAAAAGCAATTAAAAGAATACCATGGTGTTACCTTGTGTTCGGACAGGTTCAGACATTGGGCTTGGGTCACTCAGGCCTTGCATGTTGGCGGCACGCACCATGAACAGGTAAATGGTGTTTGGTCGGAGACCTTTAATGGTGAACTGGGTGCTCTTAACGTGATCAGCCACTGTCTGCCAGCTGTTACTCACAGATTGGCTGTCAGGTAAGGAAAATATATTATTAGATTTTAAAGTATGCAACGATATGATTATTTTTAAACTTTAGTATGGTCATTCAAATATATAATTACATGTTACTACAGTAACAATGCAATACTATTAATTACTATTAAATATATTACAGATTAACCATTTAATCATTCACCATTCACTATTTAAACTTCCTCAGAAAAGTCGATAATACCTGAACGCTTCAATAACGTATGAATTGATGGGAGAAGCTCCGACCAGCCCGGGCTGCCAGGAGAGAGACACACTGTTCTTAGTGACATCAGTGACCTGAGGTTTGGAGGGTGGACCAGGAAGTTCACCCTCAGTCTTATCCTTCATCATCACCGTCCCATCAGACTCTGTAGGAACAAAGGAGAGCAGGATTAGTGCGATGAAGACAGCTTGTGTTTTCATGACTTAGATAAAATGGCATGTTACTGCAAGATTAGGTATTAATGACTGATTCTAGGGGAGCATTATAACAAAGACAGTGGGGGAGACACAAGACTACTTAAAACTTTCATAAGTTTCTTACAAAAAGAAGCTTGTGTCAATGATTTAATCAGGCAATTAAGCCAGATTAAGTCATTTAAATAAATGAAGGAACCACAAAACATACTTGGTTGTTCATATCAATTTACCGATCTAGTTTAAAACTCTTTATTCTTAATATGATCTAAATGAGAAGGGTCAGTAAAAGCTAAACTAATCAACTAGATAACATTTAGTAGAAGTAATTCTGACTTCTTGTGATGTACCTTTTACTTCCAGAAAAGCACTCCATGATGTTTCTCCACTAGAGCTGGCAGCAACACAGGTGTAGATGCCCGAATCAGAAAGCTGGAAACAGAAAAAAAAACTTTCTAATTTTAATTCTACTCAGATCTAATGCATCACATTAAAATGTCATGTAATTAAGAAAACAGCTCTACAATTTCTATACTAGTACAGAAAAACTGATCCAGATTTAGATGGCTGGCTGGGCAATATCCAGAAAGTGCTGATGCTAATGGGCTAAATGAATTCTGTTTTCCACGCTTAAGCCAACATTTAGCCTACTAGCGATTTCACCAAGTGTGCTTCCAACCACAACAAAAGGTGGGCTAATTCGTTTAGAGGGCCAATGGCTGAACCTTGGCGGACTGCTGACAGCTGGCGCCTTTCCCCTGCTGCCTTTCTATAATCTTCCCCGCATTGTTTGTTACCTTTCATCACTGAGCCTTGCCTTCATTTATTAGATAAAATGTCAGTAGCAGACAATTCTGTCAGCCATAATGGATATTCCATCGTGGACAAGCAGGGTGGGTGGGGTACTTTAAATTTAATATTGCTCTAAAAGTGTGTGTGTGTGTGTGAGAGAGAGAGAGTGGATGGATGGATATATCTATGTATGTTGCTGGATTCTGTCCAAGCCTCCAGAAATGATGCTTGGGAGATCTATTGCACAACTAAGTGATAGCATTAAACAATTTACCGGGATCGATATTTTCCATTCATCTCTTTATCGCGATATGATTTCCCTGGTTATGTCTCACCAATATCTGATTAAATACAGCTAAACATATATATCATACTTACACTGTCACATTGTTAGACAGGCAGTACACACTATAAACAAATAAAGACGCATGTGTTTTATTATCACACTGTGAGCTACGAAATGGAGAAATGATTCAGACCCACTTTTATATAACATGAGCATCATAAGAAAGTAACAAAGTAAAACAGCAGCACACTGACTGTACAACATCTGGAGGTTTTTTTTGCACCTGTATGTTCTTGATCTGAAGGCTGCCCAGTTCCTGCAATGACATCCGTGGGTCTTTTCCCAGCAAACTAACACCGTCCTTTAGCCAGCTGATTGTGGGAACAGGTTCTCCGGATGCCTGGCACTTTAGCAGAGCCGTGCTGTCCACGGGGAGCGTGTGATTGGCCGGGCCTTGCCGGAT
>JAYDZF010000019.1:3234510-3255231 GCA_034509105.1 Microcambeva barbata | reverse complement strand
ATCTGTATATACATGAATGAGAAAAATGGCATTCTATTCTATAGGCAGGATGGTGGCTCAGCACGGTCTGGGTCCTCTCTGCCTGCAGTTTGCATGTTCTCCCCGTGTCTGTGTGGGTTTCCTCCGGGTGCCTCGGCTTTTTCCCACAGTCCATGAACATGCAGCCAGATTAACTGTAGACACTGAATTGTCCTTTAGGTACCTAACAACTAGAACGCTTAAACCAGTGCATTCTAGTGCCAGCCTCAAGCCCGGACAAATAGGGAGCGTTTGTGTCAGAAAGGGTATGTGGCGTCTATTCCAAATCAGTACCGCAGACCGTGGCGACACCCAACGGTAGGAGCAGAAAGCAGAAGAAGAAACAAACAGAAGCATTTTATTTTATACTTCTAATGGACCTGATGAATAACAAAACATTCCAAACACCGTGTATTTTATCCGCTAAATGCTGGTATAGAATTTGGCATGTTCTTTCCATGTACGGTTCCTCTTCTTACTAGGTTTTGTTCCACCACAAATCACTGTGTATGCAGGCAGACCGGCCACTCAAGGTCGCCCCTAGCTGTGAGTAACACCACATTCAGTATGAACAGTACCCCGGCTTGGGTCCAGATCTCATCGGCCAACCACATCTTTACTGCCCGGTGACCATCACATGATGATGAGCAGAATCAGGCTGGATCATGAAGGAAATCACAATGTTCAGAGCGGTGAGCTGCACCACTCAGACCTGCGGTCTTACACACTGTGTGCACGTGCAATTGCAATCATTAAGCTCCATGGTGCAAACTTGACCTTTTTCCTGTAAGATGCCGGTAATACAATGGAAGACTAGAGGAGTGAAACCGTGGTCATGCATTTCACCAAAGCTAACTGATACTGGTACTCATTTTTGATTCTTCCATGTGCATTTTCAATCAGTGGGCAAGGACTGACCTTTTGTAGGGGTAAATTAAGCACTGAAATGTAACGTAGTGGCAGTAGTCCGTCATCATTCATTTAATAGATTTACAGTTATTATTTTATAGTTATTAGAGCAGTGTTATATAGATGTAAGTGAAATTTCAATCTCTTCTTTTACATGTATTGGCATGTACCAGGTCTGGGCAGCACTGTCACCTAACAGCAAGAAGGTCCTGGGTTCTCCCCGCATGTTCTCCCAGTGTCTCACAGCCCAAAAACGTACAACCTGGTTAATACATCCAGCCTAACCACTAGGATGCATGAACCAGTATACACCAGTGCACTATAGTGCCAGCCCCAAGCCTTGGTGAATCAGGAGGGTGTAAGGAAGGGCATTTGGGAGACGGAAAAAAAGCCAAATCAATTACATGGATCATTTACATTATATTTACATTTTCAGCATTTAGCAAACACCTTTATCTGAGCAATGAGGGTGAAGGGCCTCACTCAAGGGCCCAACAGGTACAACACTGGTGAGGTAATAACCGCCGACCTTCAGATTTCTAGACAAATAATTTAACCAACAGGCGATGGCTGGCCACTATAGTGGATCATTGGTGACCCCAAACAAGAGAAGCTAAAAGAAGAAGAATGTCCAAGTTCTGCTCTTAAATTTGACCTTGCAACATTCTGATTGAAATTCCAGAGTTCTACCTACTGCCCCAATCTGCCCCCAACAACCAATGTTTTAAATATAACATATTAAACCTACTCTGCTCTAGCCATGCAGAACTGCCCAAAGATAAACATGTGAGCAGTTGACCTTGGTAATGCTGGTTACCTCAGACAAAGACTTGTGGAATATATGTAGGTTCAAGTTTTCAGGCTGTGATGAGATTAATAATTCTGTAAGGAGAGCTGGAGGAACATCACATGCATTATACATCCTCCCTTAATGATCTCCATACAGACAAACCCTACAGCCAAATCAATCTCACCCCACCTCCCACACACACCCCACCTACACACTACTCAAAATCCTGTACACACAACCACATACCTACAAAGACACCAAAGCACCATTAATATTCACTAAACGTATTAATTACGTTTGAAAAATCACATAATATAACATATCCTAAGGCTGTCGGGCCGATCCAAACACAAACTGCATAATCTGGCCCAATCTACAAATAAATGATTATTTTATTGTTTTAAATGATGTACATGGGACATGAAATGTAAAGCAGCTCTATGCAGAATATGCAGAGCTGTGTAGTCAGCGTATTGTGATCTTTATAGACTGCAGTGTTCAAATCTGAGCTCAATAATTATTGATATTATTGACTCCTTGCATGTAAATGTTAATGAAGTTGGTGCCACTGAAATTGGAATTGAGTTTATTGTCCCTTAAGAGCCACAGTAGATCTAAATGGGAGGAGCATTAAAAACAAATGATTAAATAAAACAGTTTTTCCATTCTTTAAAAACGTTTTCCAGGGTTTTTATTTATGGTTTATCTTTTCATCACAACACATGTTAGTGGGTGGGATATATTAGGCACCAAGTGAACATTTTATCTACAAAGTTGATGAAGTTTGACAAGGGCTAGACAACTGGGCCAGAGCTTCTCATACTGCAGCGCTCATGATGTGTTCCCGATCTGCCATGATCACTATCTATCAAACGTGATCCAAATAAGGAAGAGTGGTGAACTGGTGACCGATTGATGAGCTCCTGTAGCTGAAGGTGATGATGCTGGTTCTGATAGAAAGGTTTATTGTGAATGGGGCAGCGAAGGGGAACCAACACAATATGATGAGGGTGGTCATAACGTTATGCCTGATCGATATGTTTGATATCACTTTAAGATGTCCAAACACACGTTCTTGACCTGATCACTTCATCGTAGCTCTCATCCTGTGCTTCCTCTCTGTGGTTTGCCTTTTCAACTCCATCATTCTCATCCAACATTAATGCCTGTTGATTTTTTAATGAAGGAGAGTGCATCCTTCTAGTAGGGAAGCAGGGGGCGATTCAATGTTCAAGGTTTGACGGAGAAAGAGGGGGAGTGCAACCAAAGCTCATCATCTCCCACGGCGGATGTGTTCAACGGTGTTGTATTGTTCTGCTACAAAAGCTTAGTTTCTATTCTCAGTTCTTTAAAGTGGACTCCACCCAGAAGTCTTTATGAGAAGAAAACGTCTTCGTTCTTCCAGGCTTTGAGAAGAAAAACTGTATTCTAAGGGGTGGTTAACCTGAGCTCACCCCGATTTGCACACTCACTAAGGCGTTGCCTGCTACACGTGCTTTAATCACCTCTACATATTTACAATTTAATAGGAAGCCACTGAACTGTGACCAGGAGGAAAATGTTTTTCTTTTTTTCCTTCAGACGTTCTCACTCTGTTCATCTGCCTTGTCTTGTTCACGCGCTATAATAATGGAGGGAGGCTTCACCTGCTGCCATGACCTTGCTCACTTCATAAAGAGAAAACAAATTGAAGGACGAGAATGGAATAACAGCATGATGAAGGAGGGTGAAGGAGGGAAATTGCAAAAAGAAGCTTCTAAGAGTAAGGTGCATGTGGCGTGTGTGTGTTGTTTGACCTTTGGCCAATGCTTTCGTTCAATAATTTTGAGCACTGATGACCTGTAAAGTGATTAAAGAGTGAGATGATTAGAGGACCGCTGAAGGTTTAGTTTGTTTAAAGGAGGGACAAAAACACTTGGGAAATAAATGTGAGAAAAAAGCGTATATAAAAAAGTTTGTGTGTCTGTACCAGATGTGGATAAAAAAAAAAGTAGAAATGTTTGAACTGACGGCTCAAGTCATCAAGATTGTTAGAAGTAAAGGTAAACAAAAAAGCAACCCAACAAAGCACAACACAACCCACCTTAATAGCAAGTCGTACCCTATTGGTTAAAATACTAGACTTGCAATCAGATGGTTGTTAGTTTAAGCCCTATGACTTCCAGGTAGCTGATGTTAGGCCCTTGAGAACAGCTCTTAACCCTCGATGGCTCAGACTGTATTCTCAGACAGTCACTTTGGATATGTGTGTTTGCTAAATGGCAAAAATCTAAACACACCAATTCAACCCAACACCCCATCAAACCAAATCAACACAACCACCAATCAGAACAACCCAGTACACCTACTACATATACTAATCCCACAAACAATCCAGCCAGAACACAATGCCGGTAAAAACCTTTAACACAACCCAATTAGAACACAACACACTAAAAAAACTCAACACCCAACACAACAGCTAAACCAACCAACAACACCAACACATGTACACAGTTCCTTCAGACAGGGACGGTACAATAAATCAGTTTAAATCATGATCAGTGTTCTGCTGTGCCCCAGACATCAGCTCCAGGTTCGAGATCTTCCAAACATCCCAGCATCAAATGTTTACAGTGTAAATAATTCAGTATGACGCTCTGTGATTGACACCACAGCCGATTAAATATTACTTAATTACTGGCACAGCTGAGAAAAACAGTAGGACAGAGTCTGGACAGAGTCACAGGAGGTACAAAGACTGCAGGCGCAAAAAAAAAAGTCTCCCCCATCCCAAGTCTCGGTGGGACACCAAATCTATCAGCTGTGTCACTTCACCATGTATAATTAAATTAGACCGTAAACTGCGTTCACGATTATATACGACGATAAACTGCCAGCTCTACGGTTAGAAGTGTGTGTGTGGGTGTGTACGGATGCTGGTGGACACACACCCACCCGGCAACAAAGCTGAAATACCATGGCCTTTAGAAATACCGGCGCAACAGGACTACACGGATATGTTCCAGGAGAAGGTTTTTTTGTGTGTGTTCTCTGAGTCAATCCATCAAAGAGCAGAAAAATATGTCAAAACAGGCAAAAAAGAAAAAGTGAGCGAGACTTTGTTCTCAGACAAAGAGACGGGACGGAGGGACGGAGCATAATGCAGATACGGAGAGACAGTAATTGCAGGGCAGCTCGAGCTCTCGGTGCGATTCTGGTGTTCTCGTCGAGGAGCTGTCAGAAACCAGACGGTGTTCACGTTCAGAGGAGACGCCAATCTGTTGCTTCTGTGCTTCGTAGCACAGGAAGGACATGAAGCAAGAAGAGGTGTGGAGAGGGCACACACTCCAAACACCGGACTCAGGACCGGATTCCAAATACCGGACTCTGGACCGAACTCCAAACACTGAACTTGGGACCGGATACACTGGACTCTGAACCAGACTCCAAACACCGGACTCTGAACACCAGACTCCAAACACCGAACTCAGGACCGGACACAATGGACTCTGGACCGGAGTCCAAACACTGAACTCTGGACCGGAGTCCAAACACTGAACTCAGGACCGGACTCCAAACACTGAACTCAGGACCGGACACAAAGGACTCTGGACCGGACTCTGGACCGGAGCCCAAACACCGGACTCTGGACCGGACTCCAAACACTGAAATGGTGCCCCACCGACCGGTAGACAATGGACTGGAATATCTTTATAACAACCAGGTCCTATTCCCACACAGAGCCCAACATGTGTTTAATACCAGTCCCCTAAAGATCCCCACACCCTGATAAACACAGATGCCCACTTTCACATCTTCATTCAGTGCATCATCTGCAATCAGCATTGGTGATGCTCAGCCTTGACCAACATGCCCGTCTGTCTGCACTGCCCATCTGCATGCCTGCCGTTTCTCTCTCACACACACACACACAACACCCCCCCACACACACATACAGCCAGCTCAGCAGACCAATCCCAGAGCGCCAGACAGAATCTAACAGGCATCCCAATGACTAGAGCTTCCCCGTCTCCCTCCTCGCCTGCTGCTCCAACAGCCCTCGTTTCCTCTAAAGCAAACTGCGCAAGACGTCATTAATATGCGTCTGCTAATTTATTCACATGTAGAAGTTAATAGGTGGAGCTGCGAGCTAATTGAGAGCTGGAACCGGAGCTTGTCGTTATATTAGAATCTATTACGCACCGCTGCTGCCCATGACAGCAAATGAACAGAGACAGCACTCAAAATGAATGCCTACAGAGACCAACCCGAAGGTACGGGACGCAGCGCTTAAGCAGATGCACGCACATCTGGCGGGCCTCGCCACCAGGTCTCATGACAGGCCGGGATTTATGGAGATATTAAATGTCATGGAGAAGTGGTAAGATTGTAGGGGACACTGTACTACTGTGAAAAATCATTGATGGAGTTAATCAGCAACATATATAATAAAGAATTTACATTTCCACCAGCTTTTCTTTGGAAGCTCACTTCTAGTCTGGCATTAGGACCCAAACAGACAACACACTACGCTCTGTGGGCACCGGTGACTGTTTCAGAGATACTTCAACTCCAAAGCTTGCCAGAGCAATTGTCCCTCATCAAAGTCACACAGCTCTTTATGTCTGCAGCCATCAAGTTAATAGTTAATAATCTGACTGGACAGTGTATCAGTGTGTAGCTCTTGAAGGAAGTCACGTTCCATAAGCTGTCTTGGTGAACACATAAGGTGTGGAAGCCACCAACCAATTTGGGTATAAATCCAACCTTGGAGATCCCTTACACTAATACGTTCTGCAGTCAGCATGGCTCCAGATACACGCCAACCAACCATCATCGAGTCCCGCCCAGCCCAGGGTGAACACACCGGTTATTCTGGATATTAACGGGAGGTGACATGATTGTCATAGTTCATTCATTCTGTCATAACGTACAAAGCCAGATGTTGAGGGAAAGACGAATGAGAGATAATAGAGGGATGAGTAGAGCAGATTGGAGGTAATCTCAACATGTCCGGTATCAAACAAAAATAAAGGAGGTTTTTTTTCACAGCTGAGCTTATATACAAACTGATCTACTGTGATTATTTCTCTATTTATGAAACTTTACCTTTATCAGGCAGAAAAAACATCAGTAAGACCTTCCATAAAGCCATGTCAGCATCGATTTATTTAATATTTATCTGTTTCTCAATCACCGGCCTGACAAGAAGCTGAGGAGGGAGAAGAATGATGAAGGAGAAATGAAATTCTCTCTCACTCGCTCTCGCACCTCTCTCGCCCCATCAGCACATCTCTAATGAGCATGTCACTCGCAGAATTCATTTCGTAACGTTTAATTGATCCCCAAACAGCTCCTCATCCATCATGCGTCCATTCGATATCTCGCCGCTTTAATCTTCTCTGGCCTCTAATCATAACGACGGCCCACGCGTGCCAACCCCGGCAGAGGCCCAAATGACGAGGTACTGACCTTAGCCATTAGTGAAGGTGCCTTATAGTCTGCGTGGATGAGAACCTGCCACACCCCTGCAGACTACAGTCAGGAAAATGTTGACATGACATTGTTAGATTAATATATCACAGTCGAGCCTGGAATTACAAATGTAATCATTCTGAAAGGATGTTTAGTAAATGTTTATATGTTAATCATTTTTCCCATAAGAAATAATGTAAACAGAGCCAGACCGCCCCACCCCACTCTATTAACTAACTTCTAACACCTTATATGGTCTCTTTTTTTGGTTATAAATAGTTTGTTCACCAAAATATTAAATTATAGAACAGACATTACTGTACTAAACAAGAATAAACACACATATTACATTTGAGAACATTTTGTTCGTTCATTTCATGACCAGTAGGGTTTCTCTGCACTTCCTTTAGGGTCATGTATGTATTAAATTTAACAAAATATAAAGAACACACCAGTTAAATGGATAAATTATCACAGACAAGCCTGAATTAGTGAATAAATACACTCCAAGACCTTTATAAAAATTAAACATCCATAATAAATTATTTACATAAGAAAATAACTCTTTGCCCAGCAATGCTGCCTATGTAGAGAGGGCGCTAGGTTTGTATTGTATATAAGCTGAAAAATAAACTTCATAACCCCCAATATTCTGAACTCAAGGGTCTATTGTATATTTTCAACCAGAAAACAATAAATTGCTAGTAAGGTTTGTAGATTTATTGTTTAACTCTGCTGTGGGGTAGAGTATAGATTCAGCACTATAAAGTAAGCCCTATATATTTACACTGGTGGACATTATTTAAGAGCACGGATCACGAATTCAACACGTATGAGCTGTCGTCTCTCTGCCACAGCTTCATAATAAATGGGTTTACTAATGAACGCTTCCTAATTGATTGCTGAGAGAACAGCTTATAACTCACAGAATGATGGCGGCTCTGAGGGCAGGCGGGACAGCTTGTCAATGTCTCCGTCAGATCTTATTCAGACGCCATTAGTTTTACATCGTCCACTATCGTCACTCGACTGTTTTTGATCAATTCTGTTTGAGGATTAAATGTATTAAGATATATTATTGATTGATTAAATATATTAAGATGATATCGCGTGTGTGACTAAGTGTACATCACTGTCACCTCAGCGTAAGAAGGTCCTGGGTTCAATCCCCAGGTGGGGTGGTCGAAGGCCTTCTATGTGGCGTTTTCATGTTCTCCTCTGTTTGCGTGGGTTTCCTCTGAGTGCTCCGGTTTCCTCCCACAGTCCAAAAACAAGCAGCATGTTAGAGATAAAAACTATCCAACATAAAAATGTAGACCTGATCAAGCAGGGTTTGATTCAATATTCTTGTACAAGACTGAATGTGTAATCCAATTAAACTGACTGCATGTTTTGGACTCTGGGAGGAAACTGGAGAACATGCAAAATCCACACAGACAGGACCTGGACTCCCTCACCTGAGGACCGAACCCAGGACCTTCTTGTTAGATGATTGTGCTAACCACTAAGCCACTGTGACTCCTAACCTAACTGCTCCAGTGTTTAGGAATAAACTTGTAGGTTCACAATAGCCCTCCGAGTGCTCATTTAAATTTGAGGATCTGCTCCCACTGTGATGTACGTGAGCACTTTGAGATGTTAAGCACATCCAGGTCATGTATACTTCACGAGAAGCAGTCGATGCGGGGCTGTTAAAATGGGCAATAAAACCGGACCATATCTCACCTACTTTCTTTTATTGACCTATTTCTTCACAAAGCTGCTGACCCAGGCAGACTTAATCCGTGAGGAGGGGAATCTCGTCTTTGATTAAGTAATTATCAGATATTATCAAGACTAAACAGAAACCATTAAGGGCTGGCCTGCTAGGGAAGCCGGCTCATTTCCCGGTGGACACGAGGAATCTCTGATAGTGCTTAGGCGCTATCGCTACACACACCTCTCCTATTCAATCTGGAACAACTCATTTTAGTCTTTAATGAAGGTCTAATTGACTTTCATTGAGGAAGAGCAGGTTTTTATTCATGCAGACTGTGGGGACAGCACAACATGCTGAGCTGTGGGAGCTGAGGAAGACTACAGCCAGGTGCACGACACACTCATGAAGTAATTCTAATTTGTGGACGCTATATGAGAATTTCCTTTATTGACTCCAGCTTGTGTGGTATGAGCGAATTAGTAAGACAATTTTTCTTCGTTGAGTCAAGGGGTCTCAGGTATTTTCCAGCATGTTATAAAATGATGGCTGATTAGTCATGTAGTGTGTACAGCACACGGTCTAATTGCAAAGCTGGTGATGACCAGAGGACAGGAGTAAATCAAGCACTATGAGAGATTCAATTAAAGAACATTGCAGTATTGGATTAGACTAAAGACAAGTTGCTGGAGATTAGAATGCTGTTGTATCTTTTAGGGTTTAAACCAATGGCGTTCTAGTTACTAGTCCTGTACTTTACCTGCTGAGCTATGACTGCCCACTACCACTGCTCAATTTGTAGGGATGGAACAATGCACCTCCAGGCACTTACAAATCAGTGCATGTGTGCCATGGTTTGAATCAGTGATTTATTTAAGAGCAAGCGATATACACTTTAAACAGCAGCCTGGTTGACATCATTACACAGGTACCAGGTACAGGATTTTGAGCCTTTCCAGGATACTTTCTTTACTTTCTTTATTTTATTCATTTTTTTACACAATAAGGGAGATGTGCAGTTTTGTTTTGCCTAGTTTGTAACTAGCTCAGAAATAAAAGCACATTGATTGTTTAGATAAATAAAATGAAATAATGAATAAAGTATTTTATTTCATTTTCAAGTGAAATAATAATGATTACACTTGGTTAACAAATTAGAAAAAAAAAACATTGGTTATTGTGTAACCAATGAATCATTACATTGTAGATATATTATACTGTAGTACTTTTTTCTAACTTTGAAGCACAAGTGTTTTTAAAACATAAAATTTAAGATTAACTGTATTGTAATTTCCCAACACACCCAGGTGTATACCAAGAAATGAAAATGTCCATCTGGTCCATGCCCTAATACTTTAAAACAATAGTGCAAAAAGTTTCACGTTCAGCTTTTTAGTGTATATTTATTTTCTAAGCAACAATCTAAATGAGTCTGATCTCAAAACATTATTGTGTACTTAGTAGTTTTCACCGAGCACAAACTGAAACAAACCTGTACATTCCGGTCCACCCCGTCCCTACACCCATTAATCACACAAAGTTACTTATCTCATTCGCAAACATCTTCGAATGATCACCGCTAGAGCGCCGTTGGCCTCACATTTGCATCCGAAATGGGAAAGAGCGCCGCTGACATCATAAATCTAGTACTTGACATCATAAATCTACAGACAGAAGACAGTTCTGCCAATGGAAATGAGATTCCCAGATGAGCCTGCCAGACGTCGGGGGTGGACGGGCGCATCCGCGTTCGGAGAACAGTCACACAATTTCATTGTGCGATTACATGATTACACTGTGTGTGTGTGTGTGTGTGTGTGTGTGTGTGCATGAGGCAGCAGCTTAGCTCAGATGAGCACAGGAAGAACTGATCAAGTTAAATGGCTATGATTAGGTTAGTTAGCAGAGTGTGTTTTTCCACTGGTGAACACTTAGGAACACACACTCACATATGCATGTTCAGGGGTGCGGTTCTGTCCTGCCCTCTATCTGTGGCTAAGGTTAATTGGCCGGTCCGGACATATTGGTCAGCGTGTGTGCATGACCACGCTCAGCACCCGTGGCCTCAGCTGCTGGAGAAAAGCACAGCAGGATGAGTGCTGGAGGACAGAAAGAAAGGAGGGAAGAGAAGACCATGGGGAGGAAGGAGCAGGCCGGCCGGGCTTTAATTGAGTCCTTTGGGCCGTGCTTCGTCAGATCACAAGACTCGTTACAGGAATCCAGTTTCATGCTTTTCTAACAATGGGATTTAAAAGGAAGGGATTTGTAGTCCTCAGGGACTCCAGAGTAACCTGGTGTTACTCGGTCTCCTACATTACCCTAATGTTTGCTATTCGTGTTTTAATCCCCTTGTAGTTGGAATGAATCCGATCGCTTGAGCAGGGCAAACATCGGTGTTTAGTCTCTCAGACCCGAACAGATGAAAGAAATCCTACAGATTATACCTGATGCTCTCAGCAGGGTTTGCTGGCATGTTGAAAAAAACTCTATACAACTCTACGCTGTCTATGTAAGGCTAAATTTATTTCAGAATTTTAGATGATTTTTAGTAATACTGTATGGTGAAGTGAAGTATGAATCATAAAGAGGATGTTTTCATCCCAAATTAACTAGGTCCTCATATCTGTTCTTTTTAATGGAATTGGCCCCCTTGTGCCAACATGCTTGGTGCAGCCCTGACCAGGATAAAGCAGTTGAATAAATAATATAAGTATTGTTTTTCATCAATTCTCAAATATGACATTGTTTTTTCACCCCTAGAACATTAAATGTTGTCTCACAGGTCCTAGGTGGTCTGGGTCATTTCCAACATGCAAGAGACTGGAATTGTCCTATAGGTGTGCATGTCCTGTGATGGATTGGTGCCTTAGAATATTTATAGACTATATACCTTCATAATAATAAGTCAGTTAGTGATGTTTGGACAGAAATGTTAAGGCAGCTAAATATTACACATTTATGAGCTTTTATGGCAGTTTATTCTAAATCCACGAGCATCATTATGGACGTCCTCAGCTTCAACAAGACTTTGAAGTAAGTCTGTGAAAATTATTTTACCCAGAGTAACATTCTGAGCTCAGACAGCAATTCAGAAAGCATCTGAAACTCCAGAATATATGGTGTTGAATCCACCACGCTCTATTTTCAGTGAAGAAAAGCTACATTTGTCATGTAGTGACTGGGGGACACGGGCAGACTCGACACAGTTAGGAAGAGAAAAGGGAAACAGAGACAGAAAGCCGAAGGAAAAACAGCTTTTAGGGGTCTGGGGGCTGCTGATGAAAGCCTTCACGTTGCCATCAGTCTGTGAGCGTTTCAGGGCGAGCTTGAATGGACAGAAGGAAAATGGCTGTGTGTTCTTAAAGAAATAAACCGAGTGGTGCATACACAAAAGGTGTCTCTCTGTCCCTCAAGGCCACGGTGGCATTAATAATGCTTTCTCTCCACCTCTCAATCCATCCCTCTCTCTCTCTCTAGGTTTTTCCTGTCCTGCCATTTTTCTCTAGTTTTTTTTACCCAAGCGGGCATGTTGTCGGAGGGGCCGGTGTGAACACAATGCTTTAATGGAAGCTGCAGGCATTCGAGTGCAGCGCTTTATAAATCAGTGTCGAGTGGGAATATTGGACTTGCATGAAAATACAGGCAGCACATTTATTTCAGTCATGGTCCAGAATGGAATTATGGATGAGATAAATAAGGAAAACATCCAATCTGGATTAGGTTACTGTTTGTAAATGTTCCTATCAATGCATTTAACTAGTATGAAAAAACTTATTTTACATACAAAATGACTTTACATTGTTATGGATCTTGGTATATACATGCAGTGGTAGCTTGTAACTCGACGTCCCCAACATTCAAGATGATTTAAAGGTGAACCTGCAATTTACCTTCATTTCTACAGTATATTGGGAAGGTTGTCAAGTTTCAAATACTTGATCTGTTTTCTTTACTCTAAGATATACACTGTTACACATGACCACATGATGCATAACAGGTTTCCCAAACATCATTAAGAGGAAACAATACCTTTAACCTCAACATTTTTTAAACTCAATGCCACTCCAATAACCATGCATGAGTTTCCAACGACTACTATATAGTTATTACTATTAAGCAATGTGTATTTCAGTTATAATGACAATAGACAGTGTCTATTGTCTCACAGCAAGAAGGTCCTGAGTTCAATCCAACGGTAGGGTGGTCTGAGTGCCTTCTATTTCAAGTTTGTATGTTCTCCCCATGTCTAGAAGCTCCGGTATCCTGACACAATACAAAAACATGCAGTTTTGTTCACTGGAGACATTGAATTGCCCTATAGGTGAATGGGTGTGGGTAAGAGAGGGTGTGTTTCAAGGTGTTGCTGTGTGTCTCTGGGAATCTGGGAAGTGCGTCAAATCAAGTCAATTTATTTGTAGCACGTTTTAAAATAGATAAATCGGCTTTACAGAGTTTAGGACCACCAGTAGAATAAAAAAAAACACTTCATGACCCTGATAGGATAAGAAAGTGATTTATAATGACGGTTGTGCTTTTAATTTCCTTCCCCAAAAGAAGACAACACACACACACACACACACACACACACACACACACTTCTGTTACATGACTGTATGGTGTCCAGCAGAGCACTGGCCATTAAAGACACCTGTTCAAGGCAAGGACTATTCAAGTCCATCTCTAAATCATGGAGGCGATAACTCAGAACTCACAGAGCTCTCTCCAGAGAACTTTATTTAGCATTCACAGTGGGCGAGTTTGCATGTGTGTTTGTGAAGACAAAAAAAAGTTATTATGCGTTGAGGTCGCAGAGAGAAATGACATGAAAATGCAAATTTGACTTTCAGACTTTCTCAGCCTCTCTCTCGACGATAGTCTGACTCTCATTGTCTCATATCACATAATGCACATACAGAATAAACATATCTGCATCCACATGGCATTTCTAGAGTCCCACAAAACTAATCACGGAGGCACTGGAGTGGAACTGGTAAAACATTGCTTATTTGAATAATTCATTTCTAAAGTGACAAATGGAGCCACCGTTAATGGTGTATTTTATTTTACCACATGAAGCTCAAACTCTTCATAAAGGCCATGGGTTTTGATAATGCGATGTTAACATCTGTGCTACCTTTTGCATTTCTGCTTTTCACAGTCCATTTAGTAAATGTGCTATCCTTCACTGGGGTCCTACTCTTCATAATAAGCTATATCAAGTGGGTGTGTGAGCGTGTGTGTGTGTGTGGGTTGTGGAAGGTGTACAGGGATTCTGAGCAAGTCTTATGAGGTTTTATGGTAAACATGCTTATATTAAGGCTAAATGAAAATGCAGGCATTAGCTCGGTCTCACACATGGAGGTGAATACAGATCCATCTTACTGCAGAGGATCATTTATAAACATGCTCATACGTGGAGGTGAGCATATAGCGCTGTAAACAAAACACAGGAACGATGATATGGAGATATAAATCACTAGGACCTGCATGAGCTGTGAGAGTTCGTTTGGGATTATTGCCATACCAGCAACATCTGGGCTATTTTATGGCATACACAGATACTGAAAAACTACATAATTACTTGTTCAGATCATTTGTTTGAGACCAAGAGCATCTAAAAGTGTATTATTTTAACAGGTTGAAATAACAACGGTTATGTTGTCTTCTCTGATGGCTGAAAGTTTTGAACATTATAATAAAACATGTTTAATTGTAAGGGAAGCAGCACAAACATGACAGTTTGGTGACTATGTAAAACATAACACAAAGAACTACCACTGTTCATCTGTGTGACATGTCAGGCATGTCTAAATAAAGAATTTCATTTCTATTTTACCAGCCATATATTCCTGGTCTGGTTGGTGGATGCTCTGCTTCAAAAAAAAAGTCAATAGAGAGCAGAATGAAGCATTGGAAGGGGCACAAATCAACCCTAGGACATCTCACAGACTATTTAGAGCTGGACCACAAAAGTTCATAAGAGCGGTTCAAATTAGGCAGACTAATGTATAACAAAAACCATATCAACACTATCAACAGTGTCAAGGCAGCACATGGGGTTTAATTAAAGGACATAAGGTGAAGCTTCAGATGCAGATAGTGACTAGAGCTCAGCACCATGTTTATGTTACCAACTACCAAAAGACTTTAAAGTACACTCTAAAGTGGGAGCCTAGTTGGTTGAGAGCTTTAGGCTATCAGATAAAAGATTAAGAGCTGTTGGTCACTTGTGGAAGCCACAATGTACTAAACAGACCTACTGTTTATTGTTGATTAATATTGTTAATACAAAAGTTAGGTGGGGGGAGTTTAGGTCTAGCAAAAAACAAAATTGACTTTTGAACAGAACTTTAGGACCAATTAAATTCATACTTGGTATAAAACCTGACAGACGAGAGAAATGGACAAAAGAATGGTAAAGTCCAGCAAAGGCCAACAGCGAGCTTGCAGAACCTCAAGGGGTTTCCTCTCACCAATTAAAAGCAAAGTGACAGGCAGCCTGTGTGCTCCTGACATGACTGGACTGCACTGGACTCTAACAGCCATGAGACCCCAGCACCCCTCCGATCCTGCCCTCTCTCATCCCTCACTCACAAGGCAGAAGTCATTCGTGGGAGATCTGGGTCTCTGACAGCCATGTCATGGCTCACCAACACTGACACTTCAGCCTGTCAGGCCCCTGACATCCAGTGTCCTGACCCCCCATCCGAATCCTCAAGTGTGGCACACATGACTCCATGAATGTTTGGTGGGTGAGTCGCCAAGCCCTTTGTTTCTACAGGGTGGGGGTTCGAGGTGGGGCACAAGTTCATTTTCAATTGAACTTGGCTCGGCTATTGTGGGTTCAGTGTGTGACTGGATAATGATACAGAAGACATAGGAAGAAAAGAAAGCTGGAGAAGAGAAGGAGGTGTGAGGGGGTGGTGGCAGGCACCAGGCTGCCAGCTGTCAGGGCAGGGGGCTCAAGCCCTGTGATTAATAAGGCCAGCAGTTAAGCCAATGGGGGGTGGGGGCTGGCAAATTGAAGAGACCATGCCAGGGTCAAATGACAAGTTTGGTACTGTCTTTCACTCTGCCCACATATTTACTAAAACCCTGGACTACTGCAACTCCATCCAATCAGACCTTTCCATATCCTCCATCAGCACTGATCCACTGATTAGACATTCTATTATGACCCCCCTAATATTGTGTTGCCCCCAACTTTCAGTGCAACTGTATATTCTGACACCTTTCTTTCAGAACCAGAAATTTGAGCTATATTAGCTCGTGTTGCCTTTGCTCCTCACTTGCATCAGTGAGCCTTAACCACCCATGTTTATCCGTGTGTTCATTTGAAGACCTAATAGATAAGGACCACTGCAGACCAGGAACACCCCACAAGTGTTGCAGTTTTAAAGATCTGACCAGGTCGTATAGCCATCTCAATTTGGCCCTTGCCAGATTTGCTCAGATCCGGCATATTTTCAACTTTGAAAGTACAATGTTCACTTGAGTAATATATCACACTAACATGTTATAATGACAAAAACAGCCTATAGACAACATAGGTGCAACATGATCCACTTTCCACTGAAAACAAATTGGCCTTGATCCAATATGGAGGCATTCAAGATGGCGACCAGGTTCCGGATATCGCCTAAAAGATCTCCCCTCATTCTTTACTTTCTGGGGTACCCAGATATGTTTTTCCTTTCAATTTTTGAATCATATCCTGAGACATTTAACTCACTTTGTTGACCCCTGAATACAGGTGAACTTGTGCAAGAGTCAGGACAATTTAAAAGCTAAATGTTGGAAATGTCTTTCTGAATCATTTACATTGCAAGAGCAACAATAAAATGTTTTGCTTTCCCCCTAATAATGTGTCCCCCTAATTATTTATTATATATATTTTAAATATTATAAATTATAAATATTTATCATTTTCTACAATTCAGCTTCTTTGAAATATTGTAAAATTTACTTATTGACATTCGCTAGCCTGTCGCCCCAGAGGCAAGTTAAAATTTAAGACACTATTGGAGACTTTGTGCTATATTTATTCCAATCTATATTTTAACAAAGAGCATGTTGATAAGCACCAAGTCAAAATAGCATTTCCTGCTCTGTCTGTGTCATCCAGCATCTCTGGACCTAAAATCTGGATTAAAAACAGGTGATGTCATTTCGTATAAAAGTTTAGATTCTTCCCTGTACCCTAACAGCACATTTTAGTACTGGATCTGATCTGAACATGTGAGCCAAAGAGATTACTTCCCCCTTCCGGCCCTCCAGCACGGGCCCAAGTAAAGGCCTTTGGGAAGGCAGTGCGGATTGTTTACGGATTTGGCCCGTGTCTGGTTCAATTCTCACTAATCCAAGAGGAGCTGCCCTGAACAGCGGGCATCGTGAGCGGCGCCTTTCCCTGCAGCTGAGACCCCAAGGCTGGGTGCCATCTTCGAAGGAGAAGCAAAAGAGTGATGATGGAAGGGTTCCGAGTGCTACCCAGCATGAGGGTGGAGACCGGCCAGCCTGACAGCTGCCACTCAAAGGAAGTTAATGACACCACATTGCTGGCATGCACATCTTTTTCACCCAATCCAAATGTCTGGCTGACGATTGGCAAATGTGCAGCCGGCAGCGTCTGGTCTGGGCGAAAGAGAAGTAAGAAGTGGGCGGGGTTCCCGTCGGTGTATTCCGGGAGAATGATGGAGTTTGCATATTTTACCCCGAGGCCCTAAAAACGGCACGTGTGCGAGTATGCATGGAGCATGTGGGGGTGTAAGCATGTGCAGATAGATGAGGAATATTTATTACAATCAACACCATGGTTGGCACCACTGGGTGACTTTTAGATGAATGGTATTTCCTTTGCTTCCCTCCCCACTCCAAACGCCGCTAATCGAGTCAAGAGACTTATTAAATGCATGAGAATTAAGGGGCTAATTTCATTAGCTTGCCCATTGAGAGACCCCCGCTATCTGATCTGCGCATGTCTGGAGGGGGAGGAGCCGAGCAAATGGGGGTTAGATGGAGAGCATTATCATCAGCAAACAGTTTGGGCAAGTGCAATCAGAGCGAGCAGGAGGAGATGAGATAAAGGCCAAGGAGGGAAGAGATAAATTACAGAAGGAGGAAGAGGGCAGTGTTATTAATACAGAATATTAATCTCAGAAGTTTTTACACCCCCAAAATGAATCTGCAACCTACAATAGAAATGACAATAGAAATGCAATATAGGTGAATAAAGACACAGTAAGAATGTAACGATACAATACAAGTCAATAATCAATGTACTACAGTTTTAATTGGTCATTCGTGTGAAATGAATAAAATTCAATTTAAACAGCAGAGGGTGGCGGAGGACGCCGTTTCACTGGTTTGGATGACGCAACTTTGAGTTGAGTTAAAATTTCATTTCAGTTTAAGACTTGTACCTAACTTTTTTTTTTCCCATGACTACATATTCCTCATGACAGTGACTAGCCCGACTTGACTGAAGCCTCCTCTCAGTACATTAGTGAAGGTTCAGTACAGCGTCAGATCAATGGTCATTCAGAGGTCACAGCCCACGGGATGATCAGGGCTCCTGGTATCTCTATCAATGTGTCACAGCCACGGCTATCAATATTCTCCATTAAACGTCAGAACGTAACGGCATCGTGTTCAGATCAGTTCCATCTGAATGTTACAGACTGTTTAATGTATTTAGCTGAATGAACTAGAGGTCCTGATAACATGCTTATAATAAAGCTTAGGGGTGTTCATCATTGCAGTGGTATATTTGTGATGTTTTTATCTAAGGGTTGGTGTTGTTACAGCGTTAAAACTTTACCATACATATTTAAAGTTAAAATTTCTCTAACAAAATAAACCACACAATATAATTGTAGAGGCAAGCAGTAGTCTAGTGGTTTATGTACCAGATTAGTAATTAACATACTGGACAAGTAATCATAAGGGCACTGGTTCAAGTCACATCACACAGTATAGTGGTTACGGTACTGGACTAGTAATCTGACCACCATAGGCAAAATCGTTATCTAGCAATTAATTTACTGGACTATATAGATGGGTTTGATCCCCAGCACTGACTAAACTTAATTAAAGTAAACACTTGGGGCGAGTTAGCACATGTGCCCGGAGCGGTGGGCAGCCCTGGTCATGGCACCCGGTGAAGTTAGAGGTTGGGTGCCTTGCTCAAGTTCACTTAATGACCTATCGGCTCTGGGAATCATACCAGCAACCTTGTGATCACAAGCCCACAACCTTGAAGTCATTGACTGATATAAAGTGGTAGAAGTGGTTTGGAAATGGTTTCAACCTTTTCTAAAAGGTGATTGGTTTTTCAATATGGTGCTGGTTCTGGTATTGCAAGATCTGACACAGAAACATCAGCTGAAAATATCCCGATCCCAAACAAAAGCTTTCAGTCTGTCAGTGATTAGTGGCCACTAGCAGTCCACAGTCGTTCTGAGGGAAGCTGAAAATAGCATCGCATTTATGACTGTGGTTTTCTTTTAGAAGACTCACAGACATTACTGGCTCCCCCTGCGTGATTCCCAGCATTAGCCCACCGATATGCTGATCAGGCCCCGGTGTGGACGTGTGTCAGCTATCTCGGTCCGAACCTCGTCGTGCATTAACAGCCACGTGCACTCCTGTAAGTCTGTACAATGCTCGAAGGCTTTTTATGGCTTTTTATGGCACCCAGGTGAATAATAATGAGAAAAGCTCACTAATTACGGGCTGTTTTGGACTTCATGTCGCAGTCCTGTGCACTGCTTGTTTACCACCGTTCCGGCATTGCTATAAGCAGAATCAATATTCAGCTGGTGTCAGAGCTGTAATTTATTTGCTTGTTTCTAGAAAGAAACCACCACAGGGACATTAAAAAATAAAGAAACACAGCGAGAGTGCTCGAACGTAGTGTGTGATGTTGCTCGGGTGTTATGTATGAGAGCCAATTAAGCTGTTCTCTTCCTGCTTCGTTACATTGTGTGTGTGTGTCTGTTTGGGGGTTGGTGTACCTGATCGTAGCCCTCACATAAGCTGCATATTACCAATTAGACTCCAGGGAGATGCAGCTGAGTATAAAACGGAATAATTATAGACAGGATTACAGTATGTACTCTACCTACTTGCCTTTCATAGTTGAGCTCATATATTTATGTCACATTCCATTGTTATGCAATTATCCATCCGCGTTTCTGTTCGTTTATGCATTTTCTCCGTTCTTTGTGCAAATTTCACCCACTTGCACAATTCTCTCTACCGACGCCGGCCCCGGAAAACAAAGCTAAGCCGCAACCCCTCCGATACTTCGGCAGTGACCGTATGCATTTTCCACCTGCACTTTGGTGACTTGAATGCAAATGAGCACTGTGTTCGTAGAGACACACCCAGACGTCTTTCCTCATCTCGTTCTCCGTCCCCTATGTGAACAACAGGCCGATCGCTGTTCATGTCCTGCTCAGACACAGCTGGTGAGGCAGAGCTGAGACTCGATATGATGTATTCAAGATCCCAGGCATGGTGTTCAGTGTCGTACTACCACTGCTTCAAAATCATCATCATCACATTAAAAAATTAAGAACAAAGAAAAACTAAAATAAAACACTTTTTAAAAGTGAACGCAACATTAAAAATCAAACATTTTGATATTTATTGGCTGGCCTGGCATCTACATAGACATGAAGAGGGTGAATTAATGCCCTTTAATGGACTGACTCTCCAAGGTATCCCTGTCCAGCACCCAGTGTTTTCGGTTCAACTAAGCCGCCGTGACCCTGAAAGCCGTTGATGAAATGACACGAAAACTGATATTATGTAGTCGCATCACCGAGTGGAAATCCACACCATTTACAGT
>JAYDZF010000019.1:2928056-2944972 GCA_034509105.1 Microcambeva barbata | reverse complement strand
TCGGTTAATCCAAAATGTTAAGAAACCACAAACATGAATGTTTAAGAAAGTAAAAGTGAGGTTTGGGCTTTCTTACGAGAATATCTTTATGTGCACAATTATTGGGCAACTATTATTATTGTGTATCTATCAGTATTAATAGTCCCTGTACAGATGTGCAAATGACCCATGCCAGTGACAGTAAAACGCACTTTATTTGTTGTGTAATCTGGGTGTGTCATGTTTACATATGGATGTACTTGTCTTAACAACAAAACATGTGAGAGGTGGACTATCAACCTGACCAGTCGATCAATCTGGGCACAGCCCATGATGGCTGAGAGTGGTCAGAGAGTGTCTGTGAATCGTTAGGGACCAAATTAAACTCAACATAACTCAACATAAACTTTACCTGTCAAAGGGATAAATCTGGCCAATACAGTCCATCTAATTGTTTTCATCGTTTTGGTTGCTATACTTAACATTGCTTGATCTCTCATCACACAATATTAACACAATACATTTAGTTTTGTGTTAGAATTAAATACAACTCATGTTGAAATGCAATTGGCTTGCAGATGTGCCTCATTTCACTTATTTTAAATGTGTTAAAGAAACCTTTACTGTATTTCAGTCCCACTCTACAATCACAAATTACCAAATTTAGGGAGCAGGTATAACCGACATCTTAGTCATTTCTTTTCTATTTAAACTAAATAAAAAATGTAAAGTTTAAATAAAATAAATTAAAAAAAACTCACCGCAGGTCCACCTCGCCTTCGGAGGACAACACCATCTGCAAGAAGTGCCTTTGCTGTTTCCTCAAGCAATGTCTCTGGTTTCACTCCCCTGCGCTCCAATTCAGTATACCTCTCCACAAATCTGAGCCCAGACAAAACACAAAAGTTTTATTATTAAAAAAAAAGTACCACAGATGAACCTGAAGGTAGAAGATATACAGATCAGAAACATGCAAATATTTAGGACAAAATAAAAAAGCTAGCTAATATGTTCATTATGTTTGAAGTTCAGTAAAGTTCTGTTACTTCACTGACAATGTTTTAATAAACTCTATAAGCTAAGCTAAAGGATGCTGTACCCCTATGGGTACTCAGACTGAACGTACTGAACATACCTCTGGCAAGTAGACACAAAGTTGGGTTTAGTGAGATCAAATGCTTTGGGTCCATTTCCGTACAGCTCAAAGAATTTCCTATCAATAACAAAGCACAGTGTCATTCCTTTATTAAAACAAATAAATATAATATAATTCTTAAAGAGGAGAATCTGGGGACATACGCTCGGACTTCATCCTCCTTGTAAAAGATTTCAGGAACAGTTTCTTCAGGTTTCCGCCGCACCATCTGCACCGGCTTGACATAAACAGGTTCTCTCTTTGGAGGGAAAGAAGCATACACGTCAAACCATACAGGCTTCTTGGATTCCTTGATGACTCCAGAACGAATTAGATCTCGAACCCTGGACAAGTGAAAGAAGGGGATTAACTCATGTAGCCTCCCATAGCTGATCTAATTGTTTCGTCATATTCAAACTTTCTATGTGCTTTTATTGCAATGATATACTAAGATATTAATGAGACCATTTTGGATTCATGTAATAAAAAGAGAACGTGACCTGCCATCACGTGCTTCATATGATGCATAACAGAATGAAATCTACTTTCACACCGTGTATGGCTACGTTTAGAAAAATAAAGTACAACAGTTCTAAAAAAAAAACACCATGTTTATCATTTTGATCAGCATGTGACTGAGACATGCCTTCACTTTTAGATGTAACGATTAGGCTCTAAAGAACTGTCCAGATTATGCTCTGCTCGGTGTTATTATTGTAAATAAGACTGAGGTAACAATATAATAGTACAGAAAGTTTATTGGTGATTGTAAACTTTGGTGCTGGGGAAAACTTGAGCAATACTACAAAGGGCTCGGCGACCAAATTGACTAACATTTCACTCAATGCCCAGCTAAACGAACTTAATTCCGACACATTTGGAGAGGAACTAATGCAAATGTACATCTATATGTACGCCTTTAAATTGAAACTGTTTAATGAAGCGCCGGCAAATAATTCAGCCTAATGTTTAACCCAACATATGTTTATATTATTGATAAATACGAACCTAGTAAACACAGTGCCAACCTTCTCAAGTCTACTTCCAGCCATCGTGCAGTTACAAATAAACGGTATTAGTACGAATAATAAAGATCACATCACAGGGGTCATGCAAGACCCATGTCTTCTGCTAGTGCACATCATTTCTTTCCCTACCCGTTTGAGAATAATTCCATCCTCCTGTGAACAATTGGTTGATTTTACAGATGACTATGTTTGGATTAGAGTATCCAATTAGAAGGCACAATTGTCTGAGTTACTAGCCAATCATAGCACATAGAGGCGGGGTCAATCAGAAAACGGGTGTAAAAACAGAACTCACTTACGGCATGTTGTTCTACTTCCGGCTTATCGACGGCACCTCCATGTGGACAGTTTATATTTCGGTTGTCTAGACGCAAAACGTATTTTGTTCCTTAGGTAAATTTTTGCAGAAGAAGGAAAATTCAGTCGCTGAATCTCTACCAACGTAGGATCGGCTGCTTAATCATTAACTATGAATAACTAGTGGCACACTGGAAGCGTTATTCTTGAACAGCTTTGAACTTTGGTGCTTAAGTGTAAAGTAAATTTCTTGTAA
Source organism: Microcambeva barbata (assembly GCA_034509105.1). Taxonomy (NCBI): domain Eukaryota; kingdom Metazoa; phylum Chordata; class Actinopteri; order Siluriformes; family Trichomycteridae; genus Microcambeva; species Microcambeva barbata. The sequence continues at coordinate 2,942,277 of JAYDZF010000019.1, read as the reverse complement.
ATGCACTTCTCACAAGTTAGGGATGTTGGCTTTCTATGTGTACTTTCATGGAAATTGTTATTTCTTCATCTCAAACAGTTAATTGAAACAAAACCAGATAACGGTGGTGGGTATCCCCCAATAAAAATGTTAATGTCTCAAAAGCTTGTCATGTGTCCATGAGCATCAACTACACCTCGACTAAGACTTCTCATGCTGTTCACAAGTTGACTTCTTGACTTGTAATAGAGCTCTCCTTGAACATCCTGTTTGAAGCATCACAATGGCGAGGTTCTGTTAGGTGTCGTTTCAGTGATGTCGAAAATGAGGATACCAATTATGATTCAACCATGAAATGCAGTGGTTGATTCATGGAATACCACCTGTTGTGAAGAACAGCAAGTTGAACAGTTTGATATGTGCATTCAAAAGTTTAGAGGTGATCACATTAAGTTCACCTGTAAATGATAGAGTGCATTTTAAGTTCATCCTGAAATGTCACATGAAAGCCAAATATTCCTAACTTTTAGTATTGTATATTAAGCAATCATTTTCTCATGGTGACCATTTTCAGGAAATGTTTAAAAAAGAATCATGCAACAGAAAAAATGCATTCTTGTAATGCCAACAGCAAACCACATGTGCATACTTCCTCATAGTATCATAGCACACCTAGGTCTGACATTTGTTGGTATATGATATATTGTAGACTGACCTCTCCCTGGAGACATTTTGTATTGTAATGTGTAAACAGATCAGGAGTAATCAGACAGAGAAGCAGATACCACTTACAAAATTACTGTTCAAGGTATGTTCAACTTCTCAATTATTAAATACAGTTATTTCATAAATATAATTAATGGGGGGATGCGTATGTTCTGATAATTTAATTCTTTATCTTTACAGATTCGGACTGATTGTAAAAAATTCCCCTTTTAGTAATCTTACTGTTGTTCTCTCAGTATTAATTATTCATTTGTGTAGTTTTGTTGACGACAATACTTTTGGAATAGGTTTTTGTTGTAAATCAGTCTGATGCAATGATTGAGATGATTAAAACACAGACATTGAAGTTTTTTTGTTTGTTTGGTTTTTTTTTTGCTTTAATGATTATTTTGTAGAATGTGTAATTTGTAAGAATTAGTAAAATTATGTTAATTATGCCCATGGTTTCAAAATGCAATTTCCAAAAAGCCTTCATGTTTTGGCCATTGGTGTAATACTCATATTAACATTTATATGTTTTATATATTTAATGAAGGTGGCAGGGTCCAACAATGCAGAGCATCAAGTGTGTGGTGGTGGGAGATGTAGTAGGAAAGACGTCTCTACTCGTTACCTACACCACCAAAAAATTTCCTGGAGTCTTCATCCCAACTGTGTTTGAAAATTACAGTTCAGAGATCACAGTGAAGTCCAAAACCATACGCCTAGACCTATGGGACACTTCGGGTATAGAGGAATACGACCGTTTTCGCCCTTTATCTTATCCCAATACTGATGTTTGCATCATGTGCTTCTCTGTCTCTAGCCCAAGCTCCCTTGAAAATATCAAGTTTAAGTGGTATCCTGAGGTATCGAAACATTGCCCCAATGTGCCCATAGTGTTGGTGGGGACCCAAAAAGACCAAAGACAGGATCCATATGTTTTTAAAAAACTCATTGAGCAGAACTTGACTCCAGTGACTGAGCAACAGGGAAGGGCAACAGCTCAAGATATCAAGGCTTTTAACTACCTGGAGTGTTCAGCGCTACACCAGGAAGGAGTCGATGAAATATTCGAGGAAGCTGTGAATGCTTACCTGAACCAGGCACCTCCACCTCCTGAAAAAGTCTGTGTATTCATGTAAAGACATGTGGTTTTGCTTTCAAACATCATGGAGAAAAATACTAATTTATCAGCTTTCTTAACATCGGATTTGGGAATAACAATGGTACAACTAATGACAATAGTCATTTCTGCTCATGTCCACATAAAATCATTGTAACATTACATTTATAATATACTTTTTCTGTTTTGTGCCATTTTGGTGTTTCATTGTGTCACTTTGTCCCAATTCACTTAGGATTGTGAATCTGCCATGCGACAATTTTCATTCTGTTCAAATACGTTAAAAAATGTTAGACTGGAATAAATGTTTGCCAGAACTAAAATACTTGCAGTTTTTTTTAAGTATAACAAAAAAGTGTTACATATGGGAATAATGAAAATCACATGGTTTAATTATCACATGTTGGCTATGAAGAAATAAAAAGGTTCTAAGCTCACCTCAAAACACTGAGTTTAAAACGCATTACTGTAATATTTAGGCTCTTCACAATTTAGACTCTTGATAGTAAAAAAAATAAATAAATAAAAAAACATCTATTAAGAATTTGTGATCAGGAGCTCTGAAGGCCACCCAGTAAACTGTGAGTTCGTGTTGCCATCTGCTGGTGAAGAATAGCATCGTTTGGTGTAGTTACAAATTTCTTATTTCGGCTCTACAGAAAACCACAATATGACAACGTTGTGTCAGATTGAAATATTATTTTTTTATTTACACGCAAATAGGCATTTTCTGAACAAACGTTAAATACTACAGCTTTTAAAAGAAAGTCGTAATTCACACGGTCAAGACCTTCATGGCAAAAGCAAGAAAGCTCACTGACTGAGCCGGGTTGGATTGTTGAGCTGCATAAAAAAGGATGGACGTGTTAAGTAAATTTTGCCGTTATTAAAAGGTCCTGAGGATTATATAGCAAAAAAGTCAAGTAGTACACAAAACAAAAACTTTCTCCGCCCTGGATGATGACTAGAAAAACAATACCCTTGACTTTAGTACTTAGCTAATGTTGGAGGTCCATATGCACCATCACACAAAGGGTTAATCACAAAGGCAAAACATTTAGCTCATTCTTAAATTATATTTAGCTGCTTGGATACAACTGTTATGAGAATTTCAGTGTTAATATCATAAAACTCATTACTGCTGCTTACCTGACCTGAATAGGAAACACATATCAGTGTAATTTAAAATGCTACCTTCCGGATAATTACCAAAAAATATCGTCTCACAGTAGTTTGACATCTTTTTTAAAATAACAAACTGAGTAAGGGTACTAAAATGAGGATATTGATTATCGCGAATGTATGCTCAACTAGCAAGGTTGCGTGGATTTATTTATTTATATACAAACCCCAAAGCTCTGGGATGTGCCGATTCTTTCTTTGACTGAGTAACCGAAACCAACGAATCGAAGAAGGAAACATACCTGATTCGATTCCACTGGGTTCATTTGAAAAGAGTCGTTTGCTTAGAGTGAATTAGTTTGCAAGTATGTGGAGCCAAAAAGCAATGAATACTTTTATTTAAGTAAAACTAAAGTAACGAGTCTATTTTTGTTTCTGTTAAAATGTGGAGAGTAGAAGTTAAAAGTATTAAATAAAATACTAAGATACCTAAAAACTACGTATAGAAACAATGTACCGTGTGTGCTTCCTTATTTACACATCCTAAATGGTGTCATTCGCGTTTATGTAGACTGGACCAGAACTGCTTATTCCCAAGTAGTCCTCAAAGTGTGCATTAGTTATGTTGGATTGATGTTAAGTGCATTAGTTATGTTGGATTGATGTTAAGACTACATTATTTTCTGTTCTAAAAAAGTTATGGCACACCTGTGTGGTTTCTTTTCCAGCAAGATCCAAACCTGTCCAGTAGAGGTCATTACCGTCACACGAATGTCTGTTTCTTAAACTTTCTGTTCTAGGTTTCTTATGGTGACAAGAAAAACAATTTACATTTTCAGCATTTAACAGAAGCCTTTATCCAAAGCGACTTACAGTTACAGTCAAACTGGATCCATAAAGGGCCATGTGGCTGCTGGTCTTTGTTCCAACCAACCCAGGAGGTCAAATGATCATCTAATTAAGCTACTGAGATCAGGTGTGCTCTGATCTGACTAGACTAATATCCAGCAGCCACACTGCAGCTTTGAGGATGGTCTCAATTAGACAGCTGACTTCCTGGGTTGGTTGGATCAAAGACCAGCAGCCACACTGCCCTTTATGGACCTAGTTTGACACCCCTGGTGTACAGTCTGAGCAATGAGGGTTAAGGGCCTTCCCTAAAGCTACAAACAAAATGTACTTTTGTTTAAACGTTTGAAACATTTTGTTTTCTAAAATATAAATGTTTTTGCACATGTTTTGTGCAATGCCTGAACGGAATAGCTCATACTCTTTGCAGTTCTAAACCTAATCGAACAGTTTTTGGTTTCTTTGTTTGGTATTGCACCCATCTTTCATTTTGTTTAACCCTTTATCCTGACTAGGGTCGGGGAGGGGTGCTGGAGCCTATCCCAGCTCTCCAACACGAGCAAGGCACATGGTAATATCCTGGATGGGGCACCGGTCCATCGCAGATACCTACAAGACAATTCAGCGTCTCGAATCAAACTGGTAGCATGTCTTTAGACTGTGGGAGGAAACCGGAGTATTCGGAGGAATCCCACGCGGATGGGGAGAACATGCAAACTCCACACAGAAAGAACCTGGATCGCCCCATCTAAATGACTACTGGTGAATAAAAACCATTTATATTTGCAGTGCTCCATGTTATGAAAGAAGCAGTGGCTTGTCCTTATTATGTAACAGTGTACAAAACTATTTAAAATTGAATATGACAATGAAAGCGACAGTTACTGTGATTTGCCACGAAATCTATAGCGATTTCAGAAGGACCACCACAGTGTTATATTAGATATTAAGAAAATAGAACTAGTGCCACACCTGAATAAAATACTTTTGAATAGCTTTGCTCTCTCTTACATAACTATGGCATATACTACACAATATATCACACAAGAGTTTCCTCATAGTGACCATATTTCAATAATTGTAATTTTCAAAGAAGGAATCATGCAACAGAAAAATGCTTTTCTTTTGAATGTCTCCAAGAGCATAACACATGTGCATACTTCCTTAAGTATTCCAGTATCATAGCACATGATGTAATTAGGTATTATATAATACCTATAATTACAGGTCGGACAACTTACGTCTAGCAACTGATGTGTGACAGTTGACAGATTACATTTGTTGTGCAAGTGCCTTATGCTGACATCTTACAGTAAGGTCTTCTTCTTTTGGAATGTGTGAATGCTTTCCTTACTGAAAAAAAACCTATATCCTGCATAATATGTAAGTCATATTATCCATAATACATCCTTATCAAGATATGGTCTACATCATGTTTGTGTCTTAAGTTGTAAGCTGCTAAATTACTACATTTTGATGACGATTTCGATGTGTATATTCAACACGACCATCAGCAGACCTTAGTGAAAACGATATTACATTTTTATGATGACGTTCAAGCTTAAATAGACAATGTTTGCAATCAACATGTCTTGTTGGTTATGGTAGACTAAGATGCCAAATGGAAGGAGGAAATAAATTAACTCAGATGCCAAACTGGAAGGAGGAAATAAAGTGGATATTATAACCTTAATAAAGATTATTTAACGTTTGTGAGAGCCATGATCTCACTACACTACATTCTTCAGATTATCAACATGCCATCTTTCCAAGGAGACATTTAAACTTGAGGATCACTGAAACCAAATCGACTGCATTCTTTGCTAAATAGCAAATAAACTGCAGGTATATAGAAATCAAATCTCAAAAAAGAAGAAAAAGAGAAAACGTAGAAGGTATAAGGAGGATGATGGAAGAAACCAAATTCAAAATATATGAGTTTGTACCAAAAACATGAGTGCATGGACATTTTAGATATCAGTTTTTAAATCGGAAAATAAAGTACCATGGTTTTAAGGGTTAGGGTTTAGTCATCTCCCACTTAATTATCTATAATGGTTTGGATTATTTCAATGAATAGAAATTAAGTTTAATCAGTTATTTAATTAAATGACAGTATGCTATCTTTGCTTTATCCTAGCCAGGGCCATAATACATTTATAGTGACAGTCCAGTCAATCAGTTAATTCAGACTTACTTGAGAGAGAGAGAGAGAGCAAGTAAATAATGACCAAATCTTATTTTATTATTGTTACGTTTGCATACAATAAGGTCTAAATAATCAGACAACAAGCACTAGAAAACACATTTTAAAACTTTAGACTTGTAGTTTTGAGATGCATTACATCGATTCATAGAAAGGAATCAGTAGCTTTACTGCACAAATCTGCATCAATTACCTGATGCTTATATAAACTTATCTTAAAATGAAAACAAGCATATAAGTACTTCATTTAAAATAAAATAACATCATTAAAATAACACTTCAAAACACACATTTATGAGATGCATAAAGTAGTCCTTCACAGCAAAAGAAAAAGATCCAGTTAGAAGACTTAAAGCAGTAAAAGTAGGGAGCAAAAAATCCCCAGAGATTATTTACATGTGCAACATTAATACAAGTTAGTTATACAACCAAGTACATTCATTAATGAAAAAGTACAAACACCGATTTGCAGAACTAACAGATACCTTGAAATATGATAAAGTAGTGAACATTATAAATGCATAGTGCATTTGGTTCTAATGCTGACAATGAAGGCAGACGTCTGATCAAGGTACATCTATGCTCCGAAGATGTCCTCATGGTATCTCTTGTCAGCCTGTGGAAAATAAACATGATTAAACTTTATTAATTAAAAATTGCTTTGACTTCACTATGAATATTTTTTCACCTTTACACTTTATACTAGTAAATCTTAACATGAGTCTTCACCTTAAGCTGTTCCAGGTAGTCTTCAGCCTGGCTAAGGGTTATACCCAGTTGGTTAACCAGAATCTGCTTAATTGCATTTGCTACATCCCGGGCCATGTTCATTCCCCCGCACACATAGACATGACCCATAGTTTGGTTCAAGACCTGAAGAACCTCTTCATTCAGCTGTTTCTTTAGAACGTCTTGGACATAAACCTGGACAAAAAAGAGAAATTGAGAAATTTCATACAAGGTGAAGAACTGTCTCGTCTTCTGTGAGAGTAATTTCTTTTTACTGATGTTGGCATGAAAGTGAGTTTGTAAAAGTAAACAGTACCTTGGGGTGACCAGGTTGGCGAGAGTATGCTGAAGTGACACTCTTCAGAGTGCCATTTTGTCTCATTGTCAACATCTCCGCTTTGTACAGGTAATCTTTATCTGCACTTCGACACCCAAACACCAGCATCATTGGGCATTTTTTCAGGCCTGCATAAAAATATTAGTCTTTAGACACTACAGCTGATTGATCATGTATCCAACTGCAGACTTCGTTTTCTATATAACAATACCTTTCTTTTTCATGTCATGCATGCGCTGGTGCCAGAAACTGCGGAAAGGAGCTATGCCACTGCCAGCTCCAATGAGGATGGTGGGTGTGGTGGGATCTGGTGGAAGGTGGAAACCTGGGGATCTGAAATAATAATAATTCAAATAAACATATATAGAAAGCATATATTTTGTATATTAAAACTAGAACATTTGGTATCAATGCTAAAGAATGGCAATGAAATGTGATATACCCATGAATAAAGCAGGGAACGGTTTGTCCTTCTTTAAGGGTGTTGAGCCATGTGCTGCAGACACCATTATGCAGAGGACCTTTTCCATCTGTTCAGATTAAAAAGATATTTCAATATGCATGAATAATAAATATTCCGTTTTCCACTATATGTTTACTGTTACAGCATATACTGTATGTAGTGTTCAGTTTGGTGGACAGGTATCTAAGTACACAGAATAGCCAGGTGCCCTATTTTGGGTGTTGTTGATACTATGAATGTGTGTGCTGGTCTAAGGATTGAGCTTTAAATAGGTAAGTGAATTGCTTTCTTTCATGATGTAATGACAAATGTGTAGCACATATTACATTTGCTAATACTATTACTAAACGCAGATTCCTTTTTACCTTGGGTGCGGTAAGTGACCACAGACACGGTGAGATGAAGCTCACGAGAATGTACATTCGGAGAGGAGCTGACCGAATAGAGGCGAGGCTTCAGCAGGGGCAACTGGCTGAGAAGAAAGGCTGCAGAGAGCTCCAGCGAGGGAAACTCCTCCAGAATCTCTAGCAAGTTAGGCTTATTGAATTCTTTCCATTCTGAATAACACTTGAATTCCTACAAAAAGAATACAAAAGAAAAACTTATACATTATGAGAAATAAATAATTAAGAGCACTTAATAACTGTTATTTTTCTGAAGAGTAAATATTGAATTAGCCTACAGATGCCAGTGCTAGCAGCCTCTTTTGGTCTTCATCCTTCTTGGTCAATTGGGAAAGCTTGCGCAGAAAGCCTTGGGAAGGTGGCGTGGTGATATCCAGGAGGAACGTGAGAGCCTGGTTTAGAGAGCAAACTGGGATTCGAGAATCTGCCTGCCATCCATCACTCCCTGTTGGATATCACACAAAATGTCTTAATGGTAACATGACAATACATTGCTAACCAAAATTGTAATTACACCTCTCATGGGCTGCACACAGAAATAAAACAATGGTTTTGTAACTATTTGTTCTGTTATTTGTAAACAAGTATTAGATGTAGAATATATTGAGCAAGAAGGAAATATTGAATGACATGATTATATATTAAATATAATAGAACTATTACCAGCGCTGAACTCTGGGAGGTATTCAAGTCGAACACTCTGATTGATGGGTGGGGCATTTAAAATGTGCTTCAAAATGCTAGTAACCAGTTCAGGTGGATTCCCTGGGAAAACGCCCACGTGATCACCTGGAGCATAATTCAAGACCTCTTTTCCACCGTCCACCTCCAGTTCTACCAGTATAGTGGATCGACTGAAAAAAAAAAGATCAAGGAAGGAAAATGTTTATGAATATATGAGAAAATTATTTAAAACATACATAATTGCATTGCCCACATGTAGAATAAGAGCAGACCTTGACTGGTCACTGTGTAGATTCTCCCTTCTCTTCATCTTCATGGGAAATATGGTTTTAGAGTGGACCACTGACAGAGCTGTGAGAACAAATGACAAAGCCTATCAGCACCATAATTATAAAGATACTGATGTGTACAATTTGTTTTGCTGATAAGGTTAGACAGGGCACCTGCGATGTGATCTAGGGTTTCACTGTCAGGCTTTACTCTGTGCCTCAGAGGTTCCCAGTTTTGTGAAAGACTATCAGACGAGATCTTGCCCTTGATGCCAAACTCCTCACATGCAGCCTATTGAAAAAAAATAAAGATAAAAAATATATAGCAGAGACTTTGTAATTCTACCATAAGCAGTTAAAGGCTTAAAGCATTAAGGGTGATCTAGGTCTTACCAACCTTGAATGCAGTACATGCCCAAGCAGAGAAAGCTTCTTCCTGGCCATTCATTTCATCTCCTTCTCCAGTGGCAGTCAGTTGCTTTGCTCCCAGCTCTGCAAGCTTGTTATCCACATGATGGGCAAAAGCGCAAAACTGGGGGTACATGCGAGAACCAAGGCCAAACACACAGTACCTGCATGATGGAAATTGATTAGTCAGAGAAGCTGGTCACTCCATTGTTTGCTTTGCTAAGATCTAGACTCTTTACTTTTAGATCCTCACTGTATTTACCTGATGTTGTTTCTTAGTTTTTTCAAACCCATGAGCTGCTTTTTGAAGGTCTGAGAAATAATTACAATACAATGATGTCAAGCATGATGCGAGTTATTTAACAAATGTGGCAAGTACATTAAGTCAAAGTACCAGTGCATACCTCTCCATTTCCTGGAGAATCTCCATTGCCAAATGTGCTGGTTACCACCATCATCAGCTGCTCCTTCTCAAGGTCACTGAAATTGTAGTCTTCCATGCAAAGAAGCTGTACATAAAAATATTAAATTTATTTCCTTACTAAATACATGGTTTAAAACCAAAAGACGTCCATTAGCATTCTGAATGCTTATGTTTACATGCTTAATTTTTAATACATGCTAAATTTTTAATTCTTACCCTGGGGTTAAATGCAGAGCAGAGTATGGAATTAAGCTTTTTGGCAAAGGACTGCGATTTTCCTGTTTCGGTAGCATAGAGAATAGTAAGAGGCACTCTCTTCTTTAAAGTAGTTAGCATTAGTGTTTCAGCAAAGACCACTGCCCTGGAGAATCAGAATGTATACGCTTGATAAGAATTACATAAAATGTCTAAGAAGCACAAGAATCTAAAATGTTTTAGGAAGTTGAGCTTACTTTACAAGTGCTTTGAAACTGATTCTCTTCCGCTTCTTTGGCGCTTTTGTCTCGTCTTTCCAAACGTATGTCACCCATGGATCAGGCTTCAAACAACAACGAAAGCAATTTAAGACAAGAGCAATACCTAAACCGTGTTAATATTTTAACTGTCTATTAAGAATATGGTGGCAAACTAAATACTTGTGTTTAGTTACAAATTGTCCTACTGGGATTAGATTGATTTAGATGGAATATGGGAGTTCTACCTGGTAGTAGTAGAAGGGAGAGAGAACGTAGCTGATCATCTCCTGATGGAACACAGGGGTCAGAGAGCCAGACATAGGAGGAACCAACCACACCCAGTCAGCAGGGCAGCCACCACGCAACCGCACCTCAGTCTCCATGTGAGTCATGAAAGACTCCGCAGCAGAGTGGTGGTCTGTGATCGTCACCTTGTTTTTCTGCATCACAAGATAAAGATACTCTAACAAACACTACAAACAATGAATGCAAGCAGAGAAATCAATATGACTTAAAGATGTACCTGAAAACTGTGAAGCACAGCCACATTGATGACAACCAGAGCCTCGTCCTTCCATAATGATGACAGCTTGTTTGTCTCTAAGCCCAAAAGGCGACCAACCCTCTGTAGAAGAGATTGATTCCAAAATTAGTTTAAATAAAAAAACTCTTAACTGACCTTGTGTACAATCTTAATTGAAGTACCTCCAGAATATTATAGCGGTGAGAATCACACAAGTTTCTCACGCCAATCTCAGTGCCCATATACCAGCCATTGAAGGGGCAAGCTGTAAACTCCAAACCTCCAACCTCAAGTAACATGTTGGCCACAGCAGGAAGTGCATACCATCTGAGGTTTAGATCTTTGAACCATTTATGTCTATGTAAAGTAAGAGCATGGATGATTATTTGTTATCGGAACAATAACAACACATTCTACATATAATGGACCAAAAAAACTAATCAGCCAACTAAGGTTAATATTTAAAGACAATAGTTAGTATGGAACTTACTGCGGGTGCTCCATCTCAACTTCCAGTATCAGCTCTGGGGGAATTTCAAATAGTTCAGGATCTTCCCCATTAGCCTGAAGGACCAAAGGTAGCACATCAAAAAGGCCATACTTCGGTGTCCATCCAAGCTGGATACAAAGCTGATGGAATACAGAAAGAGGATACGTTAGACGAATATCAGTTTGGGTGGGATTCACAATGAAAATTTTGCTACTGCTGTATGCAAGATGATTAGAATGAACTGTTATTTTTAAACTATAATATTGCCAGAGCAAAACAGTAAACAACCCAAATATTGGTGGTAAATACCTCAGTGAATTCCACACTAGCGGGGTCTCCAATGACTGTGCCATCATCCATCTGATAGCCAGCATATTTCACAAGCTGACTGTTCCAAACACGGAAATCCTGCTGGCCATCAGTTCTTTGGGGGAAAACAGTAATGGCTGACCTGTAATATTAACACACACATAAATGTAAACACAGTATATGCTTTGCATGTGAAAAATAAATTGAATGTGCAAAAAGGTTTCAATGAATACCTTAGATTGCCTCCATTTGTGGCAAATTTAAGGTGGTTGCACAGGTATTGGAACATTTCCTTGGTCGTTCTGCATTTACGAGCATCAAACAACTGCAGAGAGAAATGAATTCAAACATTCAATATTTATAATGTTGATTGATTTATTTTGATTCTAATACATACTAAAAAAGCTTAACCTGTAAATTTGACCACTGGATCCTGCCGATGCACCTTGGTGCATTTCTCCATGCCTGCTTGGCCCCAAACATCAGTTCCTCTGTGGTTAGCTGATAAGATCCGGTGTCCTCGATCTCTTGGGCTACTTCATTAACCCGGGCCAAGTGTTCCTCAATATTAGAGCTGTATTAAATAAAATACACCCAAATCAAAACAAAGCTCCTGCTGATAGTCCAAGCAAACATGACTACAGAGCACTTACTTTTTGAAGGATTTGTAGTACTGGTTGATAAATTCGATGGCCTGTATGAGGAGCTCGTTGGATGACAGTGGTGTAGCTGGTACAGAACGGACCAAAGTCTTGGGGTTCATTATTGAGCCCTCACACATTTTGGGTTTGCATAGATTCTAGATAAAAAAAAAGATTAAATTTACTTTAACAGATTTTCTTGCTGAATCATACTCATTACATTCAATGATACAAATTTAGCACTTTATTAGGTACACCTATTTGGGGTACATTTACAGATAATTTTGAATAATTTTACTTACTAAACAGAAAAAAACTGATTGTAGGGCATCGGTTGCTCTGCACACACCCCTTCATAGCCAACCACATATGTGTAGATGTCATTAAATATACTTTGTTATAAGAAGACCCACCTTTACTGCTCTGTGGTAGAGTGCGTCATTGTGACTGGCACTATTCTGGTAGTTCTTGAGGACTGCCGACATCGGGCATCGGCTGATTCTGTTAACATGCTGATACAAAAATTATTGTAATTGATTATTATACATTTTAGAATAGTTTCTTAAAATCAAGTAATCAAGTAAATGATCAAGTAATCAACTGAATATTCATACTCCATGTAGTACATTTCCATACCTTGACTTCCTTAGTCATGGGGAGCTCCTTGGTGTTTTCCTCAATGATTTTCTTTCCCATGTTTAATTCTTATAATGTGTTCAACGCTGTAAATGTCAACAGTTTGAAAACAAGTTAAACAGAGATTTAAGAGAAGGTTTATTAAAGTCTAAATTTAATCACATTAACATGTTATTGGTGTTCATATAAAAGACAAGTTTCTTACCTTTAAAGACTGTAGATTTTCTTCTTTGGAGTAAAGTGACAGTAGTGATAGTGATAAACACTGTTCATTTACACAAGGTGAGTATCCTTTTATATGCTACACCAGCTTCTGATTTTGGGGCAGGTCACATTCTGTCTAAAGTAATGGGTGTGACCGTTACTCGTTGATTCATTTCAAATAGAGGAAATTCTTCACCACTCAATTAGTTTCTTTTTTACTCGTCCAGGAAATACATGAATAAACAACTTTATTGTTCTTCCTTTTTTGGCATTATATTTGAATAATAATACTCTTATATAATTGGATTCATTCTCGACAGGTGTAAAGGAAGATCAATACACCTGCAGAAGTCTTTTGTGACACCACCTGGTGAGTTTGTGTATTGGAATCCCTGACCACCAAACAAAATAAATGAACACAAACTTTACAGGTAGCAAACTTGAAAGAATTTAAAGTGTACAGTTGTTTTGTTCGTCTATAATGTTGAATATGTAAAATAAACAAAGTGTAGTATAGAAATTTAACATATCAACTTTTTACTAAACATTTATATGAAAATGCACACTTATAATTAAAGAGCAAGATAGATAGTGGATGAGGGGTTAATGAAAAAGAGTGAGAGTGAGAATTTGCTTTCCTTATTTTAACAGTGAAACACACATCTACACACTAGAGAACACTAGATGGCAGTGAGCATACATGGCACCCGGGGAGCAGTAAGAGGTTGGGTGCCTTGCTCAAAGACACTTTACTTGTTCCTGTCAGCTCTGGTAATCAAACCGGCAACCTTCTTATCTCAAGCCCAGTTCTCTAACCACGGCTGTGTGAGAGAGAGAGAGACCTTTCACTGATTTTCAATAAAATGTTGAAATATATCTTTGACAGCTCACAGCAAAAGAAGACGAGAGCTGCTCCTCTGCTATGGATCACAGAGCCTCCTCACAGCACCCCACATTCTGTCCCCTGTAGAAAGGTTAAAATCAAGTATAATAGTTGTTTTGAGACGCTGGGGGGGGGGGGGAGCAAGAGTGAGAGAGACAGGCATACAGTGTTGACTGATAGTTCTAACATCATGAATGATTTTCTATTGTGTTTTTCTGTGAAGCATTCTTAACTGCCAAATGTAGGATGATAACAAGACCAGCAGAAAACATGATGTTCATCTTTCACCTTTGAGTCCAACCCGGATACGTGTTTTACTGCCTTTTACGAAATTCCTACAAATAACTGCTTTCTTTGTAATGGCGAAAACTAAAA
>JAYDZF010000019.1:2839993-2852323 GCA_034509105.1 Microcambeva barbata | reverse complement strand
TCATGTGACTTCCTGGGTTGGTTGGAACAAAGACCAGCAGCCACACGGCCCTTCATGGATCCGGTTTGAGACCCGTGGTGTAGATGCTTGACTGGATGAAAGCACCACTGAGATTCAAACCCTGGATCTCAGAGATAATGTGCAAACAGGTGTTACCACTGAGCAATCCAAAATGGTTTTAAATGTTAACACAACTGAGGAAGCAACAGCGATTTTTTACGGCAGAGGTCAAATATCGTCTTTTCTATTCTACTGTCACACAGCTTTGTTTTACGGATGGCTTGCCAAATGAATTTTAAAAGTATCTCTCTGCAAAACAGGTGCAGAAGAAAAAAATTAAGCAAGAATGGAAACAGCCTTGTTGTGTTGAGGGCATTTTAGGAGCATTGTACAGCAGAGAGGGAGAACTGCAGGGTTAACCTGAACCCGGCTTTCTCTCTCATGTCTTTCACTCGGTCTATCGCTCTACACTTCAAAGGTAAGCTTTCTCTCCGGTTGGTCGGCGCAACAGCCAAATGCGGGGCCTCTTAAGAGCTGCGCCCGACTGCTGTGGTCGCTGTAAAAAATACAAAAAACACTCTCGTCCTGTTTGCAAGGCTTTCAAACCGGAGGTACTAAAAGCCCCGGGCTTTCAATGTCGGAATAATGACGCTTAAAAAACAAAAGGGATAATCACGTGAATGAGACAGCCCCACATGTTAATGAGAAGCAGAAAGCAGAGGATTGACACGACATACTGTACTGAATACATTACATACATTTACATAAAAAGATTCAAGCTAAAATGAACGATAATTACATACAGATCAGTCCAGGATAATTGACTGCCATGAACAATAGCACCTGGAATTTAGGAACAAGAGAACAAGAACAAAAGCAGGGTGATTTCAGTCAGGCTGCTAGGGTCGAGATGATTAAAATGCCCAAGTCAGAAAATGTCTGCTAAATATATAGACCCAGACAGACACAGAAAGATAGCGGTCACATCTGAAACTGAGGTTTGTGTCACCTCTGATGCAGAGAAAGCCTTTAATCAAATATTTGAATCCAATGCCAGGAAATGCCATGAAAAATCAAGATACAAACATCTGTATGAACTTTAGTGTGTTCCAAATGTCAGATTCCATCAGTGTTTGTGATCCGTTGGCTATCTCAGGCACGGCTGCCTGTGCTGTAATGGGTAGGAATTTTGAGTCAGTACCAAGTAGAAAGGAAAAACTTGATTTGTTGAAGTTTTAATAATATCAAGTTGAACTGGTATCACAGGAAAGGTTGGGAAGCTTGGCAAACCACCCCAGCAAACTCACTGAACCAAGTAACTGACTCATGTAGAGTTTTCATTCCTTTAAGCCTCAATTCTGTGACTACACAAAAAAAACCTCCTAATGCCACATCAAGTGTTGGAATCACATCTATGGTCTTAGCAATAGAAATAACTGGTCCAAATTAGAGGATTGTGGCACATTCCTACAGATTAACCTCTTAGCAATATTTAGTTCCTAGTTTAATGTTTAGACATCTGAGTTGGTTCAGTAAATTTACATAATACACTGATAAATGTATGTCCACTTGAATTGATTAAGTTTCTTTATTGGAGTCGAATAATAGTTGAACTTAACCTTCAGTTGTATGGACTGCATCCTCGAAAATATTTAAATGTAAATAAATGACAGACACACTTGGGCCATCCGTGACGGCCAGTAGCCACGGCTAAAGTTCTTGTGGTTAAATGAACACAAAAACATTTAAGAATTTAATCACAAGCTCTTTCTGGAAAATAAATGTTGTTGTTAACGCATCTATTTCCTATTAGCCAGGTTGTGTTTGTCTTGCAACACATTAAAACCCATCGATTGAGAATAAACCTAAATGGTTTAGACAAAAGTAATTAGCCTTTATTAAATAGCATGGATCATCCAATCACCGCATTGATTAAAAATGGTGCATTATGCAGCTCCGGTTAGCAAGAACAGTGATCAATGAAGCTTTTTTGGGCCTAGAAATCATTTCAGAACGTTTTCAATAGCACACAATGCCTGATGTACGGTGCACAAGCAATGTAACATGAAGATTTCAAAGTCTTCCTTAATGACTGGGTCATCCAGCCTATAAACATGTGTAAACAAGGAAGAATCATGAAGGCAACATTTAAGAGATCCAGACATCCAGATATTCTTATCTGATTGGCTTCTTGGAGCAGCTGTTCCATTGGGCTGCAAAGGACCTCCTAGATGGCGGAGAGAACGGCTGATCTGTGTTTGTATAGGGCACAAAGCTAACGTTCATTTAGCTGTTAACCGCTAATGTAAGCCATATATTACACCCAAATTAAATCTACAGCTGCAGGAAATCTATTATCATTTCAACTGATTGCTGTTATTGTGCTCTGCTCTGTGGGGAGTGTAGTGTGTACTGGATATAATGGCCTGGACACAGAATTCAGAGCACTGTTTTGTGAAACATGTTTTAATAAAGTGGGAGGAGATAATACTGCAAAGCTACAATAAGCTTGATTGCACAGCTTATGCATTTTAAATGTCCATATAGTCCAGATACATTGATGCATGTCACCATGCATATTTAGACATTTTTAGGGTTTAGCCATTTCAGTGATACACACCATCATGAGAAGGGGTCATGAAAAAGAACTTGGTACTTTTAATGTGTCCATTCAGCCTGGTTGGATTAGCCATGGTCAATGTTAGGTACAAGCATTGTGAGGCAGAAATCTCAAGAATCAAAAACAACTCAGCCTAAAGCAATAGGTCACAAACACAAATAATGGCACTTGATATGTTGTACCACATTGCACTTATAATCTGTTTATCCTTTGGTGCAGCACTGCTGATTTCTGAATTACAACTGGATTTAAAATGACAATCGGAAAAGTAAGAACTACAACGTGGTCTAAAACACACCTCCAATCATCTCTAACCAAGTCTCACTGATCTTCAGCAGCATGAAGCTGAATTTTGCACCAGATGCCATTGCTTTCATGTCATCTGGCATCGATGGGGTCTTAGCCATCCAAAGACCCGCCAGTTGTTGGGTCGGAACTGACCACAGCTGTCTGTAGACACCACAGCTGCTTATAAGCACCACTTGCTATTTTGGAGATTCTTCAAGTAAGTCATTTGGCCTTAACAATAAAGTCCTTCTCAAAGTCGTTCTTTATGCTGCGCGTATCTGCCGTGCACGTGTACTATGGGTAACTACCGTCAAGCCAAAATCTAATACCATCTAATAACTCCATAAAGATGACATGCACAACTGTTAAAAAATGGGGATGGCCTAAATGTTCTTTATATTAATGCATCTGTTGTTGCACACAGCTGTAGAAGACTGCTGAGACATAGAACTGCTGTTCTAGAAAACTGTGTGCTACTAATACACAGGTAGCAGCAACGTTTTAGGAAATGTGCCAGTTTTGAAATACTCTGGTGTACGAAGCTAAATTTGTAAAGGAATAATTGACCAAGCCTATGGAACACCTCTGAGATAAATTACAACTGACTACACCAGGCTGTATCGTCTAGCATCTGTGCCTGACTTCAATAACGCTCTAGTGACTCAAAAAAAGCACATACATCAAGTCAATTCAAAAATTCTATTTAAAACTAATTTTCAAAAGAATAAAGGCTGTTAAAGCAACACTGAGGGACTCAATAATAAAACCTTCTATGTTTGGGTGGCTTTATAGAATCAGAGCCATATTTACATGTCGGATGTAATAACCTCACTAAGCCAATTCTATTAAAGAAAAACAGGTATTTAAACTTGTTTGTCTGAAAATGAAAAACTTTGTGGACTGTTTGTATATATCGGGTCCACCTCCCACACCTGTTCTAATATTACTTTCCCCATATGTTGGTTTTACAGTCAACACATTGCAGGAACAGTGTAACACCCTTATGTGAACTCGCATGAATAATTTCTAATTATTCTACTCTTTTAAAGTTGCACGGCAACTGTGTAGTAAGAGGTTCAAGTGCAGGACAAAAAGATTTCCTTAGCACAGCAACCTGGTGTCAATTTCTTAAGAATCTGAAGTCTTTAAAAATACTGATTGTATACTGGGTGTAGATTATACACATCTGTAAGGGTGGCACGGTAAAAAGTCCGGGCACATCCCAGGGTATTCAGCTTCAAACAAGAAGAAGCTAGAGTTAAAGAGTAAGCTGGGCCTGCACAGGAAGTAGTCAATGCTCAACCGAACACTTTTATCTTCAGCAACAGAACAACTGTTGGCGTTCAGTTGCAGGTGACCGAGACAAAGAATTAAATTACAACTTGAAAAGCACTGTTCCATCAGGGCTAAACATACACCTAAGCACCTGACATGGGTGCTCTCTGCAGCAGGCCAGAGACAATTTACTCAACCTTTCACGCTTCAGAGAGCACTCACGACACTTTAGTGCTCACTCCAAAACCCACGCTCAGCAGGTAACCATAAATCCCAACACGTTTTAATGATCTCTGTTCTCTACGATTCTCCCTCTTCCCTCGACAAACCAGTTTGATTACGATTAACACACTACAAGATTTTCTGCTCAGTCGTGGTCAACCTGAGAACAGAAAGCACCGAAAAGAAAGTGGGACCTGAACGATGGAAGTTCCCCATATCACTGTTTTCAGAAAGGGTCAAACAATTTACAGAGAAGCAGGTTTGGCAATTTAGCTTTAACCCCTCCATGTTTACAATTGTATAGAAAATTATTTGTATTATTGCCCCTGACCGGTCCCATGTGAAACCAGCACATGCTCTTAGTTGCATATTACATACGCCGACATCAAATACATTTCTCTAATTAAGGGGTTAATGTGAAGCAATCAAACACTAATACAAAATGTATTTTAGGCACCTAACCAAACTGTTGACCATCAACTAAATAGTTACCATAATATTGCTAAAACAATAGACTGAACAATAATTCTGGAGATTAGAAGGTTAAAATAATACTAAGTATTATAACTCTTGGTGATCTGTATTTCCTTCAAAAGCCCAAACAGCCCATCAGCAGGTGGTGCCTGAATGCTCAAAGGACAATCATGTTTGTCTCCAACGTCAACTTATACAGGAAGTCCTGGATGAGTCAAGCTCTATAGCCAGGTCTCTGGAGGATGGCTATAAATACGCCAGCAGAGAACGGGGGTGATTACAAGAGGACAATGAGCACCAGGAAGCGATTCTGAGGAAAGGTCAGATCCTTTGGCAGATGCAGACATGGTTACCGCTGCTTGTAAGGAGTGCACACAACAAGGACAGAAAAACCTCGAATTCTCTCTCTGGATGAATCCAGCCCGTACCTTCAAACTTTGGCTTTATTTTGCTCATGAAGTTCCGTGATTGATGGGATCCTGGATCTGTGATGACACAGGGTACACTGCTGCTGGTTTATTCGGTCACGCTAAGTGGGAGCTGAGTCAGAGCTTGTGGCATTAAGGATGTCTTCTAAAAATATATACTTCTAGTTTTGAGTCAGTTTTTTTTAATCCCCAAAAAAAGACCTCAATTTTAAATTCTGAGCCACAGCCGCAGTTTTCCCTCAGAGAACAATCCTAAATATCTTGCTAATTAACTAATGAGCTGAAGCATGCAAGCATGGACAGAAGGGGGAAAGGAAATGTACTGAACAGGGTACTTTTCTGCCTTTTGACAAGGGAAACATGCAGGCCGGTTATGTGGCTCCATCAGCTTGTATCTATCTCAATTGAACTTGACAGGGTTCACAACACTGAGCCAGGAAATCCTCAAAATGTGCTGGACTTCATCCAACTAGGGCCTGGACACCTCATGAAACAAATGAATTGATTACCTGGTTTGGCAGTGTGACAATCATGTTTACACTCTTCCACTAGACATTTAAATACCATTTAAATAATAGCTCAGCCCCCATTAAGAGGACAGCAGTTGTAAGGGATGTTGCTTCAGCAGCTTTGCTTCCAGAAACAACACGTTACAGGCAAAGCCCCAGCTGCCTGAGCTCTGAACGGTAAAACCTTCTCGGTCTGATTAATCATGTGGTTTTTTTTTTCCTGAGTTCTGTCTGCACCTAAAGCTGCACATAAACTAGATGACAGGAAATCCGCAGGTTAAGAACCGAGAGACAGCTTCAGAGACTAAAACTGACAGAGCCAGGATCCTGACAGCTTATCTTCTAAATATGGCGATGTTACTTCAGAGAGGTGATCTGTGCCAAATCGTTTCTCTGTGTTCCCGCTGGCACAGGTAGAAATGCTATACCTTGGTACAGACAGACAACTTCTCCCTATAGCTCCCATGTGACATAAAGAACCTCAACAGGCAACAATGTCAACTTGATTTCTACCCTTGCTTCATCAGCAATACATTTAATACTTGTACCTGCCCCAAATACTGTTAGGATGCAAGTTTCAGGTTTTTTACAGCCTAAGTAAACAAATGGTGTTAATGACTCTTCTCTAAGCTATTCTACGTGGATGGAAGATGAATGTGGGGAGCAGATCAGGGGAGCTAAAAGTCCATGGTACTACTGTTTCTTTTAGTAACTGAACTATTGTCCCACACATTTTTAGAATAACGTTTGATAAATTCACAAAAGTTAGCGATGGGTGTGATTGCAGGTGATCTGAACAAATCAGACACTGAAATAACACATGCAACAAATTATTCTGATAAAATGTGATAAAAGACCTTCATCCACTATCATCAATCAAACTACTTGCTTTAAAAAGTCCATATCAGCTTAAAATCAAAAAACGAAATCAAATCAAGCATCATTGATCCCATCATGATTTGACTGGTGTCACCTACCAGACCACGCCGAACGCGCCATATCCAATAGGCCGGTCAGGTTCGATATCCAGCTGCTGCTGTAGATGATGCTGGTGGTGATGATGGTGCGCCTTGATAGCGGCAGCCTGCACCTGAGCAGGTGCTGCTGCCGCGGCCGGACCGGGAGCCTGTCCCGGCGCAGGTGAAGGAAAGTAAGGTTGCTGCTGCTGCTGCTGACTGGGGTTGAGCATGACGGCGGCCGACGCGTGCTGCTGCTGGACCGGATGTACGGCGGCAGCAGAGCCAGGAGCAGGGTGCTGCTGCTGCTGTTGAAGATGGTGCTGGCCTGCGTGATGATGGTGCTGGTGGTGGAGTTGGTGCGGAGGAGGCAGGTGCGCCAACTGGTGATGGTGGTGCGGATGATGGGTGGCAGACGCCACCGCCGAAGCTCCACTGTATGCCACCATCATTTTGGCCGCATTGGCAGCCGTGGTTCCACAAAGAGCCATATGCACCGAAGAGCGGAAGAATAGAAGTGAGAAAAAGGAAAACCGAAACCAACCTCCTGGGAGATTTCACAGGCCAAGGTGAGAGGCAGCCGGTGTCAAGGTATTACTTGATGGTCATGGATCCAGTGGAGATATGTAAATCCAATCCGAAAGGGTGACAAGACATCATAGTAGGAAGAGTGGGCGAACTTCCATGTTGGCCAACTTTACACCTCTGACCTTGAATAGGAAAGATCTCTGCAGGCACTGTAAACAAATCTACAAGAAAGATCTGGAGCATCCAGAGAACTCTTGGTGGAGAATAAAAACAAGGCTGGCATTAAGAAAACAAGGACCCACTGTGTCATGGATGCACCAGCGGGACCGGTCCAAGTGCACACAAAGAAAACTTCAGTGCAAAATTCTTTTCCTTGTGTTTGAACTTCAACCTGCTAATCGTGACCAAATAAGTAGGCGAGTTGGTTACCAGCCTGGTCCATGAGGTGACATCTGCCAACAAGCACATGCAGTGTCACTGATGTGAAGAACACAAACACACCACAGTGCCAACAGCTTCAACCTTGTAGATAAACTTCAGCCTGCCAGCCTCGCCTCTAATAGAAATGAAAACGTTGTGTGTGATGGAAAACTCCTGCTCCCCCCAGGCGAATGAGCAAGTGCCCCCGGCCTTAGATCTCCTGCATGGTGGAAGTGAGCAGCACCTGGGCAGGCAGCTCCACGCTCGGGTTCGTTTCCCTCTCCTGAAGGGTGAAAGGGGGGAACCGATGGTCGTGTGCCCGCCTGGGAAATGTGACATTCATCTTTAGGATCTCTTTGCCATGTCGGTCTTTGGTGATCCAGAAGTGCACGCGGCAGGATCTCGCTTCAAACGCATGCACCACGCACAACTCAATCTCTACTCCAAACGGGCTCACTTATCCCCTGCAAACTCCATACATCCCAGATTAGAGTGATTACGTAGCGACCTGTGACTGATCAGGTGAGTATGCGTGTTATCGCAGGTGTCTTGTCTGTATAGATGGTGCTCGCTGCAGCGGATATACAAAATGTACACTCTTCTCCAAATGTCAAAACTGCCAGAGCTCCATGGTGATCAAAATGAGTACAATCCCCTCGTAAGAACGAGGAAAAGGCACAAATTCTGCCCACAGCACCAGTCAACTTATTTTCTCCATCGATTCTTGTATTGGTTTTCGTCCTGGCGCCGCGCCTTCGTTAACGCGGTCAGCCGCAAGAACATAAATCCTTCAGAAAGCAAAAGAAATCCAAAAGCTAAAACCATCCAGTGTTGCGTGCAGTCACAAAACAAGCACTCAGTGTCCTCCTCACCCTCCAGCCGGATGGTGTTGCCAGGACCTAAAGACACACGCTTAAAACAGAACCTGATTCCAAACGCATGCTTGTTCCCTATCGTTGCCCCCTGTTTACTGTACATCCGAACAGTATCAATGAGCAACATAGTGCACTTACGTCAGCCAGAAAGTTTTTTCAGGCTCCTTCAACGTGATTGAAAGCCTTTTGACCAATAATAACTCGAGATTGGTCTCCACCGTCGAATCAGTTTCCAGCGAAACAGAAACAGGCGTTACAACAAAATTCATGTTGCCTGCGAAATCGACGCCATTGTGGCTCTAAGATGTCTCAAAAGCAAGTGAATTTTATATCATATTTGAGCCCCAATGGCGAGCCGAGAATTACAGTTTCATCCAGTGACGACCTGCCAAATCGTACGGACCAATTATCACCCGCCACTTGAAGCTTGTTTTGGTGGCACAAATGATTGCCACCCTACACTAGCCAATAATTTCTTAAATCGTTCAATCCCGGGGTAAAAGGTAAAGGGCGGACAAGTTTGTGTGATCATTCAGATAACTTTGCCTTTGTGTGTGCCAGCATGCATCACCCATGTAATTTATTCGGTGTGTAGAAATCAATTAATACTTAAAATGAATGCACATATTAAATATACATGTTATTCAGCTGGTTTAATGTAAATGTTTTATTATTATTATTATTATTAGTAGTAGTAGTAGTAGTAGTAGTAGTAGTAGTGATGTTGGTCTTAAACTTTGAAACGTGAACTGTCCTTATTAATAAAACTATATAATACACAATAATGTGATGACAATTAAATAACGTTCTGAAATGAAATTATGTCACTGTTAAAGTATTATTTATGTGTTTTTCTTTTTATTTATATCAACGCTTTATCCTAGTGTGGGTTGTGGCAGATCAAATTTCACCAAAATACACTGACACAAGTAGGAAAAACCTAAACATCACAAGGTGTCCGGTTTCATTTCCCCACTCATGTCTGTATAGCCACCTGACCAGTTAGTAGCACCATTGAGATTCAGACCCAAACTGATGCACCACCTGAGCACATAGTGTAGTGTATAAAGAATATTCAATGTGCCATGGGCAATACATTAAAGGCAGCTTTTAACACATTTACTTTTCTTTCGAACACATTGTGTCGTGATTACTTCCAGCTGACATGATTCTCCATCAAGAATTAATCCCATGTGAACCGGTATGGACATTTTCAGCAAAAGGCTGCTGTCCGCTTCTCATTAAGTTATGGCCCCAATTAAAACAAAGCAATAAATTCCCTGGCCAGGCTCAAAATAAGACTCGTCCTCGTTAAGTGCAGGCCTAATTCCGGTGTGACATGCCCTCATCAAGAGTACCTCAACTTAGACATCAATATCAGCCACCATTGTGTTTATTGGGACTCAACCTTCCACAGATCTTTGTCCAAACGAAATACCTAATGGAAAAACTTTGTAGGTCATAGTAGGTTTATGGACACTTAACACCTAAACATCACATTAAAACATTATTAATACAGGGCTGATCCCATGTTGCTGCAGACTTTTTACAGGATCCCACAATCTGCAGCATACCAGGCTGTCAATTTTTTACCCCGCTAGAGCTTCACCAGTCAACTACAAGTTCAAAAGTTGTGAAATGGAAACAACAACAGCTCAGCCCTGCAGCGATAGGTCAAACCATCTCACAAAATGGGACAGTCGAGTGTTTCAAACTGTTTTTCAGAGCACCATCTGAACAAGAATCATTCATTGACAGAATTGTAATAGCCAGGCAGACATACACAGTTTTAACAGCCATTTGCAAGACTATGATCAAAGACTAGATTAATAAGCTGCAATTATTGTGTTTTTCTGTTAGCTGAATTAGCTGAATTTCATCCTAAAGAAATCAGAACTGACACGCGAAATATACGATGACATCCTGATGATTAAGCCATGATTTATGGGCATGATACAAGAATGAAAAATCCAAAAAAACTATTTTAAAAAATCTCTTCAGAGAGTTCTGTTACATATTAATCTGCACTTGCATTTCTTGTTCATTCTCATTTTATATGTATAGCCCTTTCAGCTACACACAAAACCATTTCAGCACTTGATTGCGCACACATCTAATCCTTTAGGTTATAAAACATTACTGATTCTCCAAGTACTTCGCATCATTGCACCTTTTTCACCTTTGTACGTTTTGGAGATCATTCTACATAAGTGACAAAATGTAAATGATTGCCAGCAGTGTAGTTAAGCCTCTGTTGGGACTGTGTGTGCTCGGTGTGGTGTGTATCTGTGATGGTATGCTTCGGGTGGAGATGGTGCAGGAATGCTGGGTAGAATAAAGCCAGCCAGACCACGACGTGTAAGTAGAGCAGAAAACAGGTTGCCCGAGGCACAAAATAAGAAGAGAGCACAAGCGAAAGCAGGCTAGCAGTTCAAATCATACAAACCAGATCCAAAGAATGTTGGGACAGTAAATAAATTCCATAAAACAAACGCAAGCAATATTTTTAATGATTAACATTTTAGCTTTGATGCTTGGATTCTAACATATGATCATGTTGGACAAGGGCAAACAAAGACCAGAAACACTGTAATAATAAAAAGATGTGAAACAGTAGATAGTGTAATGTGTTAGTATGAAAGAAGCATTAGCAAAAGCACTTGCAATGATAACTTCCATAATATGGTCACTATGTCTCTAATGCATGGTGCAAAAAAACTGACAATCCAAAGAAATGTATGTCAGGACAAAACCTAAAATCATCAGGCAGCACTGCATTATATTTAGACCTGCTTCTTTAATTAATGTAACCAAATTAATCAATGTAACCTCAAACCACCCAAAATACTTGGCAGTGAATCAAGTATACATAGCATGAGTGAATCATTTCTCTCACCTATTCAAGTGCAATGCTTCTTTTTATTCTGTTTTAGCCCCTGTTTGATCTATAAATAGACATCCTGCTTTCATCTGCAGATTTGTTTGGGCTGTAGCTCTAATGCACTGTTCAGACCGGATGATTCGGACGTGGCTCGCAATTTGTGAAAGGGAAAGGAAGATACTTGCATCATCGATGTGGAGTATGTGACTACATTAAGCTTTTTGGCATCTGATCAGTGCAAACATAATTACACATTAAACAATTTTTTTAAAGGTCCTTTGCATGTTCTTGTCGTGTCTGTGTGGGTTTCCTCTGGGCACTCTGGTTTCCTCCTACTGTCCAAAAACATGCAATTTAGATGACCTGGAGATACTAAATTGTCCATGACTGTATTTGATATAAGCTCGTGAGTTGATTCATTTTGTGTAATGTGTAATTCCTTTAAATATTGATTTTAAAATCAACAAATCACTATCAGTATATTTTCAATTACAGAGAGATGAAGTAAAATTAAAATAAAATAAATACACTTAATTATTGTATATTATTATGCCTTCCAGTTACATCTGTATTGATTAGATTTATTTAAAAAAAATAAAAATAAAACATGCAATGACCACTGAACTCTTTCTGTAATTCATTGCAGGGATTTTCTGGATCATTGGATAGTGTTCCTGTAGAGTAGACAATTAAAGTGACTTGACTTTAATGGAAATGTTTAATTTAATCATCTTCAATTCTGTCATTTTATCATGTTTTGTCAACTGGTAGCACTGGTTTTACATTTACATTTATGGCATTTAGCAGACGCTCTTATCCAGAGCGACTTACAAATGATGTACATTTTACACATA